>CM053029.1:179583679-180045286 GCA_028564925.1 Lithobates sylvaticus | reverse complement strand
GAAAATGCAGAGACTACTTTCCACCAATCACCTACCTGCCAGAGCCTGTCTGAGCATTCTGGGATCCATGTCCGCAACCATACCAATGGTACAATGGGCACAGTGGCATATGAGAACCCTGCAGAACTCATTTCTCAGGCAGTGGGATGGAGTGTCGATGCATCAGACCATCTCTATATCCGGAGCAGTGAAGCGATCAGTATGGTGGTGGACGCGTCAAGGCAACCTCAGGAAATACAAGCCCATAATCCCTCCAGATCCCAAAGTCATCACCTCGGATGCTTGCCAGAGCGGTTGGGGAGCCCACTTTCAAGATCGGGCAGCCCAAGGCCGATGGCCCTTTCAGGCTCAGGGGATAGTTTCGAATATCCTGGAACTCAGGGCAGCCTTCCATGCATTAAGGGCATTTACACCGCTACTAGAGGGGGAGGATGTGCTGATCAGGATGGACAACAAGGTAGCAGTGTCCTACATTCAGAAGCAAGGAGGTACCAGGAGTACCACCCTGATGGAAGAAGTCCGACCCATTCTAGAATGGGCTCAAATACACCTGGCAAGTCTGAAGGCAGTGTACGTTCCAGCGGCCCAGAATATGCTAGCCGACTACCTAAGTCGGGAAACGTTGTCCAACAACGAGTGGTCCTTGAGTCCGCAGGCATTCTCTCTCCTGACAGAAGCCTGGGGAATGCCAGAAATAGACCTGGCAGCCACTCCAATGAACACCAAGTGCCACAGGTTCCTGACGAGGGGCTCATTTCCATCAGCAGAGGGGATAGACTGCCTGATCCACCCATGGGACTTCAAGTTGGGGTACATATTTCCTCCAACCCCGTTGATTGCGAGGTTCCTGTCCAGACTTCGGAGATCGTCGGTAACAGTAATAGCGATAATCCCGATGTGGCCGAGAAGGCCGTGGTTCACGACCCTCCTACAACTCAGCCTTCAACCTCCAATTCCTCTTCCAATGATCCCGGACCTTCTATCTCAGGGACAGTTCCTTCACCCAGCACCAGAGAGATTACATCTGATGGCCTGGAGGTTGAGAGGGTTAGGCTAAGGGCACAAGGCTGTTCACAAGAGGTCATATCAACCATGATGCAAGCCCGGAAGGTATCTACCAATACCATCTATACGAGGGTTTGGGAGAGATTCTGCTCCTTGGCACAACAGAAAGGGTGGAACTACCTCTCTCCAGAACCTTACCAAATTCTAGAGTTTCTCCAGTCAGGGGTAAGCAAAGGACTAAGCTCAAGTACCCTTAAAGTACAAGTGTCGGCTCTGTCAGCAAAGACAGGAACTAGGTGGGCATTCCACCCACTGGTAATACAATTCCTAAAAGCCTGCCTGAAGATAAAACCCCCCAGAAAACCAGTTTTTCCGTCATGGGACCTATCAGTAGTTCTCCACGCTCTTTCCAACCCTCCGTTTACTCCATTTGAAACCATATCTCTTTGGGACCTGACCTTGAAGCTATCATTTCTCATAGCTATAACATCAGCTAAGAGAGTGTCAGAGATACAAGCACTAATGATCTCGGAACCCCACTTAGTCTTTCTACCCGACGGAGTAGTTCTAAGACCATCAGAGCGCTTCACACCTAAAGTAGTAACTTCTTTTCACTACAACCAAGACATCATTCTGCCATCCTTCACCAACGATCAGGGTGAACCGCATCCGTTGGATGTCAAAACAACGATCTCTAACTACCTGGCAGCTACCACCTCCTTTAGGAAGACGGATTCCCTCATGATCATTCCCTATGGAACCAGACGCGGGCAAGCAGCCTCTTCACGGACTATCTCGTCCTGGTTAGTCAAAGCCATTAAGAAGGCATATTCCACTCAGCACCTGACGATCCCTGAAGATGTCAAGGCTCATTCTACTAGGGCAGTGGCTACCTCCTGGGCAGCATATTGCAGGGTATCACCAGAGACAATATGCAGAGCAGCAACGTGGTCTTCCAGACATACTTTCATTTCTCACTACAAAGTGGATTCTGCCCATTTGTCCATGTCAGACTTTGGAAGATCCATTGTTAGAGCCAATTCTTCCGCATTATAGGAATAAACATTATTTTTCTTGCACCCACCCGACTGGCGAGTTATTTCCCAGTGTGTGCTGCCATGAAGGCGTCAGGAAAACGGAAAATTGTATACTTACCTTTCCGTAATTTTCCTTTCCTGACGCATCTTCATGGCAGCACACAATTTCCCACCCCGTTTTTGTGATGATATATACAGAGAATACAGCGGGGGATCTCCCCTTCAACTTTATAGTTATCCAATCCTGTCAGGTTGTGGGGGCGGAGTCACAACCCAGTGTGTGCTGCCATGAAGATGCGTCAGGAAAGGAAAATTACGGAAAGGTAAGTATACAATTTTCCGTTTTTTTGTTTGTTTAGCAAACAAATTTAAACCCCGGCAGTGATTAAATACCACCAAAAGAAAGCTCTATTTGTGTTATATGGGTACAGTGTAGCATGACCACGCAATTGTCAGAGTGACAACGATGAAAGCTGGCCTTGGCAGAAAGGGGGTATAAGTGCCCTGTAAGCAAGTGATTTAAAAAGGTTTTTAATTTTATCCTGCAGGTGAGTTGCTTTAGTTAAATTGGCTCAAATAAAATGGTGGCAATGTTAGAAAATCTACCTATGTAATGAATGTAGTCTTTTCACGTCAAGCTATGGTACATCTTACTGAACTTAGTTCATTTTGTTATCCACCACAACCCAAAACCCATGCTAGATAAACTTGTAGCTATATTAACCATGGGGGTCTAAGGCCGGCCAAACATTTTTCTTGTACAATTTTTCTTTAGATTTACCAAAACCATATAATAGGATGTCAAACCTGAACACCTCCTATGTGTATGCAATCAGGCAGGCCCCTGCACTATATAGCTGAAGGTAAATCTAAAGGAAATGAAATATGTAAATTGTATAATGTATGGCCAGCTAAACAGAATACATTTAGTAAAAAAGATTCTGCAGGCACAGCAGTTGAACTTTTCACCAATATCTCTTATCGCTAATATTGGAAATGAACAGAAGATGTTCTCAACAGACAGAATAAAAAAAGGAAAAATATGAGATCGCAAACTGTCTGTTTTTATAATATATGATTGGAGAATTTGCCATTAAAATGATCCAGAGACGGAATATTATCAGTAAATTTGTACAATGCGATTGCTGGGGAATCAATATATGAAAAATCATTTGACTACAACAATTTACCCAGCGATTATTTATTAGAGATATTTATACAGTACCAACTATTTACACAGTACTTTACATATATTTTAAATTCATATCAGTCCTCCCCTCAAGGAACTTACAATCTAAGTTAAAATGTAATGTACTATGAATAGCGGCAGGAGGGGGGTGGAGACGGCTCACACCGACACTGTCCCCGGTGTCAGGGCTCAGCAGTCATGATGAACTGTGGTCAGTTTACAGGAGGAGGGCAGAACCTGGCAGGATCAGCCAGGTTTTTTTACAGCTTCCAGAGGGGTAGGTTAGACAGCACAAGCACTGTGCTGTTAACTTTCTATAAGGAAAACGGATCCATTTTTTTTTTATTTTTAGGGTTACAAACACTTTAAAATGCTCACTCACTATACCCCTTAATGTGATACTATAGGTGTATTTTTTTTTTAATTAACAATAGTACCTACTCTATACAATGGTTTTGAATAGAGCATCCCGATCACCTCTTCTCTTCTTTGGGTCCCCTGCCGGTGCTCCTGTGTCCTTCCCCCTGCTGAGTGCCCCATAGCAAGCCGCCTGCTATTGGTCACTTGTGCGTGCTCTCTCCTGAGCTGGCTGTAATTGACAGCAGTGGGAGCCAGAGGCTGCTGCTGTCTCTAAACCAATGAGGAAGGAGAGAGCCGTTGTTCCCATTCTCATTGCTGGATTGAGAATGGGGGGCTGTGGGTAGAGCTGCACACAGAAGGTTTCTTTACCTCCATGCACAGGATGAAGGTAAGAAACCTTCAGCCTTTAGAACCACCTTAATAATAATTAGATCTGAATGTGCCTTGAATATAATCTCCACACACTCCTGATATTTCACTCAACCTCACTCCTCTCCATTCTCAGAAGGTAAAAGTAACTGAACCACCAAGGGGGTTTCTCCTTTCCTTTAACCATTAGACACCCAGAGCAGGCCACTAAACTTTCACTCCATACAGACCGGGAAGAATCCTCATCGGTTTCCAACTTTTTATTATTTTTAAAATCCATGTAATAACATAAGAATATTTACTGACATTGTCCTGTGCCTGATCCGGAACCCGGAATGGATATGATGTCCTCACCCGTTGGTGCATGTTGCATAAACTTAAAGATTAAAAAAAAAAAACTTAAAGGGAGCTCCACTGCTCCGCTAATCACCTGGAGCCAGCATGCATTCCAATCTGGGCAGAAGTCACGTCATCGACCAAAGCCTCGCCCTCCACCAATCCCGACATCCTCCGCGACCCCCCGACCGAGGAACCAACAGTTATACCAACCGGTGCCTGTTAGCCGGGCCAATTATATTAGCTTATTGTACAGGACACCAAGGAGAGGTCCTGGATGGCTGCAATGCTTCACCAATATTTAGGTTCTGCTCCCTTGAACCAGTTGATCTCCGGAAGATTTACCCCCTCTTTATGACCAGGCCTTTTTTTTTTGCGATATAGGTTTTTAAATCTAACTTTGACAACTTTTAAAATTTGTCAATTGCGCGTTCGTGCAACGCTGTACCCAGTAGAGCTTTCTTTTGGTGGTATTTGATCACCAGTGCCGTTTTTTTATTTTTTGCGCTATAAACTAAAAAAGGCTGACAATTTAGAAAAAAAAAAACAATATTTTTTACTTTTCTGCTATAAAACATATCCAATAAAAAATAGTGAAACTATCAAATGTATTTATTAATTTAGGCCAATATTTATTCTGCATATTTTTGGGTAAAAAGAAATCCCAGTAAGCGTATATTGATTGGTTTGTGCAAAAGTTATAGCATCTACAAACTATGGGATATTCTTATGTTTACTAGTAATGGCGGCGATTAGTGGGACTGCGATATTGGGGCGGGCAGTCGAGACACTGACACTTTTTGGGGACCAGTGACACTAATACAGTTATCACTGCTAAAAAAATATGCACTGTCACTGTATTGATGACACTGGCTGGGAAGGGGTTAAACATCAGGGGCGATCAAAGGGTTAACTGTATGCCTAACCAGTGTTTTCTCACTGTGTGGGAGGTGCTTTTACTAGGGGAAGGCATTGATCCATGTTCCTGCTCAGCAGGAACACAGGATCATTGCCTTTCCTACAGACAGAACAGCGATCTGTATTGTTTACATTGGCAGACCGACGTTCTGGCTTTGGCCTAATGATTGGCAGGTGTCGGTGGACATCAATTCCGTGGTACCTGCAGATTAGCTCCTGCTGTGTCTAATAACAGTGGGAGTGGTCACAGGTGACACGCATGCATGACATGGATGTGTACGTGTGCAGAACAGCCTCCCTGCCGCAGTATATCGTGAGAAATTCTATATAATATTGGGTGATGAATTCCGGGACAATCAGGCATAAGGAGAGGACTGACTCGCTGTCCTCTCTGCATTGGTAATGGCTTATTTAGGAACGCCCGCCATCTTTAGAGGGTGGTACTTTGAAGAGGAATATCATTGTTGTGGCAGCAGCTAGCTACCCTAACCCCGGTATCCTCTTCTTCAGCGGGTGGTCCGCTTTCTGATAAAAGTGGTCTCTGCAGCAGATTCGCCGCAAGATCACTTTCATCAGCAGCGGGAGAGAAGCCCCCCCTCCCGCCTCGCTCCAGTGCCCTCCGCCGCTTACCAGAGGCGATTGTGTCAGCCCTGTTAGGTATGGAGGCGAGCGAGGAGAAGATGGACCTCTCCCGTCTCCATACCATTGTAGGGCAGAAACAACATCAAAACATCACTTCCGCCTATAGCTCTTAAAGAGACATTTTTTTTGTGTTATTGTATTTTAGTGTAAATATGAGATCTGAGGTATTTTTGACCCCAGATCTCCTATTTGAGAGGTCCTGTCATACTTTTTTCTATAGGAAAGGTAATAGGAGGTAATAGGAATAAAAGTGACACAATTTTATTTTTTATTTTTTTTAAAAACAGTGTAAAAATAAAAGGTAAAATAAGTAAGAAAATTTATTTTTAAACGCACCTCGTCCGCCGAGCTAGCGTGCAAATGCGAACGCATACGTGAGCAGCGCCGCATATGAAAACTGTGTTCAAACCATAAACCATGATGGTTGGAGCGAGAGCAATAATTCTAGCCCTAGACCTCCTCTGTAACTCAAAACATGCAACCTGCATCATTTTTAAAACATCGCTTGTGGAGATTTTTAAGGGTAAAAGTTTGTCCACAAGTGGGCGCAATTTTGAAACGTGACATGTTGGGTATCAATTTACGCGGCATAACATTATCTTTCACAATATAAAAAAAAAATTGGGCTAACGTTACTTATTTTTTAATTCAAAAAGTGTATTTTTTACAAAAAAAAAGTGTGCTTGTAAGACCACTGCGCAAATACGGTGTGACAAAGTATTGCAACAACCGCCATTTTAATTCTCTAGGGCAGTGATGGCAAACCTTGGCACCCCAGATGTTTTGGAACTACATTTCCCATGATGCTCATGCACTCTGCAGTGTAGTTGAGCATCATGGGTAATGTAGTTCCAAAACATCTGGGGTGCCAAGGTTTGCCATCACTGCTCTAGGGTGTTTGAACCCCCAAACATTATATATATTTTTTTCTAAGTAATTTTCTAGCAAAAAAATATATAATTTTTTTAACTTGTAAACTCCAAATCTCAAACGAGGCTCGGGGCTGAAGTGGTTAAGATAAATGGGTTTGCATGTGGTCCCGAGGAGCTATACCCCTGAACTTTACATTATACAAGAAGATGGAAATAAAGAACAATTTAAATCAAACTATTGATAAGACAAAATTGGGCCCTGTCCTGGGAAAGTTTCTGCTTAATGTGTGCCAACGTAATTGTGTGACATCACTCCTGACTCATGGGTATATGAAGACTATTGTCAGATTTATCATGGGTTTCAGTGGTAACTATTGATTTTGAGAGATATCTGGTTAACCATACAGATATGCATTCAATATACACTATATTACCAAAAATATTGGGACGCCTGCCTTTACACACTCATGAATTTAATGGCATGCCAGTCTTAGTCCGTAGGGTTCAATATTGAGTTGGCCCACCCTTTGCAGCTATAACAGCTTTAACTCTTCTGGGAAGGCTGTCCACAAGGTTTAGAATTGTGTCTATGGGAATATTTGACCATTCTTCCAGATGTACATTTGTGAGGTCCGGAACTGATGTTGGGTGAGAAGGTCTAGCTCACAGTCATCCCAAAGGTGTTATATTGGGTTGAGGTCAGGACTATGTGCAGGTCAGTCAAGTTCTTCCATCCCAAACTCACTTACTCTATATTGCCAAAAGTATTGGACCACCCCTCCAAATCATTTGGTGGAAGGGGGATTATGGTGTGGGTTTTTTTTTTTTTCGGGGGTTGGGCTTGGCCCCTTAGTTCCAGTGAAGGGAAATCTTAAGGCATCAGCATACCAAGACATTTTGCATAACTTCATGTTGCCAACTTTGTGGGAACAGTTTGGGGATGGCCACTTCCTCTGACATGGATGAGGGAGTTTGGGGTGGAGCTTGACTGGCCTGCACAGAGTCCTGACCTCAACCCCCATAGAACACCTTTGGGATGAATTAGAGCAGAGACTGCGAGACAGGCCTTCTCATCCAACATCAGTGCCTGACCTCACAATGAGCTTCTGGAAGAATGGTCAAACATCCCCATAGACACACTTCTAAACCTTGTGGACAGCCTTCCCAGAAGAGTTAAAGCTGTTATAGCTGCAAAGGGTGGGCCAACTCAATATTGAACCCTACGGACTAAGACTGGCATGCCATTAAATTCATGAAACAAGGGAGGGAATACCGCGCTCTAACCAAAAAATAAACTAAGATAAAGCAGCAACTAAGATTGTGGGATACAAACATATAAGAAAAGAAGAAGAGAAAATCGCTGCGCTGACAATGAGAAAACCAACGATGAGCCAGTGTTATATTACAATTAATGATAAATACATCTGTGACCACAAATGTGACACAAATGATATACTAAATAGCAAAAGAACAAGTGAAAGTCCCAAAACATAAATAATAAAGTCCCAACAATAAAAATATGTGTCAGATAATGTCCAGAATATATTTGATAATCAGACAACTTAAATGGGTTGATAGATAAGTACAATCTTCCACCACCAATAAGTGTCAAACACCATATGAATTACACGCTTACCAGAAGGCAAGCAACAAGAGCTTGTGGCTGTACACCCAGCCAGGGCCTCTGTCCAAGGAAGTCCGGGGCAAACAGCTCAAAGGGCATCAGACACAGGAGCAAAATGCAACCACTAAACCAGTGATGAGGTTCAAAGGGGGCTCACGTCCTGTGTGTTCAGCAACCTCAGAGTCCATCTGTCTGTACAGTGTGGGAAATACTTCATTACAGGTAATACCTAATGTCCATTCGTCAGCCCCATAGAGCTGCACTGTACTTCTCAGGTGAAAGGGGACTTTAGGGCTCATGTACATGGGCATCAAGAACAGATGTCATTTAGCCATGGGGCTTGTGAATATTTAGCTGCTAGTGTCCTGTAGAAATCAATGTCAGGATGAAATATACAGGAGCTGTATACATATTTACACATCCCAGAGATAACTGCATACAGGGACACATGCCTACAGCGATATGCCCTGAATGCAGACTGTGTTCAGAGCATATGTCCCTATACACATAAATCACTGATCACAAGTACCACTGTGAAGGGGCAATAATATATGGGTACTGGATGCTGTTTTTCAGCTTTCTACTAGCAAGGCCTAACACAGAAACACCCCCAGTTTTTACACTGTACAGCTCTAAGCGCCAGTGTGCATGAGCCATTAGAGCGCATCTTTGCAGCAGCAGCAACACTGACCCCCACTGGCCCCAGAAAAAATAGACCCCCCAGCTGCAATAATAGACCCCTTTCAGCAACAGAAGTTACCCCAGCAACAATAAATACACCAGCAGCAAAAATTAGGACCCCCTCAGCATTATTGGATCCCCATATTGTACCTCAGCAGGAACAATACATTCATATTCCCTATGCACCATGAACTATATACACATATACAACCTATACACATATATCACACACTTTTATTTTTTTCAGGTTTCGTATAATGTGACACAAGCCTCCACATCACAATGCCTCTTTGGTGAACAGAATTGAATGAAATGTCACTTGTGACATTTCAATAAAGCTCTAGTGAAATAGTAAACAATACGATGCACCCAAATCAGATATAGTGGATTTCTTCTACATAAATAGGTGATTAATAGAGACCATTGTATGACAAGTGTATTAGGAGGAACAATGTGGTGTTGCTAATAGCAGAATTTGTTGATTTTCACAGCCTGGAGCAGCACTGACAGCTAGAAGCTGACTGGTTGCTTGGGTCAACAAGAGCTTTCTGTCACAGAAAACTCCTCCTACATCATCCCCAGACTGAGCTTTCAGTGAATGCTGCCTAGGAATGATGGCAGGCTGTACATGGCACACTGCCTCGGTATCTAAAGGCATGCTGGGACTTGTAGTCTACACAGGCTCCAGCCTCAGTGCCATCAATCCACATCCTTTGTCATGACATATGGGAGGGGCCTGGGTACCAGAGGGCAGGGCTACCACACCAAACCCCACCCACAGGGAGAATATTTGGTTCTCTAAAGGAGGGGTAAGTCTGGTGGGTGGGGCTAGTACTTTAATTGGGATTATTGATGGGACCCAGTCATTCAGATTCACAGGGACACTGCTGGGGACAGACCCTTCAAAACATGACAGTTGGTAACCATAACAGTTTAAAATGTATGTAAATCCACTTACTATTTGTCTGTGGGCGTTCAGACGTCATCTCCAATCCTCCCTGAATCAAAGTCGCTGAAAAAATGCTAAAAATCGCTGTGATTTTGGCAAAAATCTTCCAGCCAAGTCTCTCGCTTCCTTCCTCCTCGACTGTTGAGCTAAGAGTGAGTTACTGGTTACAGGCACCTCACACCATCACCTCACACCATGACCTCACGCTCACAGGTGCAGGTCACATGACCCACCCTTTCACTGCTTGAGACTTTTTCCTGCATTTTCTGGCACACAGGCTAAACTGCACAGTTTTGGGCTGACAATTACTTTCCATTCCCAACAAATTATATATTTTCTGAAAGCAGACACTCTGGAGAGCAAAGTGATGGTAGTTGCAATTTTTTATGTGAGGGAATATTAGCGCAGCGGTTTAAAAATCCCATATTGTTATAAAAAAAATACATTAAAGTTAGTTTTAATGTACACAAATACAAAATAATCCTCATTTTTTGATAAAATATAAAAGATGAGGTTGAGCCAATGATACCCAACATGTCAAGCCAAAAAATTGAAATGGCAACAAACTTTGATACCCAAAATTTTCGATAGATGATGCTTTAAAACCCCTTTACAGGTCATCAGTTTTATCTTTATAGATATGTCATAATAAATAATTGGTTTTATCGGATGGCAGTCATCCATCTATTTTTTATGTGTCTTCAACAGGAAACACATGATTCACATTGATATAAAAAGCCTGGGCACACAACATACGTGTTTATTCTGTATATGCATGTGTGGGGGGCTTTAAACCTTTTTTTTTTATTATTAATTTTATTGAACTCTATTTTTCTTAAAATTGTAAAACTTTGTTTTAATGAACTGCCGCTGGTATTTAGTGTACTTACAGATGTGAGGGATATCTGGTCCCCGATGGGTGTTGTGGTTCCTCCCGCTGACTGCTGCAATACCACAGAGCGTTTTGAAACCCATTCAATGCACATAAAATGAGAACCAAATGGCTTACAATGGAGACGGTTCACATATGTCCTGGGCGGCCTCGGTTCATTTTTAAAAAGAGCCCTGTGCATTTTTCAGTCTGGTTCAGGTGCAATTTCAAGTAACAAAATCGCACCTGAATCGGTAAAGAAAAGCACACTAGACTCCTTTTTATAAACCACGGCTGGACATATGTGATTCAAGCTTAACAAGTCCATATAGATACAATGTTACATGTCTATGGAGATGCAAAACCCAAATGATCCAGGTCAGTCTGATGCTGTCTAGTGACGCTGTAATATCGAGCCATCACCATCAAAAGTGCATATACAGTCTAATGCCATCTAGTGGCAATTTAAGATATATTCTCAACCTATTCTCCTTCCTAATAGCTGGAGCTAAAACAACTGAAATCTATTTCTATATTCAAACCCTGAATCGTAAATCCACAAGGTTTCTCTTTTAGAAATATCCCTCAGTTGCTCCTTTTCACCATTTTTTATATATTTCATTTGAAAATAACAAAAAGAAGAAGCAGCCCAGATCCTTCTTTTCTTGGGTCCCATGCCAGCGCTTCTAGCCCCTCCCTCCTGCCCCCACAGCGAGCAGCTTGCTATGGGTCTACCTGAGCCAAGCTGCTGCTTTGTGCTTCCTTTCAGACATAGAGCCATGGTTCAACCCCACTCCCTCTCTCTTCATTGGCTCACTGGCCTTGATTGACAGTAGCAGGAGCCAATGGTGCCCTGCTGCTGCTCTCTCAGCCATTGCAAAGGGTAAGTTCCAGGCTGCGGAGACTCCCATGCAACATCGCTGGATCAAGATGGGCTCAGGTATTAGGGGGATTGAGGGGGGCTGCTGCACACTGAAGGTTTTTTTTATCTTAATGCATAGAATGCTACAAGATTAAAAAAAAACTTTTGACCTTTAGACCCCTTTCACACCGAGGACGTATTGCAGGCGCTATATCGTTAGAAATAACGCCTGCAATCCGCCCTCAAACTGCCGCTTCATTGTCTGCAGTGTGAATGCCCGAGGTAGCTATTGCAGCGTTTTGTCAGGGGTTTTAACCTTTTCTCGGCCGCCAGCGTGGGTAAAAGCGCCCCGCTAGCGGCCGAAATGCGCCGCTAATCTGACGGTAAAAGCTGCTAAAAATAGCGGCGTTTTACCGCCGACGCTATAGGCGGATCGGTGTGAAAGGGGTCTTAGAACCACTTTAAGTTTAATAGCACATTCAAACAATTATAGGTAGAGCTTAGATTTTCTTTCTAAGAATAATTTTTGTTTTGATGTCCAAGGGGTATCGTCTGCTGGGTTTATTCACTAGTAAAACACTAATAAGTATAGATTAAAGTGCCATGGTGCCTTTTAAAAATCAGACTCAAATCAAATTTTTCATTTAAGGAAAAAAAATAATTAATTAAAGACTGTTTTGCGGATTTTCAGACAGGACTGTTATATATTATATATGACAGACTCCCTTGTCATAGGCAGGTGGCTTGATAAGATACCTGCACCTGCTGTCACTTATGCTGGCCATACAAAAACAATTTCTTCCTTAACCACTTCCCGACCGCCCCATGTAGATATACGTCGGCAGAATGGCACGTACAGGCAGAATCACGTACCTGTACGTGCCATTCTTCAGGCGGTTGGGGGGTCCGATCGGACCCCCCTCCACCGGCGGGGACGGTCGGGATCGTGTCAGGAGCGATCCGGGACGAGGGGGACGGCCAGTGGTTTCTGGCCACCCCCTCGCGATCGCTCCTGGCCAATGAAAAGCTTCCCCTTCCTGTCTATTGTATAGACAGGAAGGCGGAAGTGATGTCACGCTCGGTGCGCCGGTCTATGTGACCGGAGACGCCGAG
Organism: Lithobates sylvaticus; assembly: GCA_028564925.1. Classification (NCBI taxonomy): domain Eukaryota; kingdom Metazoa; phylum Chordata; class Amphibia; order Anura; family Ranidae; genus Lithobates; species Lithobates sylvaticus. The sequence goes on along the minus strand of CM053029.1, from coordinate 180,032,458 downwards.
CGGCGAACATGTAAAGGTTAGTGCACAACAGTACACTGACACCAGTACAGTTAGGCACATATTCCACCCCCCTGTCACCCCCTGATCACCCCCCAGATCACCCCCTGCCCCCCCCCCCAGTCACAGTGTCACTAATTGCAGTGATCATTTTTTTACTGATCACTGCATTTAGTGTCAGTGTGACTGTAATAACTGTCAGGGCAGTTAGTTTTAGGTCCAAGGTAGCCCCCTACCCCCCCCTAATAAAGGTTTAACCCCTTGATTGCCCCCCAGGTAACCCTTTCACCCCCTTTTGCCAGTGTCACTAAGCGATCGTTTTTCTGATCGCTGTATTAGTGTCACTGCTGTCGCTAGGTAACCATTTTTTTTTTTTTTAGGTAACCGCCATGTTTATATAGGTTCATAAATAGTTTTATAGGTCAGGTACCCCCATATTACAACCTAAATAAAGGTTTTAAACCCCTTGATTGCCCCTAGAGTTAACCCTTTCACCAGTGATCACTGTATAACTGTCACTGGTGACGCTGGTTAGCCAGTTAGTTATTTCGTTATTTAGGTTCCCCGTCAGGTTTTTATATAGCGTCAGGTACCCCCATATATTACCTAATAAAGGTTTAACCCCCTGATTGCCCCTAGTTAACCCTTTCACCCCCTTTTGCCAGTGTCACTAAGCGATCGTTTTTCTGATCGCTGCATTAGTGTCGCTAGGTAACCAGTTTTTTTTTGTATTACTGTTACGGGTGACGCTGGTTAGTTAGCTTGTTTTTTATACTGTCAGGGCACCCGCCATTTATTACCCAATAACGGTTTAACCCCCTGATCGCCCGGCGGGTGATATCAATTAGGTTTTAGGGTCAAATAAGGTCTGCGTCGCCCCAGGTTAGTGCCAGTACCGCAAACACCCACGCACAAAGCATACACCTCCCTTAGTGGCACAGTATCTGAACAGATCAATATCTGATCTGATCAGATCTATACTAGCGTCCCAGCAGTTTAGGGTTCCAAAAAAAACCGCATTGTTAGCGGGATCAGCCCAGATACCTGCTAGCACCTGCGTTTTCCCCCTCCGCCCAGCCCAGCCCACCCAAGTGCAGTATCGATCGATCACTGTCACTTACAAAACACTAAGCACACATAACTGCAGCGTTCGCAGAGTCAGGCCTGATCCCTGCGATCGCTAACAGTTTTTTTTGTGGTAGCGTTTTGATTCAGTCGCTTCAGTCATGAGCTTTTTTACCTGTGAATCTCAAAAAAATAAAAAAAAATAAAATAGTTGTCGTTTTATTGTTCTCTCTCTCACTCTATTCTCTCTCTATTGTTGCTCTTTTTTTACTCCATTCTATTCTGCAATGTTTTATTATGTTTTATCATGTTTTATCATGCTTGCTTTTCAGGTATGTAATTTTGTTTACTGTGTTTTAGTGTTAAGCATTTTTTTGTTTTCAGGTGCGCCATTCAGTTGCAACGCGGATTTATTTATCTTGACAGCAACAGCGTTTGCTCCCACGATACATAAAGACGCGACTCCAACACTGTAGGAGGTGATTTCACCACCACAGTTAAAAAAAAGAGCATATATGCCGAAGCATGGGGGCAGCAGGGGGGGGGGGAGGAGCGATTGGCTCCTAATGCCACGTACATACGGTCGAAATTCCGACCGTGTGTACACGGCATAACTTTTGCGGGAGGATGCCCCCATGCATCGGCATATATAAATGGTGCATGTATGCCCATCATTAGAAGTGGGTGGATGAAGGGAGGTATTCTAATGGTGGGCATACCCACCAATCAATCTCTTTTTTTCGTTCAGCCAAGAGGCTGCATGAAAAAAAAAAAGATTACAATATATGTCCAGTATGTTGCTGGACTTTGAATGGTTATACCAGAATGATGCCTGCAGGTTTAGGTATCATCTTGGTATCATTCTTTTCAGCCAGTGATCGGCTTTCATGTAAAAGCAATTTTAGCGGGTAATTAGCCTCTAGACTGCTTTTACAAGCAGTGGGAGGGAATGTCCCCCCTCCCGGATATAAACCGCGCCATTGGGAAATTGGGAAAGCATTTGATCACACCAATCTTGGTGTGGTCAGATGCTTTGAGGGCAGAGGAAAGATCTAGGGTCTAATAGACCCCAATTTTTTCAAAAAAAGAGTACCTGTCACTGCCTATTGCTATCATAGGGGATATTTACATTCCCTGAGATAACAATAAAAATCATAACAAAGAAAAAAAATGGAAGGAACAGTTTAAAAATAAAATAAAAAAGCTAAATAAATAAAAAAAAAAAAAAACCAAAAAAAAAAAAAAAAGCACCCCTGCCCCCCCTTCTCTTGCGCAAAGGCGTACACAAGCGTTGGTCTGGCGTCATATGTAAACAGCAATTGCACCATGCATGTGAGGTATCACCGCGAAGGTCAGATCGAGGGCAGTAATTTTAGCAGTAGACCTCCTCCGTGAATCTAATGTGGTATCATGTAAAGGCTTTTAAAGGCTTTTAAAAATGTATGTAGTTTGTCGCCACTGCGTGTTTGTGCGCAATTTTAAAGCATGTCGTGTTTGGTATCCATGTACTCGGCCTAAGATCATATTTTTTATTTCATCAAAAATTTGAGCAATATAGTGTGTTTTAGTGCATTAAAATAAAAAAAAGTGTATTTTTTCCACAAAAAATGCGTTTGAAAAATCGCTGCGCAAATACTGTGTGGAAAAAAAAAAAAATGCAACACCCACCATTTTAATCTGTAGGGCCTTTGCTTTAACATTATATATAGTGTTTGGGGGTTCAACGTAATTTTCTTGCAAAAAAAAAATATGTTTTCATGTAAACAAAAAGTGTCAGAAAGGGCTTTGTCTACAAGTGGTTAGAAGAGTGGGTGACGTGTGACATAGGCTTCTAAATGTTGTGCATAAAATGCCAGGACAGTTCAAACCCCCCCCCAAATGACCCCATTGTGGAAAGTAGACACCCCAAGCTAGTTGATGAGAGCAATGTTGAGCCCATTAAATATTTTTTTTTTTTTTTGTCCCAAGAGATTGAATAATGAAAAAAAAAAAAATATATATATTTTTTTTACAAAAAGTTGTCACTAAATGATATATTGCTCAAACATGTCATGGGCATATGTAGAAATACACCCCAAAATACATTCTGTTGCTTCTCCTGAGTACGGGGATACCACATGTGTGGGACTTTTTGGGAGCCTAGCTGCGTACGGAACCCCAAAAACCAATCACCGCCTTCAGGCTTTCTAAGGGTGTAATTTTTTTATTTCACTTCTCACTGCCAATCACAGTTTCGGAGGCCATGGAATGCCCAGATGGCATAAAACCCCCCAAAATGACCCCATTTTGGAAAGTAGACACCCCAAGCTATTTGCTGAGAGGTATGGTGAGTATTTTGCAGATGTCGCTTTTTGTCACAAAGTTTTGAAAATTGAAAAAAAAGAAAAAAAAAATTTTTTTTTCTTTACTTTCTTCATTTTCAAAAACAAATGAGAGCTGTAAAATACTCACCATGCCTCTCAACAAATAGCTTGGGGTGTCTACTTTCCAAAATGGGTCATTTGGGGGGGTTTTGTGCTATTTTGGCATTTTATGGCCTTCGAAACTGTGATAGGTAGTGAGGAGTGAAATCAAAAATTTGCACCCTTAGAAATCCTGAAGGCGGTGCTTGGGTTTCGGGGCCCCGTACGCGGCTAGGCTCCCAAAAAGTCCCACACATGTGGTATCCCCATACTCAGGAGAAGCAGCAAAATGTATTTTGGGGTGCAATTCCACATATAACTATGGCATGTGTGAGCAATATATCATTTAGTGACAACTTTTTGAAAAAAAAAAAAATCTTTTTTATTTTTGTCTTTATTCAATCACTTGGGACTAAAAAAAAAAAATATTCAATGGGCTCAACATGCCTCTCAGCAAATAGCTTGGGGTGTCTACTTTCCAAAATGGGGTCATTTGGGGGGTTTTGTACTTCTCTGCCATTTTAGCACCTCAAGAAATGAAATAGGCAGTCATAAATTAAAAGCGGTGTAAATTCCAGAAAATGTACTCTAGTTTGTAGACGCTATAAACTTTTGCGCAAACCAATAAATATACGCTTATTGGCATTTTTTTTACTAAAGACATGTGGCTGAATACATTTTGGCCCAAATGTTTGACTAAAATTGAGTTTATTCGATTTTTTTTATAACAAAAAGTAGAAAATCTCTTTTTTTTTCAAAATTTTCGCTCTTTTTCCGTTTATATCGCAAAAAATAAAAATCACAGAGGCAATCAAATACCATCAAAAGAAAGCTCTATTTGTGGGAAGAAAAGGACGCAAATTTCGTTTGGTTACAAAATTGCATGACCGCGCAATTACCAGTTAAAGTAGTGCAGTGCGAAATTGAAAAAAGACCTCTGGTCCTTTGGCTGCCAAATGGTCCTGGGCTGAAGTGGTTAAAATATTTTTTTAAGAACGTTCGTTGATTTTCTAATTGTTAGTGGGGTCAAATCGACCACAGTGACGGGAGAATTCAAAGAAGCAGAATGGAAAGCTTTTTGGTCAAAGTTTTAAAACTGAATGTTAAAAGCAAGTGGAATTTTCAAACAACATTCTTTCAATCAGTGAATGTACAAAGATTTTTTGTAATGAATATGTTCGTCTGAAAGTCAATACGTGTTTGGCCAGAATAAGGCTCGGTTCACACCTATGCTTTTTACTGTGCGATTTTTCTGCAATTTGCGTTTTGCATTTTTTATGCTTTTTTTTTTTGGCCAATTTGTTGTTGGGCAGATTAAAAAATGCAAATTGCGGCAACAACGCACTACATGCTTTTCTGCAGCTTCTCCATTGACGTGTTTCGAAGCAAAAAAAAACATTTCTGCAAAAAGCACCAAAAAAAGGCATAGGTGTGAACCAGGCCTAAGGCGTTTATTAGCAGCAGCAGCATGCTTTTTTCTGTATCACCTGTCATCGTGGGGTTAAAAAAATAAAAATGAGCCCTTTAGTGTACAAAAAGAGCAGATACTATAGGGGGTTCATTTTATACTGTAAAACGGTGAAAGTAATAATATATATTACTTAGATCATATAGAACCTTTAGAACCACTCACTTCCTTCCCAGGACTACATGTCCCATGAGGCATTGCTCCTCACACATTCACAAGTTCTCAGGCACTTACTGACATGGGTGGTGTACTGAGCTGTATGTGTGCTTCACTGTATTTCCTGATATTTAAACAAATAGTGCATTCTATATGCAGACCAACTAATTGTCTGGCCGATTAATCGATTATGAAAAATGTTGACAACTATTTTGCTACAATGTAAAGTAGTGAGTGTACAGCTTGTATAACGGTGTTAATTTGCTGTCCCCTGAAAATAACTCGACACACAGCCAATAATATGTATACTAGATGTTTGATAAACCGCCCTCCTATGCAAACATCACTCTGCGCCCAAGGATGGTGAGTTCCTGCGATAAATGAGAGAGATTTCTAAAAAATCTCAATATGTGAATATATATAGTGAAATATAATATACAGAAAATATATATAAGAGAGATTTCTATATAAAATAATAAAAATCTCAGTGTTGTGAATATATAGTGAAATATAAAAACACTTAAAAAGCAGCCGCTTAAAATAAAATTGAATGAAAAATACAATAAGAAAAAAGTGCATGGAAAGTCTTTTAAATTATTGTAGCAGCGCTATCAGCTGAACGTGAGTGTCCGAAGTCGGAAGTGAGCCGAAACGCGCCAGGGCCGTAAGCCATCCGGAGGTGACGTGTGCGGTCCACGCTTGCGCTCCACACGCCGAAAGAGGAAGTACTCCGCTGCTGTACACAGCGACTGAACTACATATGAAAACATAGGGAGTGGGTTGAGCTGCACGATTCTGGCCAAAATGAGAATCACTATTTTTTTTCCTTAGAATAAAGATCATGATTCTCACGGCATAACATCTTTCAAATTATACAAAAATATGGGCTAACTTTACTGTTTAGTTATTTTGAAATTCATTAAAGTGTATTTTTTCCCCAAAAAATTGCATTTGAAAGACCGCTGCGCAATTACAGTGTGACATAAAATATTGCAACAACCACCATTTTATTCTGTAGGGTCTCTGCTAATATATATATATATATATATATTATATTATATTATGTTATGTTATGTTATGTTTGGGGGTTCTAAATAATTTTCTAGCAAAAAATAATGATTTTATCTTAAAACCAACAAATATCAGAAAAAGGTTTAGTCTTTAACTGCTTCAGCCCCGGAAGATTTTACCCCTTTCTGACCAGAGCACTTTTTGCCATTCGGGAATGCGTCGCTTTAACTGACAATTGCGTGGTCGTGCGATGTGATGTTGCATCCAAAAAAAATTGACGTCCTTTTTTTCCCCCCTCACAAATAGAGCTTTCTTTTGGTGGTATTTGATCACCTCTGTGGTTTTTATTTTTTGCGCTATAAACAAAAAAAACAGCATAAATTTTGAAAATAACACAATATTTTTTTACATTTTGCTATAATAAATATCCCCCAAAAATATATAAAAAAAAACGCTTTTTTTCCTCAGTTTAGATTGAGATGTATTTGCGTCTACAGTTTAGTTATAGCGTCTACAAAATAGGGGATAGTTTTATGACATTTTTATTATTATTTTTTTTTTTTTTTTACTAGTAATGGCGACGTTCCGACACATCGGACAAATTTTGACACATTTTTGGAACCATTGGCATTTTTACAGCGATCAGTGCTATAAAAATGCATCGATTACTGTAAAAATGGCACTGGCAGTGAAGGGGTTAACCACTAGGGGGCGATCAAGGGGTTAATGTGTTCCCTAGTGTGTGTTCCCCTCAGAGAGCTGGAAACTGTGTGTTTACACACACAGATCCCCGGTTTTCAGTGTGCCCTGATCTTTGGCAGCACTCGCATCAGCTTTGTGGGCAAGCAGGGGGCATTACATAATGTCGTTTTGCCCAGCTGTGCCATTCTGCGCAGTACAACTGTGGCAGCTGGTCGGCAAGTGGTTAACCATCCCTCATTTACACACCAAAGTTCATTCCTTTGATCTAAAGGACAAAATGTTACAATGTTTATAGTTAGTTCCCCAGGTGAGTAATGTTATGATACTTGGCAAACTGAATATTTTTTTTTTTTTTTGGGGGGGGGGGGGGACGGGTTTTGACAGCTGTCGGCTTCAGCACAAATTTTCTGCACAGAAAAAAAAAAAAATCGGGGAAATGCTTTGTCAGGATCACAAGGGGGAAAGAAATTACAATCTTGATTCCTAATGATTAATCGTGCAACTCTAGAAGTGGGGTGCCGAAAACTGGTAGCTGGTGATGAGTCAAAATGTTAAATATTTGGATGTAGCAGGGGACAGCTTGTTTGCAATGAGCTGGAGAGCGGTACAATGAGTGTCTGCAGCCAACAGTGAAGCATTATGAAAGTTCCTTGCAAGTTTGGAGCTGCATTTCTGCAAATGGAGTTGGGGATTTGCTCAGGATCGATGATGTCCTCAATGCTGAGAAATACACGCAAATATTGATCCATAATGCCAAACCCTCATGGAAGGCATGTGTTGGTCCCCAAACTTATTCTGTAGCAAGACAATGGCCTCAAACATGCAGCCAATGACATTAAGAACTATCATCATCAAAAAGCCGAACAAGGAGTCATGGAAGTGATGGTTTGGCCACCACAGAGCCCTGATCTCATCATCAAGTCTGTCTGGGATAACATGAAGAGACAGGAGGATTTGAGGCAGCCTACATCCACAGAAGATCTGGGGTTCATTCTCCAAGATGTTTGGAACAACCTACCTGCCGAGTTCCTTCAAAAACTGCGTGCAAGAGTACTCAGAGGAATTGGTGCCATTATGAAGGGTAGTCACACCAAATATTAACACTTCTATTTCTGAAAGCACTCTTAATTTATAGTATTTTGTCACACCTGCCTAAAATTTTTACATAGTACCGAGTGTGTATATATCTATCTATCGCGCAGTGCATATACTTAGATTATAGATTGTATATGCATTTTTGATGATGGTTAAATATAACAGCAACACTAGACGGCAATAGACTGACCAATTTTCTTAGATAGCGGGTTAGTGGATTAATATTGTGATGTTGAAATGTGATAACACGTGTGCTAGAAAATTACTTAGAACCCCCAAACATATACAGGCATACCCCACTTTTAAGTACACAATGGGGTTTATTTACTAAAGTTGGAAAGTCTAAAATCAGGCTCACTTCTGCATAGAAACCAATGAGCTTCTAACCTCAGCTTGTTCAATTAAGCTTTGGTAATAAAACCTGGAAGCTCATTGGTTTCTATGCAGAAGTGAGCCTGATTTTGCACTTTCCAGCTTTAGTAAATAACGCCCATTGTGTACTTAAAAGTGGGGTATGCCTGTATATTATTTTAGCAGAGACCCTAGAGAATAAAATGGAAATCGGTGCAGTATTTTCGCAGCGGTCTTTCAAAAGCAATTTTTTTTAGGGAAAAATATACTTCAATGAATTAAAAAAAATGAAACTGTACAGTTAGCCCAATTTTTTGTATAATGTGAAATATGATGTTACGCCGCAAGTTGTGATCATTATTCGAAGGAAAAAAAATAAAAAATAGTGATTCTCATTTTATCCAGAATCATGCAGCTGTAATATTTCTATATATGTGAAGCAATGCACACAATAACATTTTAGTTGTATCCTTTTCAGATTTGAAGATAACCATAAACTGCTCTACAGAGGACCAGCGCCATGTCCAATTCCAGCAGGACCATAGGAAGAAGAACAGGAAGAGACCATCAAGGGAAGACCACGAGTATCACATGTCCACAAAGAGGGTTAAAACACTTGCACCTACTGCAGCCTGGATCCCAGAATTGGGACTAAGCATGCAGGACAAGGCTGACATTCTAAATGGTGAGCCTGTCCGACATGCTGTTGCCAAGGCTGCAGTTACCATCCTAAATGACCAATTTCAAGGCACACAGGGTATGTGCATAAGATGGGTTGGCTCACGTGCAATGCCAGCGAGAAGACCAACTATTCATTTGCACATTAATTTGAAGTTAAGTGTGACCTCTTGTATAGAAAAGAAAGATAAAATGAAAGAACTTGTACCATCATCCAGAAATCATGTGATGTAGAGATTGGGAGCCTAATCCCCAACTAGGCTACCAAGAGATGGGGGCAGTTTGGACTATTGCGGTACAATAAAAGCGGTACAAAAAATAATATAACAAAAATATATAAATATTCCAGATGATTTTATTGATGCCAAAATACAAATAATCATTTACATGTTAAAAACATAATGGTGGTACATATATGAATCACAAATGAGTAGTTAAAATGCAACAATTGATCACAGATGTCAGATGTCATTGGTCTCGACTAGTTTCGCGGTCATATACTGCTTCATCGTGAGATTATCTGTGATTAAATCAAAAAATTCCATATAATGATCAAAATATAAAAAACCCTCCCCATTGGGGTTGTCACTCCCGGGACCCCTTATTATATTAACTTCATTACCAGGTATATTGAGCTTCTCCTATTTACCTTATTCCACAACTGTTTCACCTAGCATACCCTACACTTTTTCTTAAATTGACCATCCTAATTTCCCTCACCCTTCTCCCCAATTTCCTTTAATCTGCACAATGTCCCCCCTTGCCCACTTCCCCCTTTCCCCCCTGTCCCTTCCCCCTCACTGATCCCCTCCATTCCTTTTTCTTGTCTCTCCTCCCTCCTATTCTTTTTCTTCCCTAGGTTTCTTGTCCTTTTTCTCCATCTGCTCCCTCTTTCTTTCTTCTCACTTTACACCCTTAGTATATAGTGACACTGAATCTTATATTCTCCTAATTTTTATTTCACTTTGTGTCTCTTTTCATATTTGCACATTGCTACTTTATTGTATTTTCTCACTCTCATCAATATTCCGGTGCTTTCTTTCTCCTACTCCCTTTACACACCTACGCACCCCTTCACTCTTCCCTCACCACTTTCACACAACCTTATCACACAACCTGTTCACACAGTCCACCATTTTGCCCCTTGTAGCTCATATTATACCCATTTTTTTACCTTTAAACTTATCCCTCCAGATTTCAATCATCACACTATAGCTCCCCCGAGTTTCCGCGGGGGACCATTTATTAGGTGGTAGCACTGTGAGCTGTTAGCCTGCTGGAGCATAGGTAAGCTGTGTTGCTTTTTCTCCCCGCTATATGATTAAAGATTACCCTTATCAGGATGCTGTATGTTTTTTGTTTTTATATTTTGATCATTATATGGAATTTTTTGATTTAATCACAGATAATCTCCCGATGAAGCGGTATATGACCGCGAAACTAGTCGAGACCAATGACATCTGACATCTGTGATCAATTGTTGCATTTTAACTACTCATTTGTGATTCATATATGTACCACCATTATGTTTTTAACATGTAAAAGATGATTTGTATCCTGGCATCAATAAAATCATCTGGAATATTTATATATTCTTGTTATATTATTTTTTGTACCGCTTTTATTGTACCGCAATAGTCCAAACTGCCCCCATCTCTTGGTAGCCTAGTTAGGGATTAGGCTCCCAATCTCTACATCATTTGCACATTAATGATGGACATGTTTTTGTAACTGCTTGGAATGGTAAATGGGTGGTGATGGCCGACAGCGGTCGAGCGATGGAGTACACATCATCTGCCTGTAAACAGATCCAGGAATGCTATGGAGTTCTGCTTAAAGACCCTCTAAAGCACATTCGGTTTTTAAATGTGCAGCAGCAGGCCGCAGATGATTACAGCTGTGTAATGTACTCCACTGCAAATATGGTTGAGCTTTTGACTCCTGGAGGTAATCCAGAATGTAAATATGTCACAAAGCTCCTCGGACCCCATTTTATCTGGTGTTTAGAAAATAAAAGATTTACCCAATTTCCACCGTCGTCAATCACCAAAAAAGCCCAGAACCACCAGAGCATCATAAAAACATTCTTCCAGGTATGAGGAGGTAAAATTTCGTAGTAGCATAGTAGGCTAGAGGAGGAGTACAGCAGAGTAGGGGAGAAGTAAGGAAGAGTAAGAATAGAATACAATAGTTGGATGAGAGGTGGATAAATAGAAGGAGGAGCAGGATAAATAGGTGGAGGATTATAAATAGGAGGAGAAGGAGGAGCAGGATAAATAGGAGGAGGGTGATAAAAAGGCGGATGAGGGGGGGAGGAGGAGGATGATGATAAATAGGGGTGCAACGGATCGTCGCCGATCCGTGATCCGAACGGGCCACCCCGTTCGGATCGGCACACCCCGCGATCCGCGGAGCGCTCCGCGGCCTCGGCCTTAGGAAAGGCCGCGGCTTCGGCCTAGCTCCGGAGCGACGGCGGCCATCTTTGTACACCCGGCGGCCTTAGGAAAGGCCGCGGCTTCGGCCTAGCTCCGGAGCGCGGCCATCTTGGTACACCCGGCCACTGTTTTTAATGTGATCGCTCCGTCAAATGACGGAGCGATCACTTGTAAACCCTGCATTACCCAGCCAATATCCTGCATTACCCTGCATATACTCTGCATTACCCTGAATTACCCTGCATATACTCTGCGGATACTCTGCATTACTCTGCGGATACTCTGCATTACTCTGCGGATACTCTGCATTACTCTGCGGATACTCTGCATTACTCTGCATTACGCTGCGATACTCTGCATTACGCTGCGATACTCTGCATTACGCTGCGATACTCTGCATTACGCTGCGATACTCTGCATTACGCTGCGATACTCTGCATTACGCTGCGATACTCTGCGATACTCTGCATTACTTTGCGATACTCTGCATTACTTTGCGATACTCTGCATTACTCTGCGATACTCTGCATTACCCAGCCGATACCCAGCCAATACTCTGCGATACCCAGCCAATACTCTGCGATACCCAGCCAAACTCTGCGATACCCAGCCAATACTCTGCGATACCCAGCCAATACTCTGCGATATCCAGCCAATACTCTGCGATACCCAGCCAATACTCTGCGATACCCAGCCAATATTACAGTGGGGAGAGGATGTGGATATTACAGTGGGGACTATATGGTGGCGTAATTTTCACGGGTTTTTGCAAATTCAATTATTATTTGCTGATCCGAAAATGATCCGATCCGTGACTCCTGATCCGAGGATCGATCCGATCCGTGAGTTTTTTGATCCGTTGCACCCCTAATGATAAATAGGAGGGAGAGGAGGAGGAGGATGATAAATAGGAGTAGGGGGGAGAGGAGGAGAAGGAATAGGGGGAGGAGGATGATGATAAATAAGAGGAGGAGGAGGATGATGATAAATAAGAGGAGGAGGAGGATAAGTAGGAGGAGGAGGGAGAGGAGGAGGAGGAGGATAAATAGGAGTAGGGGGGAGAGGAGGAGAAGGAATAGGGGGAGGAGGATGATGATAAATAAGAGGAGGAGGAGGATGATGATAAATAAGAGGAGGAGGAGGATAAGTAGGAGGAGGGGGGAGAGGAGGAGGAGGAGGATGATAAATAGGAGTAGGGGAGGATAAATAGGAGGAGGAGAGGGAGGAGGATGAAGATAAATAGGAGGAGGGGGATAAATAGGAGGATAAAAAGGAGGAGGAAGATGAGGAGGAGTGCAGTAGGGTAGAGAAGAGGAGGTCGCGGCTGCGGGTTCCCCCCTCCATCCAGGTCACGGCTGAGGAGGAGGAGGAGGAGGATGATAAGGAGGAGAAGGAGGAGGGGATGAATAGGAGAAGGATAAATAGTTGGAGCAGGAGGATGAATAGGAAGAATATGAGGCAGGAGAAGGATGAATAAGAGAAGGAAGTCTTAATATTAGTTACCCAAAATGAAAACGTTATCTTGAACCAGTTATTTGTGTAATATATGACTGTTGAAAATGCCATATACAATATGCCTTGTATGATTTTATAAAGTGTATAAAATGTAAGAAATAGATGAATAGGCAGAGGAGGAGGATAAAGAGGAGGAGGAAGAAGGAGGAGGACTAGGAAGATGAAAAGGAGGAGGCTGAAGAGGATGAATAAGGAGGATAAATAGGAGGAGGAGGAGGAGGATGAAAAGGAGAAATATGAGTAGCAGGTGGAGGACTAGGAGAAGGAAGATGAATTAGGAGAAGGAGGGGGTGGAGGAGAATGAGGGGCATAAATAGGAGGATGAGGAGGAGGAGGATAAATAGGAGGAGGAGGACTATGGAGAGGATCAATAGGAGAAGCAGAATGAATAGGAAAAGGAATAGTAGGAGGATGAGGAGAATGAATAGGTAAAGGAGGATGAATAGGAGAAGGATAAATAGTTGGAGGAGGAGGATGAATAGGAAGAATAGAAGGAGGAAAATGAAGGATAAATAAGAGAAGGAAGTCTTAAAATTAGTTACACAAAATGAAAATGTACATGTTTATTTTTCAATATTTATACGTTATCTTGAACCGGTTATTTGTGTAATATATGACTATTGAAAATGCTGTATACAATATGCCTTGTATGATTTTAAAAAGGAGCAAACTAGAGGGAGGGGAGGAGCAAACTATAGGGAGGGGAGGAGCAAACTAGAGGTAGGGGAGGGGAGGAGCCTGAATAGGAGTTAGAGTAGTGTAGGACTGGCCAGACAGGGATTACTTTGACGCAGTTGGCCAGCTTAAACATGTATTGCAATGCATGTGAACTAAAAATCCCTATTTTAATGCAACATTTTCTGGAAAGGGTGTATAGCACCGTGCAGAGGGTTCATTTAGTGTTTTTAGTGTTAACATGCAGTCACACCCCTTTAACACCTCGTGGGTGATTGATCTATCTATATCATTCTATCAAGATAGAGATAGATTAGAGCTGCACGATTAATCGTTAACAAAATCACGATCTCGATTCAACCCCCCTTTTAGAACTGCATTTCCACGATTCAGTACAGAGCCCTTCTCTGCTCACAGTTGACGGGGAAAAAAATGCAGCCTGCCAAGTTTATCACAACATTGCTCAGTGCAGAGATAAAAAGAAACATTGTATCATTTGGTTCTATTAGATCAAAGGGATGAACTTGATCTGCAAATGAGTTTAAAGCGGAGGTCCACCCAAAAGTGGAACTTTCTCTCATTGTACACCACATTTGGCACCTTTTGGGGGGAGGGGGGACAGGATACCTGTCTTTCACGGGTATCCTGTCTCCACTTCCGTGAGCCTCAGCAGCGGATATTTGCGTCCCTGGCCGCCAGGCCAATAGGAGAGGAGCGGAGCTTTGCGCATGCGCAGTAGGGCTCCTGGTGTGAAGCCGTAAGTCTACACTGACGGGTTCCCTTACTCAATGGAAGTGGCAACACCCGACAGCTGATGGAAACACTAGCTGCGGTGCCCACATCACTGGACTCCAGGACAGGTAAGTGTCTGATTATTAAAAGTCAGCAGTTGCATTATGTGCAGTTGCTGGCTTTTAATTTTTACAGCGGTGGGCGGACCTCCGCTTTAACCACTAAAAAAAAACTAAGTGTTTTTCTGACACTTGTTGCTTACAAATTAAAGAGGAAGTAAACCCTTAGGTTTTACTTCCTCCTTTGTTCCCTGCAAAGTAAAAGCATAAGGAGCTAGTATGCATCACATACTAGCCCATTATGTGCCACTTACTTATGAAGCCCCCGATGTCCCTGCTGGTGGCTGCGTCCACCTTCACCCCTCTTCCTTTCGGGGTCGTGGACTGTGACTGGCCGGAGTCACCTGACATCACTCCCGCGCATGCGTGCAGGAGCCAATGGTCACGGCACCTGTCCTTTAGAAATGGCTGTGCCCTTTCTTCTGTGCGCATGCGCTGATTATGTCGGCGCAAGCATATATGGGAAATATCTCCTAAACCGTGAAGGTGTAAGAGATATTTCCAGTACCTACAAGTAAGCCATATTTATTATAGGCTTATCTGTAGGTAAAAGTGGTGTGTAAGGGTTTACAACTACTTTAAAAACAGTATTTTTTGCTATAAAATGACTTGGAATCCCCAAACATTATATATTTATTTTTCAGCAGAGACCCTAGAGAATAAAATGGTGATTGTTGCAATATTTTATGCCACACTGTATTTGCGGAGCGGTCTCTCAAAAGCAATTTTTTGGGCAAAAATACACTTCAATGATTTTGGGGGCAGGGGGATGTTGCGCCGAGAATCGTGATCTTTATTCTAAGCAATTTCTAATTTTATCCAGAACCATGCAGCTCTAAGACATTATATGTATATACATTATCTCACAAAAGTAAGTACACCCCTCACATTTTTGTAAATATGTTATTATATCTTTTCATGTGACAACACTATAGAAATTTAATTTTGCTACAATGTAAAGTAGTGAGTGTACAGCTTGTATAACAGTGTAAATTTGCTGTCCCCTCAAAATAACTCAACACACAGCCATTAATGTCTAAACTGCTGGTAACAAAAGTGAGAACACCCCTAAGTGAAAATGTCCAAATTGGGCCCAAAGTGTCACTATTGTGTAGCCACCATTATTTTCCAGCACTTCCTTAACCCTTTTGGGCATGGAGTTCACCAGAGCTTCACAGACTGCCACTGGAGTCCTCTTCCACACCTCCATGATGACATCACAGAGTGGGTGCATGTTCAGAGACCTTGCGCTCCTCCACCTTCCATTTGAGGATGCCCCACAGATGCTCAATAGGGTTTAGGTCTAGAGATGCTATGCTTGGCCAGTCCATCACCTTTACCCTCAGCTTCTTTAGCAAGGCAGTGGTCGTCTTGAAGGTCTGTTTGGGGTCATTATGTTGGAATACTGCCCTGCGGCCCAGTCTTCGAAGGGAGGGGATCATGCTCTGCTTCAGTATGTCACAGTGCATGTTGGCATTCATGGTTCCCTCAATGAACTGCAACTCCCCAGTGCCGGGAGCACTCATGCAGCCCCAGACCATGACACTCCCACCACCATGCTTGCTGCCACACACACTTGACACCATCTGAACCAAATAAGTTTATCTTGGTCTCATCAGACCACAGGACATGGTTCCTGTAATCCATGTCCTTAGTCTGCTTGTCTTCAACAAACTGCAGGCTTTTTTTGTGCATCATCTTTAGAAGAGGCTTCCTTCTGGGATGACAGCCATGCAGACCAATTTGATGCAGTGTGCAGCGTATGGTCTGAGCACTGACAGGCTGACCCCCCAACCCTTCAACCTCTGCAGCAATGCTGGCAGCACTCATACGTCTATTTCCCAAAGACAACCTCTGGATATGACGCTGAGCACGTGCACTCAATTTATTTGGTCGAGCGTGGCGAGGCCTGTTCTGAGTGGAACCTGTCCTGTTAAACTGCTGTATGGTCTTGGCCACCATGCTGCAGCGCAGTTTCAGGGTCTTGCCAATCTTCTTATAGCATAGGCCATCTTTATGTAGAGCAACAATTCTTTCTTTTTCAAAGATCCTCAGATTTCTTTGCCATGAGGTGCCCTGTGGAACTTCCAGTGACCAGTATGAGAGAGTGAGAGTGATAACACCACATTTAACACACCTGCTCCCCATTCACACCTGAGACCTTGTAACACTAACGAGTCACGTGACACCAGAGAGGGAAAAGGGCTAAATTTGGTCATTTTCACTTAAGGGTGTGGCTGTGTGTTGAGTTATTTTGAGGGGAGAGCACATTTACACTGTTATACAAGCTGTACACTCACTACTTTACATTGTAGCAAAGTGTAATTTCTTCAGTGTTGTCAAATGAAAAGATATAATAAACACACACACACACATACATATACATATATATATATACACACACACACACCACAATCACTCTCAAATCCTAATAGATATATATAGATAGATAGATAGATAGATAGATAGATAGATAGATAGATATAGTAGGATTTGAGAGGGATTGTGATAGAGATAGATAGATATATATATATATATATCTATCTATCTATTAGGATTTGAGAGGGATTACGGTGATGCAATTGGCCAGCTTGAACATGTATTGCAATGTATGTGAACTAAAAATCCCTATTTTATGCAGATTGCTAGAAAGGGTGATTAGCAGTGTGTAGAGTGTTCACTCAGAGTTTTTTAAATTCAGAATTAGCTTTCGTACCTAGGTGCCCCCTGATAGGTGCGCTTACATTTGTGTTTATATGTTCGGCAGGATGGGCTTAACCTGCTCTAGGGAGATTTTTAGGAGCAACTTTATTTTTTGACTTTTCTTGACTTTTGCTAAACTTCATTCATATCATATAGGGGAGAATATTTTTATTCTTTCTAATGGGACAGATTTTGTTTCATTAGCTTATTCCCTGGCCACAAGATCCATGATGTTTTACACGTCGCTTTTGGGTGAATTCTGGGCCTGCTATGTTGGTCCTCGACCAACAGGTGGAACAGCAGAGCCTGAGAAGCATGGTGGGGCAGTCAGGGTGGGGGTGCCCACTCCAGGGATCACAGAAAATTATCTGGCTGCTATATCGTTGGTTATATAGCCAAGTCAAGGTGTGCCATGCTGATAGACTAGTACCCCAAAAGACTGAGCGCTGTAATAAAATCAAAAGGTGCTTCAACAAATTATTAGTTTAACCACTTGCTCACTGTGCACTTAAACCCCCTTCCTAACTAGGCCATTGGATGAATGAAATACGGACATACGGTCCGCATGTGTGAAAGGGGCCTAAGGCTTTCAGCACTCTCACATTTTGAATGACAAATACTCAGTCATACAACACTGTACCCATATGACATTTTTGGCCTTTTCCCCACATAAATAGAGCTTTCTTTTGATGGTATTTAATCACCACATGCTATAAATGAAAAAAGACCAAAAATGTTTAAATAAAAAAAACATTTTTCTTTGTTTCTGTTCTAAAAGTTTGCAAATTAGTAATTTTTCTTTATAAATTTTGGCCAAAAGTTATAATGCTACATATCTTTGGTAAAAATAACCCAAATAAGTAAATATTATTTGATCTTTGTGAGGGCCAGTTCACACCAGATGCAGTTCCATGCGTTTTTTTCTGCACTAAAAATTAATGCACTGTTTTCCTTGTATTCCAATGGCTCTAGTTCACACCAATGCTGTCAGTTCTAAAACTGACTGGAACTGACTGCACTGGTGTGAATTAGAGCCATTTGAATACATGGAAAACACTGCGCATGCATTTTTGGAGCCAGTTCACACCACAAATGTACTCATATGTTCCGGATCAGTTTTTGCTTACAATTCACACCACATGCAGTTCCAGTGCGTTTTTGATACAATTTGCAAGGTTCCAGTACAGTTCTGTGCAGAAAAAAATGCAACACGCTCTACTTTTTTTCTGCACCGGAAACCGACTGCACTGGTGTGAACTAGAGCCATTGGAATACATTGAAAACAGCGTACATGCCTTTTGTAGTGCAGAAAAAAGAGACCGGAACTGCATCTGGTGTGAACTAGCATTGAAAGTTATAGAGTTTGTTTACAAGCTATGGTGGCAATCATTGAAAATTGATCACATCTGATGTACTGACAGACATCTCAATTCTTTAGACCCTAACAAGCCAATAAAGTACAAATACCCCCCAAATAACCCCTTTTTGGAAAGCAGACATTCCAAGGTATTTAGTAAGAGGCATGGTGAGTTTTTTGAAGTAGTAATTTTTTTTATACAGTTGCAAAGTTATGACAATTTTGTAAATAAAATCTTATTACCAAGTTATTTCTCAAACACTGTATAGGCAGATCTTTGCAACTACACCCCAAAATACATTCTGCTACTCCTCCGAGTATGGCGATACCACGTGTGAGACTTTTACACAGCCTGGCCACATACAGAGGCCCACAATTCAGGGATCCTGTCAGGTGCTCTAGGGACATAAATTTACCAATTTAATTTCCTGACTACCTAATACACTTTTGTGAGGCACTGTAGGGCACTGAAAAGCACTGATGTGGCATAAATGAGCATTGATGTGGCATGGATGAGCACCGATGAGGCATTGATGCATCATGGATGAGGCACATATGGGCATGAATTAGGCACAGATGAGCTAGAATGAGGCATGGATGAGGCAGGGGGTGAGTGCTGCTGCAGTCCCCCCTCCTCTCCTCGCATGCTGTACCAATTGCTATGTACAGCGTGTGAGGAGAGGGGAGAGCTGAACCAGACATGCGCCGGTATACTGACAAGTGATCCCACCGTCATTGGACGGCACAATTGCGTGGTAAAGGACCGCGGTCCTTGATCCGTGATGCGGTAAAGTGGCATGCGGGAAGCGCGAGTCTGGGAGGATGTCATTGTACGCCCTCCCAGAATTATCCGGCCGTGATGTAGATGTCATTTGGCTATGGCCCGAGTCGGCAAGTGGTTAAGGGTGTGCACAATATAATAATATAATATTATTTATTTTTTATTTTTACTTTCCTCCACCTAAAATTTCATTTTGTTTATAGGTCACATTTAAAAGGTGGAAAAAGATCTGAAATGATTTATATTTGTCTCATTTTTTTACATGACAGACACTTAACATTTTAAACAGGGGTGTGTAGACTTTATATCCACTGTATTACACAATGTTACCAAATCCTGGAAAACTAACAGCCGTATCACATTTTTTGGAAAAACTCAAATATAAAATAACCTATTATCATTTCAAATAATCAATATTGTAACATATTGTAGTGTAGACACCATGGAGTCTATTTATAAATGGTTTATACTTTTTTTTTTTATTGGATTTCGTTGAAAAAATTAGCAAAATTGTGAAGTTTAAAAAAGAAGGTTGAGATTAAAAAAAAAAAAAAAAAAAAGACACAATCACACTATCACACAAGCAACTAAACACCGCTAATCACTCAGTTCTCAGTCTTCTGAGAACAGAGTGCCGGTGACTGTCAGTGGGACGACAGGCTGTATGTGGAGGGGCCGGGAGTGTCTGGCTCAGGCTCTAAGCAACACACTGAGAGGTTGATCCAGCTGCCGGTCAGGTATCTGGATGGATCCAGACATTAAAGTTCCCTCCAGAGTCTATATGGAGTGACGTCAGCTGACTTTATCCCGCTGTCGGCTGAATCTGGGTCACAGGAAAACCGATTTGGCCTGTCAGGTCACCCTGAGGCTAGGTGACAGATGCACACCGTTGGGATCAGGAGTGCACCGCAAGGTAGTGGACCCTATGGCTGACTGCAGTGGACGGGAGTCCAGGTGATCCGGAACACGGGGCCGCTGGACACCAAGACGGATCCCACCGGGGTTAGAGCGCAAGATTCCCTGGGGCGCGGAGTCTAAGAGTCAGCTGGTGTTCACCAGAGCCTCGAGTGGTGAGGATGGACTGGGCTGCAACTGGCTCCAGGTCGCAACCCCCAGCTCACACCCACAGTAGGCAACAGGAGGACAGGGATAGTGAGGAATAAGCCAAGGTCGGGGCCAAAAGCAGAAACGGACAACAAGGTACACGCCAAAGGTTCAGGGTCACAGGCAGACAGGGATGGTCGGGGACATGCCAAAGGGTCAAGGTCGCAAGCAGACAGGAATCGTTGAGAACACGCCAAGGTCGGTAACAGAGACAAACATAAAGCACACAAGCAGGAACCAGGCAGCCAAACACACCACGGATACACAATGGTTGATCAGCACCACTGGCTTGCAGTGCACAGGTTAATATAGGGTTCCCTGATAGGCCTGGGGTGGAGCCATGCTAAGAGGAGAGGTTATAAAACCCACCAGGTGAGAGTGGCTGGCCTCTTAGTTGGAACACATGAGGAGAGGTAAGCAAACAGGGAAAGATTACTGCATAACCATGACAGTACCCCCCCCCCCTCTTATGAGGCCTCCCCCTCCCCCACATGGGTCCAGGCTTAAAGGGAAACTCCAGATGGAACCTCCTCAACAGATGAGGAGCAAGGACCTCAGATGCAGTGATCCAAGACCTCTCCTCAGGACCAAACCCTTTCCAATGTACGAGGTATTGAAGAATGCCTTTACGGAGTCGGGAATCCAAAACTTGACTAACCTCGTATTTAAGATTATCTTCGGAGACCGGAACCGAGGTAGGGAGAGGACGAGAGGACTTGTAGAGGACTAAAGGCTTTTTAGGAATGGTTAAGGGCATAGTAGCAGTAGGGTGAGGCCAGGTTACAGAAGGACCTAAACAAGAAGCAGAAAGCTCACTGGGCATGGGCTGGACTGGCATAACTAATGCAGAGGCCGACTGAATAGTATTGTCAGGTGTAGTGACCATCTCAATCGCATCAGTCCGACTATTGCAGGACACATCCCAGAGATCACTATATACAGCGGGACGAGCAGAAGCTACTGGGATGATGGCAACAGGAGGTTTCTCTTTTGGGGTAACCTTGAGTAGGCAGGAAGAGGAACAGGAGGAACCCCAAGCCAGGATCTGTCCAGCAGTCCAGTCAACGTGTGGGGAATGGAGCCGTAACCAAGGAAGACCTAATATGATAGGAGATGAAGCCTTAGGTAAGACAAGGAAGGATATCCACTCCTGGTGGAGTGTCCCTACTGACATCTTAACAGGAAGGGTCTGGAAGCGGATAGGAATCGTTGAGAACACGCCAAGGTCGGTAACAGAGACAAACATAAAGCACACAAGCAGGAACCAGGCAGCCAAACACACCACGGATACACAATGGTTGATCAGCACCACTGGCTTGCAGTGCACAGGTTAAAGCGGAAGTAAACCCATCGATTTAACAGTCTAAAAAAAAAAGGCATGCCGTGAATGCTAACTGCACATTGGCTGTGCTCTCAACCAAACAGTCAAACCATCCAATGGCTGGTGTCATAACGGATCACATGTGCAGCACTGTGGCAGTTGAAGATTAAACAGAGGCAAAGATGGCAGCTTCCTTGGCTGAAAACGATAGGGGGGTTTACTTCCACTTTAATATAGGGTTCCCTGATAGGCCTGGGGTGGAGCCATGCTAAGAGGAGAGGTTATAAAACCCACCAGGTGAGAGTGGCTGGCCTCTTAGTTGGAACACATGAGGAGAGGTAAGCAAACAGGGAAAGATTACTGCATAACCATGACATGGCCCTACTTCTCCGTAAAGGATAAGTTTGCCTTTAGGAACATGTTCCACCCATTTTTAGAGTGGAACATGAAGCATGTTCCCAATGCTAAAAAACAATAAAGTGATACGGCGCACTCTGGGATACAAAAATCTAGAAAACAAAAGGGGGGAGGGGAATGGAGGGGGAGGGGGCGGGTTAGGTATGGGAACAGTCTTTTGAGTGGTACTTAATCCATGTGAGGAAAACAAGATCTGACATTGAGAACAATACAATTGATGTTAATCAAATCAAATATTGAAAACTTTATCAAATATTAAAAAAAAATTATTAATTTAAAAAAATAAAAATATAAATTGTCTATTCCAGAGTGTATGTTCCCAATGCTGCCCGGTTTTCCTTCCCCTTCCCCTTCCTGTGACAGCAGTACAAGTAGAAGTTCCCTGTACTCATGTCACATTTTTAAATCCGCACGGTCGTGCGCAGCTACGACCACATGTCTACTTCATTCATTCACACAGCTCTGTTTGTGAATAAACTATAAGCACCGATATCCTTTGCAGTTGTCGGCTTGTAGTTCTCGTATGGCTGTGCAGCGCAGTGGTAGTTGATGGATTCTTCCGGTCAGTGTATCTGCTTTCCCATACGGGATGTACAGGCACACAGATACACTGACAGATCTGCAGGAGACCTGCATCACTTGTGTGATGGACTCACCCGGGACAGAGGCTTTTGGAGGGGACTGAATGCTGGCCTCTTGCCTACTGATTATGGGCCCTGGATTTTGGGGGAACCATGCTCTTTGTGAGCTGTATGCCTGGGCACCCTTGAGGTGGTGTTACTTTGGTTTCAGATCCATGTCCCCCCCCCAAAACACACAGACACTTGAAACCCTGTATATGCCATATTAGAAATAATGACTGATTCATACTGTTGTGACACATAGGGGGTTATTTACTAAAGGAAAATCCACTTTGCACTGCAAGTGCACTTGGAAGTAAAGTCGCTGTAGATCCAAGGAAAATAAAAAACAGCATTTTAGCTTGCACATGATTGGATGATAAAATCAGCAGAGCTTCCCCTCATTTCAGATCTACACCTTAGATTTAGAGCGACTGTACTTCCAAGTGCACTTGCAATGCAAAGTGGATTTGCCTTTCGTAAATAACCCCCATACTGTTAGAAGATGCTGATGTCAACTCCAGCCACCTGTCTGTCTGTCTGTTGTCTGCTATAATGTAAATAAGTCTAGTATGGCTTCTAAAAGTTTTTCACCCGTTCTGTGTTGATATTTATGATAATGTGTATTGTATAGTCAGTGAGCTAGAAGATGGCAAGTCTACACTGAAAGGTCATATCTCTGAGTCACCAAATCTGGGTAAAAGGTTTCTGGTTACAGTTTGTATTGTCAGCCTGCTGTATATATTTATGTGTCATCTCAAATAAAACAGTTCATGTTCAGCAAGCAAACAAGTATTGTCTTGGTTGTTGTTGGGATCGGTTGGAATATCTGATATCTATATTCAGACTGGGAGGAAGCGGTATATGACGAAAGCACTCAAGCTGCGTGTGGGACGTTTCGTCACAACTGGTGCAATGCTTTACAGGCTTCAAAAGAAAAAAAAAAAATACACATTTGTTTACCTGAAAACAATATGCATGTATTTTTTAAAAAGTGAACTTACCCTTTAAGTTGTACAAATCTTGGGGGAATTAACATCTCTTCTAAATTTAGAACAAGGAGCAGATGCAGCTCATATTTAATTAAAGGGACAGTTCACCTTTACCAAAATATGCCTATGCAGATAAGGGATGTCTTTAGATGAAAACAAGCTGTGCAGCTTTGACCAAAATTAAATAATGACCTCGCTATAGGTATAGGCTATTTAAGTACCTCATGAAGCCTGGCCTGAAAACTCCCAGGTCATTGCTAGAAGTTTGCCAAGCGAGGTCCAGCCATTACTATTCACCTTCACCATCAAAGAAGTGATCTCTTTCTCCAATTCAAACCCCTTCACACAAGCTCTCTCTCCATCACTGATGCAGTATCTCTAAACTCCGAGTTTGAGAGCTTACTCCTGTGATGGTGAAGGTGAACATTAATAGCCACGTCTCGCTTAGCAACATCCTGGGAGTTTACCTATCAGCAGGTTTCTTGTCAACACATTTGCATGCAGCACACCTAGCTGGGTCCCAGCCCTGTTGGTCCCTCATCTAGCTTAAGGGTTTCAGTATAGAGGATTACAAGAAGCCAATACTAAATCAATTGAAGTACATACTTTACATTGCAATTATTGAGTTATTCATACCTTGCTGCACTATTTTGTATCTTTTATAGCTGCTTGGAGTTCAGCTTTGAAGCAGACTGTACTAATGCATTGGCATAAACCCATTCATTGCCGTTCTAAATGTAATTCTCAATGTGTGAATTATAACACTAGATGAAACACTAGATAAAAAGGGTGTCTGTATTGGCCAGGTTTAGTTGTCTGATTTCTAAGTTAACAATTAAAAAAAATGGCAAATCTAGCCACAAAACCAAAACTCCACTTTCCTCAGTCATGTCTCATTTTTGTCTTCTGATCTTCAGCTCTGATGAGAGGGGCTGTCTGGAGACCGGCATACAAAGCAGCTTCAGTGGAGCAGTCATCACAACCCAACCTGTGGAAGAAGGCAAGGATTAGTGGTTGTCAGAAAGTTCATGTCTATGTTATCCCCAACAAGGAACTTCTTTTATTTGGTCCCTTGTGGTCTGATATATTGGACCTTCCACCTCAGTGACAACGTCCGCTAATTTAACCACTTAATCCCCAGGCCCTGTCTGCCACTTTTCATTATGACTTATTTCGCAATATTGAACCCTTCCTATGAGATTATGTGGACTTTTTCTTCTCTTTTGCTACAAAAAGGGTAGCTGCTGACTTTTAATAAACAGACACTCACCTTTCACACGGTCCAGCGATGTGGGTGCCCCCGAAGTCTCGCTCCTCTCCCTGGAATTGTAACTGTGGGCGCCCGGCTGTGGCTTCACAGCTGGGCATGCACTGCGCTGTGAATGGCCGGGCAATTCCCAGAAGATTGCAGAGAGGGAGGAGAAAGAGGTGAACTTCCGCTTGGCGCTGCGGTGCCAGGAGAGGAAGTGGGAGCTGGGTGCCTGTCAAAACTGGGTACCTGCTCCCCCCCCCAAAAAAAAAAAAAAAAAATGCCAAATGTGGCATGTCAGGGGGTCACCAGTACTTAAAGCGGAAGTTCCATTTTTGGGTGGAACTCCGCTTTAAGAGGAACATTTTTCCCACCTTGCGTTCATTAATAATGATTTTCAAAAGTGCACTGGAACGACCCACTTCCATGTCTGCAGAACAGAACGGGTACAAATATACCAGAACCTGAATTCATCAGATCATATTATACTGTAATGTTACATCGCTGGCAAGAAGTGTGTGTAGAAATGAGGGATCATCCTTGTTAATGACCAAATATGAATAAAATGATTGGCTCCATAACAAATCTTGGCCTGACTTTGCTGTGAATAATTTTTTAATGCCACTGATGTCACCATATGATTAGGGATGAGCCGAACACCCCTTGGTTCGGTTGGCACCAGAATATACCGAACAGGCAAAAAATTCAGTGCTCATTTTAAAGGCTTATATGCAAGTTATTGTCATAAAAAGTGTTTGGGGACCCCGGTCCTGCCTCAGGACACATGCATCAATGCAAAATATATTTTTTTTAAAACTGACGTTTTTTCGGGAGCAGTTATTTTTTTAATGCTCAACCACTTCCCACCTGGCCAATGTACATATACGGCCGGGTGGGAGCCGTCTACTTCTGATCGGACGTTCAGGAACGTCCTTCAGAAGTAGAGGGATCGCACCCGCGTGCCCGCGCAGCGGCGCGATCCCGATGCGGCCGTGTCACATCGGCAGGAGGGCTCGGTGATTGGCCCTCCTTATCACATGACGGCCGTGTCGAATCACGGCCGTCATGTGATGTAAACAAACAGCCGGTTGCTAGGCAATCGGCCCTCCTCTCCTCACACGGAAGTCGTCGGTGAGGAGAGGAGAGCGGATCGCTGCAGCCGGCTGGTGATCAGTGAGTATTAGCTGTTTTTTTTACTCACTGATCACCAGTCTAGGGTCCCCATAGTAAAACACACATGTCCCCACAGTAAAACACACATGTTCCCAAAACACACATGTCCCCAAATAATAAAAACACATGTCCCTCACATATGTCCCAGTAAAATAACATGTGCCAATGATTATCTGCACACATATGTCCGTGATCACCTACACACCCCTTTTACATGATCATTTGCGTACATATGTCCGTGATCACGCGAACCAATTATTATACACTTAACGGAATTTTTTTTACAAAAAACATGTAGCAGAATACATTTTGGCTTAAATTTATGACACAATTTGATTTTATTGGATTTCTTTTAAAAAAGAAAGGAGAAAATATTGTTTTTTTTCAAAATTTCCGCTATGTTTTCGCTTATATCGCAAAAAATAAAAAACGGAGTCGCGAATAAATACCACCAAACTAAAGCTCTATTTGTGCGAACAAAATGATAAAAAATTCATTTGGGTACAGCATTGCATGACCGCGCAATTGTCACTGAAAGTGCGAGAGCGCTGAAAGCTGAAAATTGGTCTGGGCAGGAAGGGTGTTTAAGTGCACAGTAAGCAAGTGGTTAAAGTGCAACGATGAAAATGAAATATTACATTGTGCCTGGGGGGGTGTCTATAGTATGCCTGTAAAGTGGCGCATTTTTCCCCATGTTTAGAGCAGTACCACAGCAAAATTTAATTTCTAAAGTAAAAAAGTATTTAAAAACGACGAGAGCGCGTCCCCCCTCCTGAACCGTACCAGGCCACATGCCCCCCACATGGGGAGGGTGCTCCAAAGCTCCTTGTCCCCATGTTGATGGGGACAAGGGCTTTATCCCCACAACCCTTGCCTGGTGGTTGTATGCGGGCGGGGGGCTTATCGGAATCCGGAAGCCACCTGATGGACTGGAAAAAAAAAAAGCCACAACCATTCCGCCTACATGGGAGGCTCCCGCTGACTGGTGCTTCTTCTGGGGGACAGTACCTCTAAACCCCCTGTGGCATCAGAGGAGGGCGGGGTCACCCGTTCACGTCATCGGGTGGCCCCGCCCTCAGCTATATAAGATTTGACACTTTTTTGTGAAATGAAATGGTAGGGGTACAATGTAGGGGGGGAGTCCGGGATCTGGGGTCCCCTTTGTTAAAGGGGGCTTCTAGATTGCAATAAGCCCCCTGCCTGCATACCCCCACAACCACCCCTACCCCAAAGCAGGTTCAGGAGGGGGGGCTCTCTCTGGCAAAAAACGCAAATCGCCGCAAAATCAGGTGCGCAAAAATCAAGAACACATAGCAAAAAGCACTGCAGAAACAGATCAAAAGCAAACTGCATAGGTGTGAACCGAGCCTTATGTTGGCCACACGGATCAATTTTCAGACAACAATATTCGACGAAAATTTTTTGTACATTCCCTGAATGAAAGAATGTTTGTAATTTTCACTTGTTTTTAACATTGTTTTTAAAATGAATGTCATTTCTGAACGAAAACCCCATACACTGTCTGAAAATTCCTTTGACCAAGAAGTTATATTATTTCTAAATTTTCCCGTCACTGTGGTTGAAAATTACGTCGATTTGACCCCACTAATGATTACAAAATCAAGCAAACATTTTTAAAATTACATATATACACACACACACACACACACACACACACACACACACACACACACACACACACACACACACACACACACACACACACACACACACACACACACACACACACACACACACACACACACACACACACACACACACACACTATATATATATAACATTTATTTTATTATTTTTTTATTTTTTGAAGGAAGACATTGTTTGTTTTTTAAATAAAAAAAATGTATTGATCTCCGAGTCTGATATTTACCAGATTCACCCTTTAAAGTGGTTGTATACCCTAAAATTCAACTTGCACCTACAGGTAAGCCTAGATTAAGGCTTACCTGTAGGTACAAGAAATATCTCCTAAACCTGCATGGTTTAGGAGATATTTGAAAAGAACCTTTTACAACGTTGTCTACGGCGCATGCGCGCCGTAGAAAACGGTGCATTTACAGGGTTAATCCCCATCTTCAACTGCGGCTCACTGCAGTTGAAGTGTCCCGCGCGCATGCACGGAGCGACGTCCTCGCCGCTCTGGCCAATCACAGCGCGGCAGCGGCACTGTGATTGGCCGGAGCGGCGATACCCGGAAGGGTATCTGTTTAGCTATGGATGTGGCCGGAGGGGGAGAAGAACACGGCGTCGGGGGCCCCGATCTAAGGTAAGTGATGCATAATGAGCTAGTATGCTAGTCATACTAGCTCATTATGACTTTGTCTTGCAGGTAGCTAACCAAAAAAACATTTTTTAAATGGGTATACAACCACTTTAATAATATATACAGTAGATCTCTCCTCTAATAGTATTATACAGTAGATCTTTCCTCTAATAGTATATACAGTAGATCTCCTCTAATAGTATATACAGTAGATCTCTTCTGTCTGTTATTCTCAGAGTGAATTCGATATTTTGCTCCCTAACCATATAGTTGATTATCTATAATTTAAGAATAAATTGCCTTTTTTTAAAACTTTACATATTAACTAAATTATACACCACACTTTTTTTTAAAGGTTATTAATCGAAACAATAAAATCGGCCAATGAATCGATTCTGAAAATAATCGTTAGTTGCAGCCCTAATGGGGTTTAATTTACTAAAACTGGAGAATGCAAAATCTGGTGCAGCTTAAGCCCCATACACACGCGCGGACAATCCGTGGACCAGGTCCGTCGGACCATGTCCGTCATACTTTGTCTGATGTTGGTTTTGCGTACACACGATCGGACAAAGTTGTCGGAAAATCCGATCATTCTGAACGTGGTGACGTTTGTTGCCTACGACGGGACTACGTAGAGGCTAGTAGCCAATAGCTTTGGTCTTGTAATGTGATCTGAGCATGCGTAGCACTTTGTCCGGTCGGACAAGCGTACACACGCTCGGATTTGGTGTGATCGGACCGGGTTGACGGGAAATCTTTCCAGCAGGAGATAAGACTTTGTCCGACGGACAAACCGACGAACACTGTCCGATGGTGCATACACACGGTCTGATTTTTCAACAACCTTGTCCGATCGGACCAAATTGATGAAAAAGTCCGACCGTGTGTATGGGGCTTTAGGGTTGACACCTTTTCTTCGAGTCAAACCCGAACATTTTGCCAGCGCACAGCAATTTTTATTTTTTTGTATACATTATAGTATTGTAAAAGACCTTGGACACCTTCGGGTGCCCCAAGGCCAGTAGTAATGTGGCGCGTGAAGCGGCGGACATTGGGTGCGGCCAAATTGACAGTAGGAGGCTTAGCAGGACATGGTTAAGTAAAACAAAAGCATTCTTTTAACCACTGGGCACTTAAACACCCTTAATAACCAGACCAATTTTCAGCTTTTGGTACTCTCACATTTTGAATGACAATTACTCATTCATACAACACTGTACCCATATGAAATTTCTGTCCTTTTTTTCCACACAAATAGAGCTTTCTTTTGGTGGTATTTAATCACCGTTGGGTTTTTTATTTTTTGCGCTATAAAAGAAAAAAAGACTGAAAATTCTGTAAAACAATTAATTTTTCTTCGTTTCTGTTATAAAATTTAGCAAATTTGTAATTTTTCTTGATAAATTTTTGCCAAAATTTATACTGCTACATATCTTTGGTAAAAATAAGTACAAATTGGGGTATATTATTTGGTCTTTGTGAAAGAGTCCACAAGCTATGGTGCCAATATCTGAAAATTGATCACACCTGATGTACTGGTGGCCTATCTCATTTATTGAGACCCTAACATGCCAGAAAAGTACAAATACTCCCCAAATGACCCCTTTTTGGAAAGAAGACAATCCAAGGTATTTAGAAAGAGGCATGGTGAGTTTTTTGAAGTTGTAATTTTTTCCCACAATTCTTTGCAAAATCAAGATTTATTTTTTTTTTTTTTTTCACAAAATTGTCATATTAGCAGGTTATTTCTCACACACAGCATATGCATACCACAAATTACACCCCAAAACACATTCTACTATTACTCCTGAGTACGTCGATACCACATGTGTGAGACTTTTACACAGCGTGGCCACATACAGAGGCCCAACATGCAGGGAGCACCATCAGGTGTTCTGGAGCACCCGGGCCAATTCTGACATTTCTCTCCTACATGTAAAAATCATCATTTATTTGCTAGAAAATTACATAGAACCCCAAAACATATATGTTTTTTTTAGCAAAGACCCTAGAGAACACAATGGCAGTCGTTGCAACTTTGTATCTAGCACGGTACTTGCGCAGCAATTTTTCGAACGCGTTTTAAAAAACAAAAAAATGTTTTGTGCTTTACAAAAAACAAATCTGTAAATTTGTCTGTAAAATCTGTAAAAATCACGTGGTAAACGGCTGCGATGAGCGGCCGTTTACCGTGATCCATGATCCACCGAGTCCTCTGGCGATCACGGATGTTCTCGAGTGCGCGCCCCAGGGGGCGCGCATGAGGGGAATTCTGTGAGGCCGTTAATTAACGGCCTCTCAGAGTTAAGCAACCGCCCTGTAGCCGTTTTTCGGCTATGGGCCGGTTGTTAACTGGTTAACCATAAAATATGCTTTGATTGCTGTGCCACAAGTAAGAGACGAAACAACTAATCGATTAATCGTCAACTAATCGATTAATTTCATAATCATGTGTCACTTTTATTCATGTTACAAGGAATGTAAGCAACAACAAAGCATGACAGGGCCCCTTAAATAGGAGATCTGGGGTCAAAAAGACCTCAGATATCATATTTACACTAAAATGCAATAAAAAATTTAAATAAAATGGTCCTTAAAGAGCTATGGGCGGAAGTGATGTTTTGACATCGATTCCGCCCTGCAATGGTATGGAGATGGGTAGGGGCCATCTTTCCCTCACTCGTCTCTGTACCCAGCATGAGAAAGGATCAGATCGCCTCCGGATGGGGGGCCCCTCTCCCGCCGCCAATAAAAGTGATCTTGCGGCGAAGCGCAGAGACCACTATTTTTAGAAAGCGGACCGCCGGCCGAAGAAGAGGATACCGGGGTTATGGCAGCTAGCTGCTGCCATAACAACGATATTCCTCTTCAAACGGGATGTAAATCGGTGTGTGGCAGTCCGTAAGTGCTTAAAGGCATAACATTGTTCTACGGCCTTCTACAGGCAAAGCTTTTGTTCACTAAATCCTCCTCAATGCTGAAATGGGAGGCAGACTTTAAAACTTTCCTCCCTTCGCAATGGTTAGTAGCTTTTTGTTCTATTTAGAATCTACTCATTGCATTAATCACTGGAAACTAGCTTTCAAAATTACTAGCAGATGGTATCTTACCCCTCATAGGACTGCTAAATTCTCCCCTTTCCACTTCCCCATTATGTTGGCGTGATTTCGGGCAATTAGGTAACCTTCTGCACATACTATGGTCATGCTAATTTCACACGCTTCTGGTGTAAAATCTTCTCTGTGATAACGGAGGTGACAGGAATTCTTGTTGATCCTAATCCAGCCTTGGCAATCTTAAATTTAGGATTAGACAGATTTCCCCTCAATCATAGATCAGTAGTCTCACATATTTTATTGGAAGCACGCGTCATCATAGCAAGGCACTGGAAAGCTAACTTGGCCCCAAACCCATCAGAGGTGGTAGCTTTGGTACAGCAGAACTACACTCTTGAAAGACTGCTCTCACGTCGCTCCACTACTTTTTAGTAAATTTACTACTTCATGGCAAATATGGGTAGAATGGGACAGGATGTAATTGTTACCGGCAATACCCCAATCTGCACTGTGCTGGTATAATTTGTAAATTTTGATTATACACTGTCCTACTGACCTAGTCCAGCAGACAAACCGCCAGACTTTCTGACCGTGTGGACTTGCCCACACACGCCCGGACTTTTCACGGGACTTTTGAAATGAACGGACTTGCCCACACACGGAGCAAAGTCCGTTCATTTAGAACATAACTCCAGGTAGACAGGACTACCTGTCACCTGGTATGGATTTAAAGAGGAATCCCTACGCCCCCAAAATCCATCTCAGACCCTTATCCGAGCACGCAGCCTGGCCGGTCAGGAAAGGGGGTGGGGACAAGCGAGCTAGGGCTGCAACTATTGATTATTTTCATAATTGATTAGTTGGCCGATTGTTTCGATTAATCGGTTAATAACCTTAAAAAAAATTGTGGTGTATAATTTAGTTAATATGTAAAGTTTAAAAAAAAAAAAAAAAGAAATTTATTCTTAAATATCTCTATGCAGTGGTAAATATAAATAACCAACTATATGGTTAGGGAGCAAAATCTCTAATCCACTCTGAGAATAACAGATAGAGATATACTGCATATACTATTAGAGGAGATATACTGTATACACTATTAGAGGAGATATACTGTATACACTATTAGAGGAGACACTGTTTTTTGGCCAATTTGTTGTTGGGCAGATTAAAAAAACATAAATTTCTGCAAAAAACGCCTTACATGCTTTTCTGCAGCTTCTCCATTGAAGTATATCAAACCCAAAAAAAAAATCAGTTTTGCGTTAAAAAAAAGTCCCTGACCCTTTCCAAATACACAGCGGCTGAAAAAAGCATAGATATGAACATGTCCCTTAGGAAACCATGTAAATGAACTGTAGTGCATTTCTGCAAAAAGCACCAAAAAAGCACATACAGTGGCTTGCGAAAGTATTCGGCCCCCTTGAACTTTTCAACCTTTTGCCACATTTCAGGCTTCAAAACATAAAGATATAAAAAAAATTATTTTTTGTGAAGAATCACCAACAAGTGGGACACAATTGTGAAGTGGAACGAAATCTATTGGATTTTTGAAACTTTTTTAACTAATAAAAATATGAAAAGTGGGGCGTGCAAAATTATTCGGCCCCCTTGCGTTAATACTTTGTAGAGCCACCTTTTGCTGCGATTACAGCTGCAAGTCGCTTGGGGTATGTCTCTATCAGTTTTGCACATCGAGAGACTGAAATTCTTGCCCATTCTTCCTTGCAAAACAGCTCGAGCTCAGTGAGGTTGGATGGAGAGCGTTTGTGAACAGCAGTTTTCAGCTCTTTCCACAGATTCTCGATTGGATTCAGGTCTGGACTTTGACTTGGCCATTCTAACACCTGGATACGTTTATTTGTGAACCATTCCTTTGTAGATTTTGTTGTATGTTTGGGATTATTGTCTTGTTGGAAGATAAATCTCCGTCCCACTTTCAGGTCTTTTGCAGACTCCAACAGGTTTTCATCCAGAATGGTCCTGTATTTGGCTGCATCCATCTTCCCCTCAATTTTAACCATCTTCCCTGTCCCTGCTGAAGAAAACCCAGGCCCAAACCATGATGCTGCCACCACCATGTTTGACAGTGGGGATGGTGTGGAGGGTGATGAGCTGTGTTGCTTTTACGCCAAACATATCGTTTTGCATTGTGGCCAAAAAGTTCGATTTTGGTTTCATCGGACCAGAGCACCTTCTTCCACATGTTTGGTGTGTCTCCCAGGTGGCTTGTGGCAAACTTTAGACGAGACTTTTTATGGATATCTTTGAGAAATGGCTTTCTTCTTGCCACTCTTCCATAAAGGCCAGATTTGTGCAGTGTACGACTGATTGTTGTCCTATGGACAGACTCTCCCACCTCAGCTGTAGTTCTCTGCAGTTCATCCAGAGTGATCATGGGCCTCTTGGCTGCATCTCTGATCAGTCTTCTCCTTGTCTGAGCTGAAAGTTTAGAGGGACAGCCAGGTCTTGGTAGATTTGCAGTGGTCTGATACTCCTTCCATTTCAAAATGATCGCTTGCACAGTGCTCCTTGGGATGTTAAAAGCTTGGGAAATCTTTTTGTATCCAAATCCGGCTTTAAACTTCTCCACAACAGTATTACGGACCTGCCTGGTGTGTTCCTTGGTCTTCATGATGCTCTCTGCGCTTTCAACAGAACCCTGAGACTATCACAGAGCAGGTGCATTTATACAGAGACTTGATTACACACAGGTGGATTCTATTTATCACCATCAGTCATTTAGGACAACATTGGATCATTCAGAGATCCTCACTGAACTTCTGGAGTGAGTTTGCTGCACTGAAAGTAAAGGGGCCGAGTAATTTTGCACGCACCACTTTTCAGTTTTTTTATTTGCTAAAAAAGTTTAAAATATCCAATAGATTTCGTTCCACTTCACAATTGTGTCCCACTTGTTGGTGATTTTTCACAAAAAATTAAAATTTTATATCTTTATGTTTGAAGCCTGAAATGTGGCAAAAGGTTGAAAAGTTCAAGGGGGCCGAATACTTTCGCAAGCCACTGTAGATGTGAACCAGGTCTAAGATGTTTAGTAACATAATGGGGTTAAAAAAAAAAACTAAAATGAGCCCTTTCTAGTACAAAAAAAAAAACAGATAATCACTACTGTAAGGGGCAAACTAGAGGCAGGGTAGGAGAAAACTAGAGGGAGGGGAGGAGCGAATTTTCATTTGTAAGAGAAAGGGTGCATTCACACCCGAGCGCTTTCCACTCATAAACACCTATAAAAAAGCCTGAAAAACGCCCAACAAGCAAAATCCCATTAATTTCAATGGCGCCTGTTCACATCTGAGCGTTTTGTCACCTGAAGCAAAACACCTGAAAAACGCCCAAAAACACCCTAAGCTCAAAGAAAGAACATGAGCTTCTTTGGGGCAGATTACAAGCATTTTTCTGCCTTTTACATTGGTAAAAGGGGAAACAAAAATGCGCTAAGAATAACCACAATAAAAAAAAAACAGTAATAGAATTGGATGGACCAGTCCAAAAGCAGCAATTAAATGTGAGATATAGCACAGACGTATCAGGATACTACATAAACATTGATACTCAAATTGATAAATCATCTCCTACGGATCTCGGGGTATCTATCAGCCCAAAAAAGAAAAAAAAATGATAGACCATAGCGTGATACTGCATTGTATACAGAACACCCCAGTGATTTTTTGGTGACCTGAACAAAATTGCGGTAAAAATCGCAGTAAAAAACCCAAGACTTTGAAACGCTCAGGTGTGAATGCAGCCTTAAAAGGGGTTGTAAACCCTTGTGTTTTTTCACCTTAATGCATCCTATGCATTAAGGTGAAAAAACACCTGGCAGTGACCCCCCAGCCCCCCTGTTTTACTTACCTGAGCCCCTTATTTCCCTTGGTGGAGACGCAATCTCCCTCTCTGCACGGGGTCCCGACTCTTGATTGGATAGATTGATAGCAGCGCAGCCATAGGCTCCCACTGCTGTTAATCAAATCCAATGATGCGGGGGGCGGGGCCAAGTCCAGCATGGACGCCGAATGCTGGACTCGGGAGCGCGCCCGCAAGGTAACCCCCCCACCAGAGAGCGTGCTTCTCCCAGGGGGTTATCTGATGCGAGGAGGAGCTGCAAGAGCCGTCGGGGGGGCCCTAGAAGAGGAGGATCGGGGCCACTCTGTGCAAAAACGAGCTGCACAGTGGAGGCAAGTATGATTTTATAATTTTTTTTTTACATTTTAACCACTTGACCACTGGGCACTTAAACCCCTTTCCTAACCAGACCAATTTTCAGCTTTCGGTGCTCTCACACTTTGAATGACAATTACTCAGTCATGCAACACTTTACCCAAATTAATTTTGTGTCCTTTTTTTCACACAAATAGAGCTTTCTTTTGGTGGTATTTAATCACCGCTGGGTTTTTTAATTTTTGCGCTATAAATCAAAATACACTGAAAATTTTGTAAAAAAATAAATAAAAATTCTTTGTTTCTATTAAAATTCATTGCAGAGTATTGGCGAGTATTGGCAGAGTATTGGCAGCGTACTGGCGAGTACTGGCAGAGTGTTGCAGTGTTGCACAGTGGTGGCAGAGCGTTGCACAGTGGGGGCAGAGCGTTGCACAGTGGGGGCAGAGCGTTGCACAGTGGGGGCAGAGCGTTGCACAGTGGGGGCAGAGCGTTGCACAGTGGTTGCAGAGTTTTGCACAGTGGTTGGTGGCAGAGCATTGCACAGTGGTTGGTGGCAGAGCATTGCACAGTGGTGGCAGAGCATTGCACAGTGGTGGCAGAGCATTGACCAGCGCTGTGGGCACTACACATCCAGCCCACAGCGCTGGTCCCTTCTCTCCCCCTCTCCGCTTCTCTCCTCTCTGTATCGATCGGTACAGAGAGGAGAGGGAGGAACCGGCGTCATGACGTGACGCCGGTTTGTGTACATGTGATCGCTCCGTCATTTGATGATTTGCTGATAGCGGCCGTTTACCGTGATCCGTGATGCGCCGGGTCCTCGGGACCTGGCGCTCACGAATGTTCCTGAGTGCGCACCCCAGGGGGGCGCGCGGGAGCAAGTTTCTGGGTGGACGTCCGTAGGACGTTCACCCAGGAAAAGCCGACCGCGCTGTAGCCGTCTTTTGACTATAGCGCGGTCGGCATGTGGTTAAAACAACGAGGGTTTACAATCACCGTTTTTTAATTAAAAGTCAGCAGCTACAAAAAGTGTAG
Organism: Lithobates sylvaticus; assembly: GCA_028564925.1. Classification (NCBI taxonomy): domain Eukaryota; kingdom Metazoa; phylum Chordata; class Amphibia; order Anura; family Ranidae; genus Lithobates; species Lithobates sylvaticus. Next base: position 179,995,783 of record CM053029.1, on the reverse strand, counting down.
CTACTGACTTTTAATAAACCGACACTCACCTGTCCCACGCTCCAGCGATGCGGCCGCCCGGAGCCTCGCTCCTCTCCCCCCTTCTCTCCTCGGCACCTCCATTGATACTGTGGGCACCTGGACCCAGCCGTGACAGCTTACGGCTTCACAGCCGGGCGCGCACTGCACATGGGCAAGTCACGTTGCGCTCTGCTATTGGCCAGCCAATCTTCTGGGACTCTATATATATGTCAGGGGGCGAAGAGTGCTTAAAGCGGAAGTTCCACTTTTGGGTGGAACTCCAATTTAAGCTGAAAGTCTGCTTTAGTATTCAACAAGCTTTATTGCAAGTAGTGCAAACTCACAAAGCCAGAATGTAGGAACAGACCCTCTCCTACTCCTTCAATGTGCTTCTCCCTGACAGTGGCTTAAGGCGGCCATACACTACACAATCTGATTGAACAATCCTTAACCACTTGCCGACCGGCTCTAGTACATTTACGTCGGCATTTTGAAGATGGATATCTCGGTAACGGCAGCTGCTGCTGCCACAACCGAGGTGTCTATGTTTGTAGCCGGCGGTCCTGTGTACGATAATGGTGGTCTCTGCGGCGGATTTCCCGCGACATCACCATCATTGGCGGCAGGAGAGGAGCCCCCCGCCCTCCCGCTGCTCTCTCGCGCCCTCTGTCGCTTACTGGAGCCGTCGGCAGTGGAGATCAGGTCCTTGTCGTGGCTGGGTATGGAGACGAGTGAAGGGAAGATGGCCCCCACCTGTCTACATACCATTGCAGGGCATAAGCAACGTCAAAACGTCAGCTCTGCCCATACGTCTTAAAGGGCCATTTTTTTTTATTTATTTAGTTTTATTGCATTTAAGTCCAAATATGAGATCTGAGGACTTTTTGATCCCAGATCTTATATTTAAGAGGACCTGTCATGCTTTTTTCTATTACAAGGAATGTTTACCCTTGTAAAAGTGACCCAATTTTATTTATTTTTTTAAAACAGTGTAAAAATTAATAAAATCAAGTAAAATAAATAAGAAAAAATACATTTTTTTTTTTAAAGCGCCCTGTCCCAACGAGCTTGCGCACAGAAGTGAACGCATAGGTGAGCAGCGCCAACATATGAAGACGGTGGTCAAACAACACGTGAGGTATTGCCACGATCGGTAGAGCAAGATAAATAATTCTAACCCTAGACCTCCTCTGTAACGCAAAACATACAACCTGTAGAATTTTTTAAACATCGCCTATGGAGATTAAGGGTAAAAAATTGACGCCATTCCATGAGCGGGCGCAATTTTGAAGCGTGACATGTTGGGTATCAATTTACTCGGCGTTACATTATCTTTCACAATATAAAAACAAATTGGGCTAACTTTACTGTTGTCTTATTTGTTTATTAAAAAAAATGAATTAAAAAAAAAAAAGGACGCTTGTAAGAACGCTGCGCAAATACGGTGTGACCAAAAAGTATTGCAATGACCGCCATTTTATTCTCTAGGGTGTTAAAAATTAAAAATGTATAATGTCTAAGTAATTTTCTAGCAAAAAAAAAAAAAATAGTTTTTTTAACTAGGGCTGTGGAAATTAAAGATTAATTCCTCGAATTAATCTTTAATTCTTTTGATCGATCAAAAGAATTGATTGGTACTCGCCTCTCCGCCGGCTTCCGGGCCTTCAGGGAGTTCCGTTGGCGATCCGGTGATGTCACGGACATTGATGTCACCGGACTCCTCCCCCCTTCCCCAAGTGCCTCCGTCTTCTAAAAAGGGAAGGGGGGAGGAGTCCAGTGACGTTGAAGTTCTGATCGAGCGTAATGCGTACGGGGGAGGAGCTACGCATGACGTCACCCACTGCTGCCCTACGGAACTAACACAATTGTTGGCTTTACGTGCTGTGTTTTTATCATCTTTATGTGAGTAGTTTGTGTTTGAACAAAAATTAAATCTTATACGTAAGCGGTAAGCACTTAGATCTTTTCTTTCTACCCATCACCTGGCGTCCTTGCTGAGATCTAAGTAGACATGAGAGAAGTTTATGGTCCGTGTTAACCCTTTTGATACCCGCTTGTATGACCACCTGTTTGCACAGGGGTCCATGCCATAAGGTGAGAGTGATTAGTTAGACCAGAGGTGGAGGAATTGTCACACTAGTGTGGGAAAAAAACAAAAAAATGACTTACGTCAGTGCTACAGTTTAAATTTAAAACGTATTTGTGTGAACTGTGAAGTTAAGTCATGGATTGTGGAAACTAACTGGTGTCGGGTGATTGTATATAGTGTATACCACATTTACCACTGACTAATGCAGAGTTGCAATGCAAGGAGATCAGCTAAAAGTAGTTGGATCTGTATGTGCGTTATAATTAATCCAAATTAGTTGATTAAAAAAAAAAAAATCGATTAATCGAACATGAAAATTTGAATCAGCAACACCTCTATTTTTAACTTGTAAACACTGAGCCTGAAAAAGAGGCCTGGTCTTTAAGTGGTTAAATAAAATATGCAGGCCCTTACACTATATAATTCTTGGCATAGCAAAAGCTGATTGTACAAGAAGATTGTGTAGTTTATGGTCACCTTAAGCCCTGACCTGTGAGCTGGAAACACTTGCATTACAATTTGTTGGCCATTGCAGTTAGTTTGCACCTACAGTAATCCCAGTGACTGTTGTCAGAGTAAAATATGTCCTACCTTTTGAAATCAGTAATAAAAAAAAAAAAAAAATACATTGCTGTAACTAAAGTAAATCCCTGATCTCTCCTGTGAACATTGAATCTGGAAGTGCTCATCTCTGAGCACTTCTAGGTTAAGAGCTGTTAGTTGTTTTAGAGCAAGTAGTGTTACATTACTAAAGATATAAAATAGTAATTTGTCAGATTTTTTTTTTTTTTTTTTTAAGAACTCTGTGGATGAATTTTGAAAAAAGAGGAAGGAGTTAATTAGAGCTAGTTGGGGATTTCAGGGGATTAATCAGGACTTTGGCCCCTTTCACACTGGCTGTCCAATCAGGTCTGCCTGTCAGTTTCTCAGGCGGACCTGATCAGACCTTGCACTCTCCCCTAAGGAGTGGCAGATGTCAGCGGACACATGTCCGCTGACATCCTCCACTATCCAATCCGATCATGCCTGCAAAATCCAGGCGGATGCTGGTCCTATTTTCCATCCGCTTGGCGGATTGGATGAAAACGGACAGGTGGCCCCATAGAGGAGAGTGGGACTGTGTCCGCCTCTGCTCTGCACAGTGAGCCGAGACAGACCTTTCACCCGCTTCCTCAGTGGGGATCAGCAGACTGAACCCCTGCTGAGCAAGTGGATTCCGCAGAATTGAGGCGTCCGTGTGAAAGGGGCCTAAAGTAGAAAAATGTTTATAAAAAAAAAAAAATACTTTCTACTTCAGAGTTTTCCTTTCAGTTTTGAAAATGACACGTTATAGTTCGATTCTCCTGACAGTTAATGAAAAAAAAAAAAAAAAAGTTTTTCTTCCTTTTACATTTTAACAAGCAGTAATGCTAGGTGTGACTATGATGTTTCCCCTGTACTTAACGATCATTATTTTTTTTCGTTAGCCCAGCCCATGTGTCACAATGAATTTAAATCATAAATAATTAAATACAAATCTTTATAAAAAAAAAAAAAAAAAAGTGGTGTTTTTAAAAACTTGCAGTTGCTCAAGAATGAATTGCATATATGTTAAGAAATACAGTGGATAGCCACGTTGGAAGGAGCTGCGATTTTTATTTTCTGGGTTAAAATGAATATTATGTAAAATTAAATATTACAGCATTGTAAACACTAGGTGGCAATATAGAGCTTTACAGGTAATATTCTAGGCACGCAGGTTCTGTCAATCTTACTAGGGTCTCCTTTCTAGAATATAATTTTTTTTTATCTTATTTTTTTTTTTATTAGCTTTTTATGCAAGTGAGCTTGGGTCACTTCTGTTAAGTGTTTAGACACAGAAGTGACACAAGTTCACTTACGGTACATATCTCACTGGCCATTGCTTATCTTTCACTGTCATTTCAATAACCGATAAAATTACAGAACTTGCCTTGTCAGAGGACAGTAATTACTTAGGTTAAAAAAGGGAGACCTCAAGAAAAAACAAACAAACAGTCAAGCACCTTGTATTCTCACAATTCAAAACCTGCAGTTGCTTCAGAGGAAAGCCAAAAACGTATAAAAAGGATGATAGTACATCTACCACAGCTTTGGTGCCCAACCTACGGCCCGGGGGCCACATGCAGTCCTTTAGCTTTTTTGTGCAGCCTTTGGGGCTCCTGCCGACACTAATGCGTTTCCCTATTGCCCTGTTATAGCAGTGATTTCTAGCAGTCTCATGTGATATTTGATGGTCTCCTGAAGCATATCCTCAGTTTCCAAAAACTCCTATAGCATGTTTATAGTCTCTGAAAGTCTCCTGCATCATGTCTGCAATCTCTGACCATCTCCCGCATTATATCTGCAATCTGACAATCTCCTTTACCATGGCCACAGTCTCATCTCATGTATCCTGTCCGCAATCCATGACCATCTTTTGTATCCTGCCTGCAATCCATGACCATCTTTTGTATCCTGCCTGCAATCCATGACCATCTTTTGCATCCTGCTAAGGAGTCCATAATGCACAGAGTTCAGGAATGCGTTACGTTCAGAGTGAAAGGCTCAGGAATACGCAATGTACAGAGTGCAGGGTTCAGGAGACACTATGCACACAATGCAGAGATCATGAGTTCACTACGTACACAGGGGTGGGATCAGGCGTGCACCAAGTACACAGGGGAGGGATCAGGAGGGCACAGGGGAGGGGAAATCAGGCGCGCACTACGTACACAGGGGAGGGGAAATCAGGCGCGCACTACGTACACAGGGGAGGGGAAATCAGGCGCGCACTACGTACACAGGGGAGGGAAATCAGGCGCGCACTACGTACACAGGGGAGGGAAATCAGGCGCGCACTACGTACACAGGGGAGGGAAATCAGGCGCGCACTACGTACACGGGAGGGGAAATCAGGCGCGCACTACGTACACGGGGGAGGGGAAATCAGGCGCGCACTACGTACACGGGGGAGGGGAAATCAGGCGCGCACTACGTACACGGGGGAGGGGAAATCAGGCGCGCACTACGTACACGGGGAGGGGAAATCAGGCGCGCACTACGTACATGGGGGAGGGGAAATCAGGCGCGCACTACGTACACGGGGGAGGGGAAATCAGGCGCGCACTACGTACACGGGGAGGGGAAATCAGGCGCGCACTACGTACACGGGGGAGGGGAAATCAGGCGCGCACTACGTACACGGGGAGGGGAAAACAGGCGCGCACTACGTACACGGGGGAGGGGAAATCAGGCGCGCACTACGTACACGGGGGAGGGGAAATCAGGCGCGCACTTCGTACACGGGGGAGGGGAAATCAGGCGCGCACTACGTACACGGGGGAGGGGAAATCAGGCGCGCACTACGTACACGGGGGAGGGAAATCAGGCGCGCACTACGTACACAGGGGAGGGAAATCAGGCGCGCACTACGTACACAGGGGAGGGGAAATCAGGCGCTCACTACGTACACAGGGGAGGGGAAATCAGGCACGCACTACGTACACAGGGGAGGGAAATCAGGCGCGCACTACGTACACAGGGGAGGGAAATCAGGTGCGCACTACGTACACAGGGGAGGGAAATCAGGCGCGCACTACGTACACAGGGGAGGGGAAATCAGGCGCACACTACGTACACAAGGGAGGGAAATCAGGCGCGCACTACGTACACAGGGGAGGGAATCAGGCGCGCACTACGTACACAGGGGAGGGGAAATCAGGCACGCACTATGTACACAGGGGAGGGAATCAGGCGCGCACTACGTACACAGGGGAAAGATCAGGCAGGCACTGCGTACACAGGAGGGTAGAGCTGGAATATTTTCTCAAAAAAAAAAAACACAACTTGATTCACGATTCAAATTACTTTTTTTTTTTTTTTATTTGATGGACACCGTGCCGGTCCTGAGGAGCTGTGGGCAGGAGTTTAGGCGAGGCTGCAGCTTCGGCCTAGTCGATTCAAATTTTCAGCAAATCAATTTTTTTTCCCCACCAGGACTGGCGCTGACACCGTGCCGGTCCTGGTGAAAAAAAAAATAGATTTGCTGAAAATTTGAATCGATTTGACCTCTCAACTCGATTCAAAACGATTTATTCCCACAGCCCTAGTGGAGGGATCAGGAGGGCGCCGCGTACACAGGCGAGGGATCAGGAGGGCGCCGCGCACACAGGCGAGGGATCAGGAGGGCGCCGCGTACACAGGGGAGGCATCAGGAGGGCGCCGCGTACACAGGGGAGGCATCAGGAGGGCGCCGCGTACACAGGGGAGGCATCAGGAGGGCGCCGCGTACACAGGGGAGGCATCAGGAGGGCGCCGCGTACACAGGGGAGGCATCAGGAGGGCGCCGCGTACACAGGGGAGGCATCAGGAGGGCGCCGCGTACACAGGGGAGGCATCAGGAGGGCGCCGCGTACACAGGGGAGGCATCAGGAGGGCGCCGCGTACACAGGGGAGGCATCAGGAGGGCGCCGCGTACACAGGGGAGGCATCAGGAGGGCGCCGCGTACACAGGGGAGGCATCAGGAGGGCGCCGCGTACACAGGGGAGGCATCAGAAGGGCGCCGCGTACACAGGGGAGGCATCAGGAGGGCGCCGCGTACACAGGGGAGGCATCAGGAGGGCGCCGCGTACACAGGGGAGGCATCAGGAGGGCGCCGCGTACACAGGGGAGGCATCAGGAGGGCGCCGCGTACACAGGGGAGGCATCAGGAGGGCGCTGCATACACAGGGGAGGCTTCAGGAGGGCGCCGCATACACAGGGGAGGGATCAGGAGGGCGCCGCATTCACAGGGGAGGGATCAGGAGGGCATTACATTCAGGAGTGTGGTAAAGGTTTAGTAGAATGCCACCAGACAATATCCTGTCACTTTTAAATACATTCTTCTTGTATTGGGACACCAACAACATTAATGTTAAAGATGATGGATGGACAGAACACTCAGACATCCCAGATTATTTTCTTCCTGTCAGAGTCTCTCTAAGTATCATATGACTTGTGCTGGCAGAAAGGAATACAGTCTGTCTGTGTTCTGTATGCCCTCACAAGTCTTGCTGGTGTCAGTATACAAGCGTGGAGGGATTGGATGAATGATTTTGTTCTCTGGAGCTCCATGCTGGCAGCAGTGCAGGGAAACACAACTCACTGTTTGTCAGTGCTGGGGCTGAGGAATCTGCCTGCTTCTTACTGTGTGTCCCCCATAGCAGGCGTTCTCTCCTCTCTCTTCCCCTTCAATGCAGCTGCCGACATCTCTTCTTAGCCGTACAAAAAGGCGGGCGGGTACTGTGTTTCCCATTGGCTGAGGAGGCAGAGGAGAGATTTTATATCAATCCGCCTCTGAAATCTTCTAACCGGATCTAATTAGAGATCATCGAATTATGTATCCCTCCACAAAAAAAAAATAATAGTCCCCAGTTTCCAGGCAGCAATAGAGGATATGAAGGCAATGACATAAAAAAAACACACAGTAATATCTGCAAATACTAACGTAAATTTTGGAAGTGCTTAAAACGGAGATTCACTGTTTTTTGAGTTTATTAAAAGTCAGCAGCTACAAAAAGTATAGCTGCTGACTTTTAATAAAGACACCTGCACCCGCCACGAGCTCCATGAGTAGGATCGCGTACCCGCAATCGTCTCACGGAGAGGAAGAACGTCCGATGTGTCCGCCATAATGTCGCAGTCACGATAAAAATCGCTGATCGCCGCCATTACTAGTAAAAATAAAAATTATTATTATAATTATTATTATTATTATTATTATTATTATTATTAAAAAGGCCATAAACCTATCCCCTATTTTGTAGACGCTATAACTTTTGCGCAAACCAATCTATAAACGCTTATTGCGATTTTTTTTTTACCAAAAATATGTAGAAGAATACATATCGGCCTAAATTGAGGAAAAAACTTTTTTTTATGTATATTTTCGGGGGATATTTATTATAGCAAAAAGTAAAAAAATAATGTATTTTTTTCAAAATTGTTGCTTTTTTTTGTTTATAGCGCAAAAAATAAAAACCGCAGAGGTGATCAAATACCACCAAAAGAAAGCTCTATTTGTGGGGGAAAAAGGACGTCAGTTTTGTTTGGGAGCCACGTCGCACGACCGCGCAATTGTCAGTTAAAGCGACGCAGTGCCGAATCGCAAAAAGTGCTCTGGTCTTTGGCCAACCAAATGGTCCGGGGCTGAAGTGGTTTTAAGAATTTTTGAGGGACCTTGAAGTACAAAATCCTCTCTCCGTATGCAGTGGTTGCTTGACAGAGGGGGCGGGTTTGGGTAGCAGTCCCGCCCACACCCGACATCACAGCTCGGATATGACACCTGCAACCTCTCATGGGGGCTGCACAGTGCACACCCAGCCATCTTGCTCACCAATCCCTGGCTGTTCTGTGCACTCTGCTGCAGGTCCTATTGAGCTAGAAGGCAACATTAACATCAACAGAATAATGGGGGACAAAGCCCCTGCACAGCGGGACAAACTTGTAAAGTCCCGCTTAATCCAAGACTGTTGGGAGGTATGTCTCTGCAGCCTCTCAGCATCTTCTGTATCATGTCTGCAGACTCTGAGCATCTCTTGTATCATGTCTGCAGACTCTGAGCATCTCTTGTATCATGTCTGCAGACTCTGAGCATCTCTTGTATCATGTCTGCAGACTCTGAGCATCTCTTGTATCAAGTCTGCAGACTCTGAGCATCTCTTGTATCATGTCTGCAGACTCTGACCATCTCTTATATCATGTCTACAGACTCTGAGCATCTCTTGTATCATATCTGCAGACTCTAAACATCTCTTGTATCATGTCTGCAGACTCTGAGCATCTCTTGTATCATGTCTGCAGACTCGGAGCATCTCTTGTATCATGTCTGCAGACTCTGAGCATCTCTTGTATCATGTCTGCAGACTCTGAGCATCTCTTGTATCATGTCTGCAGACTCTGAGCATCTCTTGTATCATGTCTCAGACTCTGAGCATCTCTTGTATCATGCCTGCAGACTCTGAACATCTCTTTTATCAAGTCTGCAGACTCTGAGGATCTCTTGTATCATGTCTGCAGATTCTGACCATCTCTTTTTTTATTTTACCAACAAAAAGGTTTTTATTGATACAAAAAGGTGGTATACATCCAGTCTCTGACCATCTCCTGTATCCTGTCTGCAGCCTCTGACCAACATTGACTGTTTTGATCATCTATGTCCACAGTTTCTGACCATTTGCTATATTATGTCCAGAATCTCTGAAAATCTTATATATCATGCAGATAGTCTTTTACAATACCCTATTGTGTGTCTGTTGTCTCTGACACTTAAAGAGGAAGTTAACCCACAAAAAAAATAAAATAAAAATAAACCCTGCAAGGTGATAATGAGCTAGTATGCTTACTAGCTCATTATGAATAATTACCTGAGAACGAAGCCCCCGAAGCGGTCCTCCTTCTTCATCCCCACATTATCCAAGCAGCCTATCCATGACTAGATCCACCGGGGCACATCCTCTCTTTATTCTTACAGTATAGCCATTGCAGTCATTTACTTCATCCCCACATTATCCAAGCAGCCACAGGGCCCAGAGACTTTCATATTTCCTTGTGCTCCCCCTGTGCTGGTATATAAGTTTCTCCATGCGCAACATGTCTCCTATTTTACCTATCCATTCCCTCGAGGTCGGGGTTGTTTCAGATTTCCAATAAAGCATGATCAACCTTCTGGCTTGGAACAAAACCCTATTTACCGCCTCCCTAGTGTGAGCTGCCACCACAAATTCCTCCACCACCCCCAAGAGGCATACTTTGGGATCAACCAGTAACGGCAACACAAATACAGAGTTAACCAAGTGTACCACTTCAGTCCAGTATAAATTCAATTTGGGGCAGCGCCACAGAAGGTGGATAAGATCCCCATGGTCTCGACGACATCTGGTACACGTATCCTCAGATTGTAACCCCATCAACCGTAGTCTATGCGGTGTATAGTACACCCTCAAAATAATGTATAGTTGGGTAAGCCTTTGGGCCACATTTAGAGAACAGACACTCACTACCTGAAATATCTCCTCCCATTCATCTCCGTCCATTTGTCCCACATCCCTCTCCCATTTTTCTCTCACTCTCAGGGGGTGTTGCCCCAAGAAGTATTGTAAGAGTGCATTGGAACTTTGCGAGATAAATCCTTTCGAGGTGTCAGCATCCCTGATGATGTCAAACACCGGAGTAGGTGACAAACGCCACTCATTTGACCTGCTCTGTGCCCGAACTGCGTGTTGCAGCTGAAGATATTGGAAGACCATTGAGGAGGACAGGCCAAACTCCGCCTGCAGGTCCTCAAATGTCCTCAGAATACCATTTCTAAAAACCTGTTTAACATGTGTGACACCATGTACTATCCATCTGGCTCCGTCCTGCAGTTTAGCTAGCTCTGTGTAGGTGTCATTTTGCCACAGAGGGCTATATTCAGTATACCCCTCAGCCTGCTGTAAATATTTGCATTTGTTCCATACCTTCTGTATTAGGTTATATGTAGGGTACTTTTTGTTAGGCCTGGCAAATGCCAGGGCTTCCAGTGCCATGGGGATGGGGCCTGAGCCTACCGTGTGTAGCATGAGTGCCTGGGAGGAGCCGATCGGCTCTGTCCCGAAGCACCCTACTAGGTGCTGTAGCTGAGCGGCAAGGTAGTACAACCACGGGTTGGGCATTGCCAATCCGCCATCGTCTTTAGGCCTCTGAAGATGTTCCAGCTTTATTCTTGGAGGTTTATTTTTCCATAGTAGAGCGCGAAAGATGGAGTTAACCGTTCAAAATATTTTTAAAGGTATTACCACTGGGGTGTTATGTAGGTAATAAAGCAATTGAGGCATGAGAATCATTTTAACCAAGTTTACTTTCCCCGCCACTGACATGTGCAGGCCGTTCCATGTCCTCACTCTCTCTCTAAACCTCTGAAGCAGGGGTGAAATATTCAACCGCCCGAAATCTCGCAGGTTGGACGTAACCTGGATCCCCAGATATTTAAATGAAGTGGTGACAGGTATGGGACATGACTGAGCCACTACCTGTGTGGCGTTGCCATCAAGCAGCAAGAGGGCGGACTTTGACCAATTAATTTGTAACCCTGAGTATACCCCAAATTTGGTAATGGTTGCCATGGCCTCCCGCAGGGGCTCGTCCGTATCTCCCAACATGAGTAGGGTATCATCTGCATAGAGCATTATCTTCTCCTGCAGGGGGCCATAGCAGAATCCCACAATTTGCTTGTTCGCCCTTATGTCGATCGCCAAGGGCTCGATGGCCAGTGCGAAGAGCAGGGGGGACAGCGGACAACCTTGCCGCGTCCCCCTCCTCAAAGCAAAGTCCTGCGACAGAAAACCAAAAGCCCGAATAGCAGCTTCAGGCCTGCTGTACAGTAGACGCACCCACGCAATGTATGTGTCACCAAATCCGAATCGTTCCATAACTGCCCACAGATACGTCCAATCAATGCTGTTGAACGCCTTTGTGGTGTCTAATGACAACAGGGCCCTGCTACCCGCATTATCTACATTAGATTGCATGTTCAGAAATAACCGCCGCAAATTGATGGCTGTAGATTTATTTGGCACAAACCCTGCCTGTTCATCATGTATAAGGGATGTTATGACCGTATTAAGGCGTTGGGCTAACACTTTCGCTAGGATTTTGATGTCACACTGCAATAGTGAGATTGGCCTGTATGCTCCTGGATCAACCGGGTCTTTACCTGGTTTCAGAAGGAGTACAATGTTTGCTTTTGCCATGGAGGGCGGAAGTTCTCCCGCCTCCCGGGCAGCATTAAATACCTGTAGTAAATGGGGCATTATTGTTTCTGCATGTTGTTTGTATACTTCCATGAGTATACCATCCTCCCCCGGGGCCTTACAGTTAGGGAACAGCCCTACGGCTTCGTGCAATTCCTCCACCGTGAGAGGTGCATCCAACCCATCCCTCTGCGCCTTGGTGAGTCTGGGAAATGTCAGCCCCCCAAGGTACTGGTCTAGAGCCTCCTTGTCATATGCGGCACCCGAGCAGTACAGCTCTTCATAGAACCCGGCTAACTCCTGCATAATGCCTTCAGGCGATCTGACAAGTGGCCCAGCTTTAGATTTAATGGCCCCTATAGTTGGCGATCTCTCATGTGAGTTTGCTATGCGGGCCAGCATGCGCCCAGTTTTTTCCCCTTCCTCAAAAAACGCTTGTTTAGAGAAGAAGCGTTTTTTTTCGGCAGTCGAGGCAAGCACCCGCTCATATGCTGATTGAGCGGCCTGCCACACCTCCCTTGCCGAATCTGAAGGATCTAAAATAAATTGCTGCTCCAGCTCCCTTACTCTATTCTCCAATTCCACCACAATAGCGGAAGAATCTTTCTTAACTTTAGTCATCTCATTTGTCAGCGTCCTTCTCAGGAAAGCTTTAAAGGCCTCCCACTGCTGCATACTTGAACCCTCAGGGTTTTGGGCGGTGAAAAACCCACGCACGCTCTCGTCTATGGATTCTGGATTTTTAAACAATTTCAGCCAGTATGCATTAAATTTCCACGGAGCTCTTGGGAGTGCTGCTGGTCGGGAGACCACCAGATAAACAACTAGTGGGGAGTGGTCAGATATGCTACGGGGCCTATAGTCCACGGAGGACACATATTGGAGCATGCGTGCATTTCCCACCCCATGTCTATTCTAGACAGACTACCATGCGTCTTTGAAAAACAGGAGTATTGTTTTACCCCCGGATGACGATGTCGCCAGACGTCCACCCAGCCCACCTCTTGCAACAACCTCGCCAGGGGGGTACCCCTGGAGAGGGCAGAGGCTCCTGCAGCCGGGTGCCTATCCAGCGAGAGGTCTAAACAACAGTTAAAGTCCCCAATCACCAGAAGCGGTACCTCCGGCCTGCCATCCTAATATGATAGCAAGGCCCTCAGCACCACCACCGTGAAGGGGGGGGGACATATATACCAGCAATAACACAGGTTAACATACCCAGTCTACAGTGGAGAAATACATACCGGCCCTCTGAATCCATGAGAGTGTCTATCTCTTCATAGTCCAGAGAGCCATGAATCAAAAGGCTCACACCCCTAGAATGAGATGTGTGAGTCGAATGATATGCCTTTTGCACCCAATTATACTGTATACAGCTCACAGTCTACCCAGTCAAATGTGTTTCCTGAAAGCATAACACTCCCGGTAGAAATTTTTTAAGGCACATGCGCATCATAGTCCTCTTAAGGGGTGGGTGGAGTCCCCTCACGTTCCAAGATACTATAGGGATTCCTGCCATTTGACTGAGTAGAGTATGGAAACATGCATATATACCCCTCCCATACCTGGGAGCCTGGAAGTCCTAGGGCCGAGGCCCGAGTCCTGAAAAAGAATGCATATGCAAAGTACACAATAAAATATAGAAGTGTTACCAGTACACCACCTATAAAAAAAACATAAAAAAGTAAAAAAATAAATTATCAGGGGAAAGCAACAGGCAGACCCCTCCAGCAGCATTAAACCTTCGCCCGCCAACATGGCGGTACAACTTCTGTGTCCTGAGTGTTCACTCAGGAAGACTTCTAAGTGCAAAGTGTAGAATTTACGTGAACGATTTCTGCAGCTCTCGTCTTGATCCGATGCAATATAATGTCCCTCAGCCAGGGTTAATCTGGGTAGGTTTAGTACCTGTTCTCCATATCAAGGCACAACATCACAAAGTTCAAGTCAAGTTCTCTCCTCCTGCTCCCCTGCCATCCTCATCCTTCCTCCTCATTCTGGTCTCGCCGTCGCAGGGCTTGCTTGTTACGATCTAACCAAGCACTGGCTTCTTTTGCGGATTCAAAAAACTGCGCTTGGCCTCTCACTATCACCCTCAGTTTTGCTGGGTATAGCATTGCGTATGGAAGTTGCAGCTGTCGCAGCCTGTGTTTTACATAAAAGAATTTTGCTCTGCGTCTTTGCACCTCCGCCGAGAAATCGGGGTAAAAGGATACTCTGGCCCCATTGTGCTGTATGTTGGCCCGTTCACGGGCTAGCCGGAGGACAGTCTCTCTATCCCGATAATGCAGTATTCTTGCCAGCATGGATCTGGGGGGCCCCCCAGGCTGAGCAGGTTGGGGCGGCACCCTGTGAGCCCGCTCCACAGCAAATAAGGGGGAAAATGCATTTTTGCCGAAAATGTCCAGCAGCCATCCTTCCACATACTCCGTGGGGTCCCTGCCCTCCACCTTCTCCGGGAGACCCACAATGCGTATGTTGTTCCTCCTAAGGCGATTCTCAAAATCCTCGGCTCTGTCAATAGCCTCCCTTGCAAGTTGGTAAGCAGCCTTGGTGTCTCTCTCAATGGGGGGTAAATGATCCTCTATTTCACTCACTCTGCTCTCCACTGCAGTTGTGCGTTCCCTCATTTTTTGCATATCTTGTCGCAGCAACGACAGTTCCTCCTTCACAGAGGCCACAGAGGCATTGCCAATATTAACTGCCCTGAGAATATCAGCTAATGTGGGCTGAATATTACTGGATGTGTCCCGTTCATTTGACTCAGGGGCCCCAGAGTCAGAGTGATCAGTCTCATCATGCTCACTAGTTGCAGCTAAGATGGCCGCCCAGCCTGTGTCCCATGCATGGCAGGCTCATTACAGTGTGAATGTCCAGCAGTCTCACTCCCCACCAGCCCGTTCATTTTCTGGGTGTAATACACCATATCTCTAGGTGTCTCCTTACCCTGTGACTTGGGCTGTTTTGTTCCTCTGTGTCCCTGCTCCTTCTGCCTGTCAGCGCCTCGTGGGGTTCCTTTCATCACAGACGCGCCGGCGCCATCTTGGAAATCGGGACCCATCTCAAACTGCGATTTTTGGGTCATTCCCCGGGTGCAGAGGGCTGGCGGAGGTTCCCCTGTGATCCCTGGGTCAGCAGCTTGCAGCATATATGTGCAGAATGTCGGTAAGTTGGCTGAGGGAGGATCGGTGCAGGATCAAGCTCAGGAGCTGTGAGAGCTGCTTCCTCTCACATGCCGGTCTAGGCCACGCCCCTCTCTTTTTCTCTTTTTCTCTGTTTTCTCTTTCTTTTTTCAGATGCTGATTAACATCTTCTCATCCCAATGTGGTACAAGCAAGCAGAACCCCCATGAGGCTGGCAACTCTGCTCTGAATTCAGGAGCATTGCAGCAGCATTGTCATCTCATCACATGAAGCTGCATGAGTTGGACTTACTTGGCAGAAACTTACAGTTAGTACACTTACAGTTTGGTGCTGCAGCACATATTTGAGTTCCTCAGAGCAAAAAGATCTGCTACCCATGGATGGGCCTTATGGCTCACTATATGTACAGCTACTCCATCATGCCTGAATTATAGTCCATTAAAAACTAAAAGGCAGCCCAGCCACATGTGTTAAAGCAGTGAAAGTTAGACCTGTTTCTTAGCATTCAACCTACTTTCGTAATTGATATTTCTTTTTCCTATCTGATGTAACTTCACGTTCCCATGGCCTATTTAGTCTGATACTCATTACCTTGCAGAACACTTTAAGTGCCATGTCCCACACACTCAATGAATTTGGCTATTTTTGAGGCCTTGGCTGATCCTTGAGAGAATGCAGTTTCTCAGCTCAGTAGAAATTTGTGACCACACTGTCCAACCAGCATATCTAACTAAACCAGAGATGGCCTAATGTAGTATGGTACCACAGTCAAAGTAGAAGCTTTGGCCTCCCCATTAGTTGGCATTACTAAGAATTGCAGTAGGCAAAGAGAATCTCCCTTTTTGAATTGTCTGTACAAGCAAGGCCTGCCCCATCAGACACCAACTACCTACATATACATCATTCTTTGTGAAGGGATAGGCAGCTTTGACCAGTTGCGTTTATTCACCTGGTTTATTGCAGGAGTATGAATATCTATTACAGAGGTCTCCAAACTTCCTAAACAAAGGGCCAATTTACTGCCCTTAGACTTTAGTGGAGGCCAGACTGTGGCCAGTGGGAGTAGTAAATGGTTTCAGTGAAAAAAAAAAAATCGCACCTTATCGATGGTATCAGTGGGAAGAATAGTGTCCCATCTTTGGTGTCAGTGGAAGAACTGTGCCTCATCATTGGTGTCAGTAGAAGGAATAGTACCCCATTTTGGATGTCAGTGGAACAATAGTGCCTCATCATTGGTGTCAGTGGGAGGAATAGTACCTCATATCAGTGTGCCAGGGGCCGGATAAAGACAAGCAAAGGGCTGCATTCGGCCCGTGGCTTGACTTTTGGAGACCACTGGTCTATAACATGGGACAGTGAGCACTTTCTTCATACAACTGCACATGGGAATGCATTATATTTCTTTCTTAAAGCGGAGGTTTACACCTGTAACACTTGTACACCTGTACATAGTGCCCACTGTCATACCCTCCACACTCCTCTCCTATACATAGTGCCCACTGTCATACCCTCCACACTTCTCTCCTATGCAAAGTGCCCACTGTCATACCCTCCACACTCTTCTCCTGTACATACTGCTCACTATCATACCCTCCACACTCCTCTCCTGTACATACTGCCCACGGTCATACCCTCCACACTCCTCTCCTGTACATACTGCCCACTGTCATACCCTCCACACTCCTCTCCTGTACATACTGCCAACTGTCATACCCTCCACATTCCTCTCCTGTGCATACCGCCCTTATAATACCTTCCACACTCCTCTCCTGTACATACTGCCCACTGTCAAACCCTTCACATTCCTCTCCTGTACATACTGCCCACTGTGATACCATCCACACTCCTCTCCTGTACATACTGCCAACTGTCATACCCTCAACACTCCTCTCCTGTGCATACTGCTCACTGTCATACCCTCCACATTCCTCTCCTGTACATACTGCCCTCATAATACCTTCCAAACTCCTCTCCTGTACATACTGCCCCTATTTCTTGCCATTTTTCAGAGAATATGAATAACACAAAAACATTTCTTTCACTCATAGTTAGTGTTTGGCTGAAGCCATTTATTATCAATCAACTGTGTTTACTCCTTTTATATCATAATCACAACAGAAACTACCCAAATTACCCTGATCAAAAGTTTACATACCCCAGTTCTTAATACCGCGTATTGCCCCCTTTAACATCAATGACACCTTGATGTCTTTTGTGGTATTTGTGGATGAGGCTCTTTATATTCTCAGATGGTAAAGCCGCCTATTCCTCTTGGCGAAGAGCCTCCAGTTCCTGTAAATTCTTGGGCTGTCTTGCATGAACTGCATGTTTGAGATCTCCCCAGAGTGGCTCAATGATATTGAGGTCAGGAGACTGAGATGGCCACTCCAGAACCTTCACTTTATTCTGCTGTAGCCAATGACAGGTCGCCTTGGCCTTGTGTTTTGGATCATTGTCATGTTGGAATGTCCAAGTACGTCCCATGCGCAGCTTCCTGGCTGATGAGTGCAAATGTTCCACCAGTATTTTTTGGCAACATACTGCATTCATCTTGCCATCAATTTTGACCACATTTCCTGTGTCTTTGTAGCTCACACATCACCAAAACATCAGAGATCCACCTCCGTGTTTCACAGTAGGAATGGTGTACCTTTCATCATTCATAGGCCTTGTTGACTCCTCTCCAAATGAAGCGTTTATTGTTGTGGACAAAAGCTAAATGTTGGTCTCATCACTTCAAATAACTTTGTGCCAGAAGGTTTGAGGTTGTCTCTGTGCTGTTTGGCGTATTGTAAGCAGAATACTTTGTGGCATTTGCGTAGTGATGGCTTTCTTCTGGCGACTCGACCATGCAGCCCATCTTTCTTCAAGTGCCTCCTTATTGTACATCTTGAAACAGCCACACCACATGTTTTCAGAGCATCCTGTATAGAGGTCAACTGATATGGGTTTTTCTCTGACCGATGCCGATACCGATATTTAGAAATCGGGACGGCCGATGGCCAATATATGATGCCAATTTTTGCGGCCAATATTTTAGGCTGATTTTTTTCTTTTTTTGGCAGGTGGCACTGGTTGGCACAGATTGGCAGTTGGAACTGATTGGCACTGACAGGTGGCACTGGTTGGCACTGATTGGCACTGGCAACTACTATAAATGACCCTGTGTACATGTACTGATAAGATAACATAGAGGAGAGTTCAGGGGCAGCTGAAAAAGTGCCCAACTGCTCCTAAACGTCTGTTTACCAGCAGCAGTGTACATGAAGCCTAACAGCTTCTAAACGTGGTAACTTGCGTTTAGCCACGTTTCCTTTACAGGAGTTTTTAATGGCGATACATTTTAACCACTTCAATACCCGCCCATAGTCATATGACATGCGCAGGAGTGATCTCCCATCCTGGGTGGGCATCATATGACATCCTCGGCTTCCCGGCCGCCGCGTTGCTTGGGACCCGGGCAGAACCGTGGATCTGTGTGTGTAAACACACAGATCGACGTCCTGTCAGGTGAGAGGAGACCAATGGTCCCAGTACAGAGGAACACAGATCGGTCTCCTCCCCTTGTGAGTCCCCTCCCCCTACAGTTAGAATCACTCCCTAGGAAATATAATTAACCCCTCCATCACCCCCTACTGTTAACCCCTTCCCTGTCAGTCATATTTACACAGTAATCAGTGCATTTTTATAGCTGTATAAATGCGAATGGTCCCAAAAATTTGTCAAAAGGGGCCGATATGTCTGTTGCAACGTCACAGTCATGAAAAAAATCGCAGATCGCCGCCATTACTAGTAAAAGATAAATAAATGAATAAAAATGCCATAAATCTATCCCCTATTTTGTAGACGCTATAACTTTTGCGCAAACCAATCAATATACGCTTATTGTGATTTTTTTTTACCAAAAATATGTAGAAGAATACATATTGGCCTAAACTGAGGAAAAACATTTTATTTATTTTTTTAAATTGGGATATTTATTATAGCAAAAAGTTAAAAATATTGTCACTCTTCTTTTGTTTATAGCGCAAAAAACAAAAACCGTAGATGTGATCAAATACCACCAAAAGAAAGCTCTATTTGTGGGGAAAAAAAAACATAAAAATGTAATTTGGGTACAGTGTTGCATGACTGCGCAATTGTCATTCAAAGTGCGACAGCGCTGAAAACTAAAAATGGGTCTGGGAAGGAAGAGGGTGAAAATGCCCTGTATTGAAGTGGTTAAACTATTTGGAAAAAATAATTTTTTTTAAAAATGCTCCTAATAGCAAACGCAGCTAAACGCGGCTTTACTGCCGAGATTTTACCATGATTTTGCACCCGCGATTTTGTTGCGATTTCAGGGAATGTAAACTTGAGATATATGGACCTCAACTCGCATGAAAGTCAGACCAAAGTAGCACAGGGACTACTTTGAAGTCGGCATGACTTGAAGTCACACATATATGAATGGTTATCAATGGAAATCATGGCGAACGACTTGTCATGCGACTTTGCAGTCCCAAGTCTCAGGACAAGTTGCACAAGTGTGAAAGTGGCCTTAAATCGTTACGGGGCAGGTTGTAAAACGTCCAATGTACATTAAGCCAAATTCGTTCAGGAGAGGTTGTAAAACGTTCCGTGTACATTAACCTTTAGGGCTCTTTCACACCTGCTGGTCTGTTTTCACGGACACTGCTAACTCAGCAGGGATCCCTCCGTTGATCCCCGCTGTGCCGGCGGATGACAGGTCCGTCTCCGCTCACTGTGCAGGGACAGACTTGTCAGAGCCCCGCTCTCCTCTATGGGAGATCGGATGAAAATGGACAGCCTGTGCGTTTTCTTTCGATCCGATCTGACAGACAGATGGAGAATAGGGCTTCCATCCGCCTGGATTTAGCGGATCTGATGTCAGTGGACATGTCACCGCTGACATCCGTTGCTCCATAGAGGTGAATGGAGCATCCGTTCAGGTCCGCCTGAAAAACTGAGCTGAATGGTCCGTATGTGTGAAAGGTGACTTTGATCCCTTTCACACTGTAGGCGTTTTTCAGGTGCTAAAGGGCTAAAAATAGCACCTGTAAGGCACCTGAAAAACGCCTCCCCCGCAGCCCTAGTGTGAAAGCCTGAGTGCTTTTACACTGGAGCGGTGCGATTGCAGCATGTTTGAAAAAGCCCTGCAAGCAGCATCTTTGGAGCAGTTTATTAATGGGCACCACTGCCGAAGTGCCTGCAAAGCCCTTCAGCAGTGGCAATTTTTGCCGCATTTAACCCTTTCTTCGTCCGCTAGCGGGGGGTTAAATGCGCCGCTAAAACAACGTTAAGCTTTACCGCTAACGCGGAGCCGTGCCGGTGTGAAAGGGGTCTTATAGTGAAAAAGTCTAAATGGCTCAGTTTCCACTAGTGCGACTTTGGACACATAAAGTAGCATGGCAAGTCAAAACCCATTGATTTCAATGGCACCCATTTCCAACTATGCGACTTGCCGCAAATTGCAGTAACTTTGAAAAGGTTCCTGCACTACTTTGATGCGACCTTTGATGCAACTTTGATCCAGTGACAGTAAAGTTGGATCAAAGCTACACTTAAAGTCACACCCTAAATCGCCCGACTTTGTGGTCGCAATAGTGGGAACCTGGCCTAAGTGATAAAACAAGCAGCATGCAATAGGTCTAGGTATACAACCAACCAGAACAAGTAAAAAAGTAATTGCATCTCTCAATATACAAATGATAAAATGTGAAAATAGTCCTTAGGTGTTCAAATAAAAAAAGTCACTCTTTCTACTAAAATATCATAACATCATAGGAGTGTTGCCAACCGTCAGTATTTTTACTGGCAGCCAGTAAAAAACAGGAAATGTTTTCTTGCCAGTAAATGCCAGTAAAAGTAAAAGGTTGGCAGTAAAAAATATGTCTCTGACGCTCGGCTTGGTCCGGAGTTGGCTGAGACCATCCCAGCGCCTGCTACAGTGTGATCGGGCGGCTCTGGCGGAGGCGGTGCCTGAGCATGTCGTGTAGGGTTGCTACCTTTTCTTCAAGCCAAACCCGAACACTTTAGAGGCACACAGCAAAGGGGAGCACACAGGAGACCGGGGGCAGCAGAAGGATGAGAAAGCTGGACAGGAAGGGCAGCGGAGGTGGCATTTACTAGAATAGATCCTCTGTATCTTCCTCCTGCAGCAGCTAAATGCCAGCAGGAGGGATAGGAGGAGAAGCCAACTACAGGAATGATAGGAGGAGAAGCTGCTACAGAAGTGAAATACAGACAATCGGTTCTAGTAAATGTGTTACAGGGAGTCGGCACAGGCCCCCTGAAGCTATGCCCACAGTCCTGTCTGAATAATGTGTCCAGGTTGCAGGCCAATACCATCAACATCCTCTGCCAGGGATACGCGAGGATGAAAAAACGGAAACTGGGGGTGATGGTGAGAGGGACCGGGAGAGAAGGGGAACCACCGATCGTCCGTCCCATCATCCCTTGAATGGTACTGTGTACCCAAACACTGCCCATCCCTCAACCACTGTCTGGCCTGACTAATGTGTCCCGGTTTCAGGGGGAATGAAACCTGGACACATGATTCAAAACCTAGACTGTCCGGGTGAATCCCGGACAGGTGGCAACCCTAATGTCGTGTGATGTCATGGTTCAATGGATCCAAGCAGAGTGGCCAGAGCCTCGTGTGCAGGTCTGCGGTATGGGAGCAAGGCATGCTGGGACCGGGACTGTCAGTGCTGTTTGAAGGGAATTTTGGCTTCTACGACCACCCAGATAGGTTTCAGGTAATGCAGGAAGACTTCCGTTGACCCCTCAGCAGGCCTGGAGATATCAATAATGTGACACAGGAGACGCTTGGTTGTGTACACTTCGATATCTGTATTGCTGACTCGAAATACCATATTTATGCAGAATTTAGAGAAACAAGGAGGAGTTATGATGCTTAACACGTGTACAGAAGAAATAGCTTCAGTCAATATTCTACGTCATAGCTGGTAAACATAAGCCAAAATTCACATCTTTTTTACTACAAAATATATATGTATTCTTGAACAGATGTTCTTATCTTATCTAAAACAAATGCAAGCCTAAGCTAGGTCAAAGTCCACAGACTATATATATGTGTAAAAGTAAGTGAGAACATATTCTATAGATAACAGCTTAAACATGTGTGGGTTTCAACTTAAGCTCATATATTGAGAATTTCATAAAATTGCATCTTGAACAAAATGGAGTCTATCAAGCTATCGTTCCTTACAACCCCCTCTTTGAGACAGACATGTCTCACTACATTTCACAGTTATGTAATCTTTCTTCTATCATAATACATACTGAGATAAACTCTATTCGCAGCAGCAGGATCAGGGGTTTGGGATGCCCTAACAATTATGCACATTATAAGCTTATAACAGGCATATAGGAACAAAACAAAAAGAATAATCATAATTATAGTTATGGCAGCATTTTTTAACCATGTAAGTATTCCTATTCCAGAACTTAGGTTTGCAAAAGGATCCCATGTCCTAGCAATATTTCTAGCTTCATCTTGTAATTTGCTTACTTCTTTTCCGGTGTTGAGCAATTATATCATAATAATCTGGTACCTCAATACTTGTGTTATGAAACCAGGCACAACACTCATAATCTTCTGTGTTTTCACATAACCCTGTTAACCACTTCAGCCCCGGACCATTTGGCAGCCAAAGGACCAGAGGTCTTTTTTCAATTTCGCACTGCACTACTTTAACTGGTAATTGCGCGGTCATGCAATTTTGTAACCAAACGAAATTTGCGTCCTTTTCTTCCCACAAATAGAGCTTTCTTTTGATGGTATTTGATTGCCTCTGTGATTTTTATTTTTTTGCGATATAAACGGAAAAAGAGCGAAAATTTTGAAAAAAAAAGAGATTTTCTACTTTTTGTTATAAAAAAAATCTAATAAACTCAATTTTAGTCAAACATTTGGGCCAAAATGTATTCAGCCACATGTCTTTAGTAAAAAAAATGCCAATAAGCGTATATTTATTGGTTTGCGCAAAAGTTATAGCGTCTACAAACTAGAGTACATTTTCTGGAATTTACACCGCTTTTAATTTATGACTGCCTATTTCATTTCTTGAGGTGCTAAAATGGCAGAGAAGTACAAAACCCCCCCAAATGACCCCATTTTGGAAAGTAGACACCCCAAGCTATTTGCTGAGAGGCATGTTGAGCCCATTGAATATTTTTTTTTTTAGTCCCAAGTGATTGAATAAAGACAAAAAAATAAAAAATATTTTTTTTTTTTTTCAAAAAGTTGTCACTAAATGATATATTGCTCACACATGCCATAGTTATATGTGGAATTGCACCCCAAAATACATTTTGCTGCTTCTCCTGAGTATGGGGATACCACATGTGTGGGACTTTTTGGGAGCCTAGCCGCGTACGGGGCCCCGAAACCCAAGCACCGCCTTCAGGATTTCTAAGGGTGCAAATTTTTGATTTCACTCCTCACTACCTATCACCGTTTCGAAGGCCATAAAATGCCAAAATAGCACAAAACCCCCCCAAATGACCCCATTTTGGAAAGTAGACACCCCAAGCTATTTGTTGAGAGGCATGGTGAGTATTTTACAGCTCTCATTTGTTTTTGTAAATGAAGAAAGTAAAAAAAAAACATTTTTTTTTTTTTTTTTTTTTCAATTTTCAAAACTTTGTGACAAAAAGCGAGATCTGCAAAATACTCACCATACCTCTCAGCAAATAGCTTGGGGTGTCTACTTTCCAAAATGGGGTCATTTTGGGGGGTTTTATGCCATCTGGGCATTCCATGGCCTCCGAAACTGTGATTGGCAGTGAGAAGTGAAATAAAAAAATTACACCCTTAGAAAGCCTGAAGGCGGTGATTGGTTTTTGGGGTTCCGTACGCAGCTAGGCTCCCAAAAAGTCCCACACATGTGGTATCCCCGTACTCAGGAGAAGCAACAGAATGTATTTTGGGGTGTATTTCCACATATGCCCATGACATGTTTGAGCAATATATCATTTAGTGACAACTTTTTGTAAAAAAAAATATATATATTTTTTTTTTTTTCATTATTCAATCTCTTGGGACAAAAAAAAAAATATTTAATGGGCTCAACATTGCTCTCATCAAATAGCTTGGGGTGTCTACTTTCCAAAATGGGATCATTTGGGGGGGGTTTGAACTGTCCTGGCATTTTATGCACAACATTTAGAAGCCTATGTCACACGTCACCCACTCTTCTAACCACTTGAAGACAAAGCCCTTTCTGACACTTTTTGTTTACATGAAAACATATTTTTTTTTTGCAAGAAAATTACGTTGAACCCCCAAACACTATATATAATGTTAAAGCAAAGGCCCTACAGATTAAAATGGTGGGTGTTGCATTTTTTTTTTCCACACAGTATTTGCGCAGCGATTTTTCAAACGCATTTTTTGTGGAAAAAATACACTTTTTTTTATTTTAATGCACTAAAACACACTATATTGCTCAAATTTTTGATGAAATATGATCTTAGGCCGAGTACATGGATACCAAACACGACATGCTTTAAAATTGCGCACAAACACGCAGTGGCGACAAACTACATACATTTTTAAAAGCCTTTACATGATACCACATTAGATTCACGGAGGAGGTCTACTGCTAAAATTACTGCCCTCGATCTGACCTTCGCGGTGATACCTCACATGCATGGTGCAATTGCTGTTTACATATGACGCCAGACCAACGCTTGTGTACGCCTTTGCGCAACAGAAGGGGGGGCAGGGGTGCTTTTTTTTTTTTTTTTGTTTTTTTTTTATTTATTTAGCTTTTTTATTTTATTTTTAAACTGTTCCTTCCATTTTTTTTCTTTGTTATGATTTTTATTGTTATCTCAGGGAATGTAAATATCCCCTATGATAGCAATAGGCAGTGACAGGTACTCTTTTTTTGAAAAAATTGGGGTCTATTAGACCCTAGATCTTTCCTCTGCCCTCAAAGCATCTGACCACACCAAGATTGGTGTGATAAAATGCTTTCCCAATTTCCCAATGGCGCGGTTTATATCCGGGAGGGGGGACATTCCCTCCCACTGCTTGTAAAAGCAGTCTAGAGGCTAATTACCCGCTAGAATTGCTTTTACATGAAAGCCGATCACTGGCTGAAAAGAATGATACCAAGATGATACCTAAACCTGCAGGCATCATTCTGGTATAACCATTCAAAGTCCAGCAACATACTGGACATATATTGTAATCTTTTTTTTTTCATGCAGCCTCTTGGCTGAACGAAAAAAAGAGATTGATTGGTGGGTATGCCCACCATTAGAATACCTCCCTTCATCCACCCACCTTTAATGATGGGCATACATGCACCATTTATATATGCCGATGCATGGGGGCATCCTCCCGCAAAAGTTATGCCGTGTACACACGGTCGGAATTTCGACCGTATGTACGTGGCATTAGGAGCCAATCGCTCCTCCCCCCCCCCTGCTGCCCCCATGCTTCGGCATATATGCTCTTTTTTTTAACTGTGGTGGTGAAATCACCTCCTACAGCGTTGGAGTCGCGGCTTTATGTATCGTGGGAGCAAACGCTGTTGCTGTCAAGATAAATAAATCCGCGTTGCAACTGAATGGCGCACCTGAAAACAAAAAAAATGCTTAACACTAAAACACAGTAAACAAAATTACATACCTGAAAAGCAAGCATGATAAAACATGATAAAACATAATAAAACATTGCAGAATAGAATGGAGTAAAAAAAGAGCAACAATAGAGAGAGAATAGAGTGAGAGAGAGAACAATAAAACAACAACTATTTTTTTTTTTTTTTTTTGAAATTCACAGGTAAAAAAGCTCCTGACTGAAGCGACTGAATCAAAACGCTACCACAAAAAAAATGTTAGCGATCGCAGGGATCAGGCCTGACTCTGCGAACGCTGCAGTTATGTGTGCTTAGTGTTTTGTAAGTGACAGTGATCGATCGATACTGCACTTGGGTGGGCTGGGCTGGGCGGAGGGGGAAAACGCAGGTGCTAGCAGGTATCTGGGCTGATCCCGCTAACAATGCGTTTTTTTTTTTGGAACCCTAAACTGCTGGGACGCTAGTATAGATCTGATCAGATCAGATATTGATCTGTTCAGATACTGTGCCACTAAGGGAGGTGTATGCTTTGCGCGTGGGTGTTTGCGGTACTGGCACTAACCTGGGGCGACGCAGACCTTATTTGACCCTAAAACCTAATTGATATCACCCGCCGGGCGATCAGGGGGTTAAACCGTTATTGGGTAATAAATGGCGGGTGCCCTGACAGTATAAAAAACAAGCTAACTAACCAGCGTCACCCGTAACAGTAATACAAAAAAAAACTGGTTACCTAGCGACACTAATGCAGCGATCAGAAAAACGATCGCTTAGTGACACTGGCAAAAGGGGGTGAAAGGGTTAACTAGGGGCAATCAGGGGGTTAAAACCTTTATTAGGTAATATATGGGGGTACCTGACGCTATATAAAAACCTGACGGGGAACCTAAATAACGAAATAACTAACTGGCTAACCAGCGTCACCAGTGACATTTATACAGTGATCACTGGTGAAAGGGTTAACTCTAGGGGCAATCAGGGGGTTAAAACCTTTATTTAGGTTGTAATATGGGGGTACCTGACCTATAAACCTATTTATGAACCTATATAAACATGGCGGTTAAAAAAAAAAAAAAAAAAATGGTTACCTAGCGACACTAATGCAGCGATCAGAAAAACGATCGCTTAGTGACACTGGCAAAAGGGGGTGAAAGGGTTAACTAGGGGCAATCAGGGGGTTAAAACCTTTATTAGGTAATATATGTGGGTACCTGACGCTATATAAAAACCTGACGGGGAACCTAAATAACGAAATAACTAACTGGCTAACCAGCGTCACCAGTGACATTTATACAGTGATCACTGGTGAAAGGGTTAACTCTAGGGGCAATCAGGGGGTTAAAACCTTTATTTAGGTTGTAATATGGGGGTACCTGACCTATAAACCTATTTATGAACCTATATAAACATGGCGGTTAAAAAAAAAAAAAAAAAATGGTTACCTAGCGACACTAATGCAGCGATCAGAAAACCGATCGCTTAGTGACACTGGCAAAAGGGGGTGAAGGGGTTAACTAGGGGCAATCAGGGGGTTAAACCTTTATTAGGGGGGGGGGGGGGGTAGGGGGCTACCTTGGACCTAAAACTAACTGCCCTGACAGTTATTACAGTCACACTGACACTAAATGCAGTGATCAGTAAATAAATGATCACTGCAATTAGTGACACTGTGACTGGGGGGGGGGGGGTGATCTGGGGGGTGATCAGGGGGTGACAGGGGGGTGGAATATGTGCCTATCTGTACTGGTGTCAGTGTACTGTTGTGCACTAACCTTTACATGTTCACAGCTCGGCGTCCCCGGTCACATAGACCGGCGCACTGAGCGTGACATCACTTCCGCCTTCCTGTCTATACAATAGACAGGAAGGGGAAGCTTTTCATTGGCCAGGAGCGATCGCGAGGGGGTGGCCAGAAACCACTGGCCGTCCCCTCGTCCCGGATCGCTCCTGACACGATCCCGACCGTCCCCGCCGGCGGAGGGGGGTCCGATCGGACCCCCCAACCGCCTGAAGAATGGCACGTACAGGTACGTGATTCTGCCTGTACGTGCCATTCTGCTGACGTATATCTACATGGGGCGGTCGGGAAGTGGTTAAAGCAGCACTCATGCTTTCTATGGCTAACTCGTGTAGTTCTAATTGTTTTCTAATTGCCCTAGTTTCTATATTTAATTTAGTAATATCATCAGAATTCTTTTCCATTACTTCATCAATGATTCCAGTGTAATTATTCAACCTTTTCATTAAGTCTATTCCCCACCCAGTCCATGAGGGGAAGCAAGCCCATGCCATATCTTTTTGAAGAAATAACTCCCTTTTATTGCAGTGTCTGAGGGGGTACCTAGGATGCATGCTAGCTTCAAGGAGATGTCTTCCCTTGCTATCTATGCCCATGATGGGGACTAGGGATGCAAGATAACACCATCCTTGGGGTTCAGTGGGGATCCAAGGGTGACAGATTTTTCCACAACAAATATAAATACTGTTTCCTAGGGCTAAGGATCGTTTGTTGAATATTATCATCATTTCATCAGAAAGACTAGAAAAGGTTAAACTTGACAATAATTGTCCTACTGTGGAACTGGAACTGGAGCTAAGAAAGTTTATCAGAGTTGTGTTTAGGGCAGGTTCTGAAGTGTGAAAGAAAGGGCTTTCAATTGAAGTCATTGAAAAGTTAATTTTAGCTTGTTGGCAAACTTCAGCTCCGTTTGTGGAGTTTCCCAACCTAAAACACCAGTCTGGAAAATGACTTCTACCAATAATTTGGAAAGTAAGGGTATTATTTGAAAGCGTTCTTGTGACATTTGTAAGAACGACAGGCGGTGTGCCATTAAGGAAAGGGGTGAAGTTTAGAGGTACTGCCATTAGGAGGATCCTAGCAGTGCTAGGATGGAGTTTACTACATATCCAACATTTTTCAAATCCAGATTTCTGGGCATAGCTATATTTAAACTTCAATAATAACATTTTATCTGTAAAACTTTCTGAGTTTTCATTTCTCTTGTGTCTGTCATGTGTATTATTCATATTATTCTGTTGTAGAGTTTTAGAGGCTCCACAAATACCCTTTATGAGTCCCAAATCTTCAGGGTGATAAATACAGTTAGTTATCAGTAAAGTTGTCAGGAACACAATCAGAGCAGCCCAGCATAAGAGGCACAAGGCCTTCCCAGAAGTCTGTGGTGAAATAAGCGAGGCCATCTTGTTCAGAGTCTTGACCACCTTCTTCACGCCTCGGTGCTTTATCTTTGTCTTTATCTTGCATCTTAAGCCCCATACACACGGTCGGACAATCCGCGGACCAGGTCGGTCGGATCCTGTCCGTCATACTTTGTCTGATGTTGGTTTTGCGTACACACGGTCGGACAAAGTTGTCGGAAAATCCGATCATTCTGAACGTGGTGACGTTTGTTGCCTACGACGGGACTACGTAGAGGCTAGTAGCCAATAGCTTTGGTCTTGTAATGTGATCTGAGCATGCGTAGCACTTTGTCCGGTCGGACAACCGTACACACGATCGGATTTGGTGTGATCGGACCGTGTTGTCGGCAAATCTTTCCAGCAGGAGATAAGACTTTGTCCGTCGGACAATCCGACGTACACTGTCCGATGGTGCATACACACGGTCTGATTTTTCAACAACATTGTCCGATCGGACAGAATCCATGAAAAAGTCCGACCGTGTGTATGGGGCTTTAGGGTCCTGGTTGACCTTCTGCACACGACTTGCATGAATCCAGGCCTGTTGTCCTTCTACCAGAATAGCTGTGCGGGTAACTGCGATCACTGTGGTTGTAGGTCCGAAGGGATACTCCTGTTTCTTGGTGTGTTTCAATTGCTGGACCACCACGGTGTCACCCACCTGGAAAGGGTGCGTAGGTTTCTGTGAAGAAGAAGGAGAGGTGCGAGCAACGTTCCTTTCAACTTGATCCAAAGTTTCAATAAGTTTTTTTACATATTCTTCCTGAATAAGATCTAGGTCCCCTCTTTCTAACATAAGTGGCTGTCTGGCCCATGGGGTGGAGAATGGTCTACCCATTAAGACTTCAAAAGGAGAGTATCCTGTCTTTTTAGAGGGTGTCATTCTTACCTCGGCTAGTACAGCTGGTAGGACCTTCTTCCAATTTGCATACGTACCTCCAGTGGCCTTCCTGATCTTATCTTTAATGGTTCTGTTCATCCTTTCCACTATACCTGAACTCTGGGGGTGGTAAGGAATATGAAACTTCCATTCTATTTTCAGTGTTTTTACCAAGTCTTGACAAACTTTGGCCACAAATGCAGGACCATTGTCAGAGTTGATTTGTAGTGGGCAACCCCACCTTGGAATAATTTCTTGTGTCAGAATCCTCACTACTGTTTGTGCATCTTCCTTTGTAGTTACAAACAATTCTATCCATCTTGAGAATATGTCCACTATTACGAGCAAATATTCCTGTCTTTTACCTAGTTTGGGCATGTGTGTATGGTGTAGATGGATATATCAGATGTTCATGTTTTGCTTTGTGAGGGTTCGTAGGGTTATTCCGAATGCATGTGATGCATCTGGAAACATATGCCTTAACGAGAGAGGGAAGACCTGGAATGTAAAAATCCTTAGTGTAACATGGGGAGCCATTAGCTCTCGTGGTAGATGCGTTTGTTAGTGATTCAAGCCAGTCAGGAACTATATTTAAGGGCATGGTAGCCCATTTTTATTAAAAAGGCAAATGAAAGTCTTTGACATAAAGGTTTCCCACACAGGGGTTCTTTTCCAGCAAATAAACACTCACAGAAAATGCTAGCCCACCTGGCTCTTTAGCAGTACCTCTGCGCTTTGTCCTGGTCACACAGACCACAGGATTTCCTCACTATGGATGGCTTCTCTTTAGCGCCCACAGCTTCGCTCTGGCCTTAGTCCTCAGGCTGTTGCACTGCTTCTTGCAGTCGCACGTTCTGGCTGCCTCCTGCAACCTCTCTGACTCCTGGAGACCTGCTGTCTCAATGGGTGTGGAGCAGTCTCCAACTGGGAGCCATGAAGTCTTCCCATACACTCATTATAAGTGCTGTGCTCACCTGAGCACACACCCTGCTGGCAATTTACAAAATCTGGACACAGGGTTGGAGATTCCGCCCCACCCAAGACACTCTGGAATCTCCAAACTACAGAGCCCCATGACCAAATACCAAAACCTGGAGAAAGCTGCAAAAGCAGTTCTCTCCGGTCCATATTTATGCTCTGTAGCCTTGCACCAAGCAAATGTGCATACCCTGTGTCCCCCAAACCGTCAATTCCACCTAGACAGCATCTCCTACTGTCACATTAGCCAAAAGTTCACATGTGACTTTCCACCCTCTGTGACCTATCCCATTGTATTGTGAAATAAAAATGGGTGCGCTGGCTACAGGGATACATGGTCTCCCCTCTTGGCAGACAAGGTCAGTTTCTGGGCTTGTCTGCACACCTATTGAGTGAATGTCTTGGTCTGTGGCATATGCTTGGAGATCACGCAATGTTTGATCCAAAAGAGGAATTTCTGGTGAGAGTAATGGCATTTGTATGTTTGCAGGCTGTGTGGATAGACTGGAGTGGACTGGAGGGATCACTTGGCTTGGAGAGAGACTGTCACTGTGACTCAGGAGGGGGCATCTTGTGTCAGTTAGGTCTCATCCTCATCTGTGCTGCTGCACACTGCTGTCAGTGTCACTGTGAGAGTCAATTTTATGTGTGTGCTGCCCATTCTAATTTCGTGCCCTCCTGAGTCCTGTCTCTGAGCTACTTACTTACTATATCAAAAATAATATAAGAAATATGTTTTTTGCCTTATCTACTTTAAATCATATTGCTAATTGCATATTGTATGTGTTTGTAGCCTAAAAACCATTTGCACTTAAAACTGTAATTTTGTAACTTTTGGAAGTGCCAGTAAAAACTTGGCTGTGCCAGTAAATTTTGGGTGTTGTGTCAGTAAATTTCAATCTGGTAGGTTGGCAACACTGCATCATATACTGTATAAACATATCTTCTCAGTTTCCAGTAAAGGAATATAAAGTCCAATTGTGTTGCTTGCACGTTCACCATGAAAACTTATAACACCCGTCCTGATAATCCTCCATCATACTGTAAAAAATACGCACTCACCACAAGAATATGCTATCTAGATATAGAACTGCAATAAAACGCATATATTTATCCAGGACTCTCTCATCTCAGATGGTCTGGTCAAATCAATCTCCTCCAATTCCACCAGGGGTCAGTATACGTATACACATCCTCGATGGGTCACCAACCATAAGAACAAATCGTTATTGTGCAGTAATTTTAATAATTCAATTAAATGTGAGTTCCTTAACCACTTACAGACCGGAAGATTTTCCCCCCTAACGACCAGGCCATTTTATGCGCTACGGCACTGTATCGCTTTACCTGACGAGTCGTGCAATGTTGGCCACAAATAGAGCTTTCTTTTGGTGGTATTTGATCGCCTCTGCGGTTTTTATGTTTTGCTCTATAAGCAAAAAAAGAATGACAATTTTGGAAAAAAAAAACAATATTTTTTACTTTTTGCTATAATAAATATCCCCCAAAAATGTAAAAAAAAAAATTCTTCACCAGTTTAGGGCGATATATATTCTTTTACATATTTTTGGTAAAAAAAATTGCAATAAGCGTATATTGATTGGTTTGTGCAAAAGTTATAGCATGTACAAAATAGGGGAAAGATTTATGGGATTTTTTTTTATTAGTAATGGCAGTTATCTGCAATTTTTAGCAGGACTGCGACATTGCGGCGGACAGACCGGACACTTTTTTGGGACCATTGACATTTATACAGTGATCAGTGCTATAAAAATGCCCTGATTACTGTATAAATGTCACTGGCAGGGAAGAGGTTAACACTAGGGGGCGATCAAGGGGTCAAATGTGTTCCCTCATGTGTGTTTCTAACTGTGGGTGGGGGGATGGGACTGACTGGAGGAGGAGACATATCGCTGTTCCTAATCACTAGCAACAGCAGATCTGTATCTCCTCCCCTGTCAGAACGGGGATCTGTCTGTTTAAATACACAGATCCCCATTCTGGCTCTCGTGCCCGCGATCGCTGGTGGCCGGCGGACATTACAGCCGCCAGCCACGCGCATCGGGTCCCCCGCCGTGCAGCGGACCTGCTGCAGTATAATGACGGCGGCTGGTCGGCAAGTGGTTAAAAACAGCCAGGGTTGAAAGCAATATTACAAATGCAGCTGGTGTCACTTACATCTGGGGTCGCCAAGGCTGTAAAGGATGGCTGCACGACCATTGCCAAAATACTGCTCAACGCTGTTTCGCACGACAGTGTTATGGGGCTTTGGTGAAATATCAAGGGTCTAAACAGACCCCTGATGCCCCACATTTGAGACAAAGAAATAGATTGAGGACAGAGATTTCCCAGTCCCTTTCTCTGCTGCTTGCAGTAAACATAATTTACTATGCTTCAGTTAAGAATGAAGACTGGCGCAATCAGTACAGATCACTCACTGTGTCAATCAGAAAAGGAAGGGGCGGTTAATGAAATATTTACCAGCCCCTTCCGTGCTCCTGAGAGGAGAGGAGGAAAGCTGGCAGCATTGCAGGGGGGGAGACAGGAAGCAGGTGGATCGGCACCGCACAGGGTTATTAGGGTGTGCTGAGGCACACCCGGTACACCCTGTGCACACACCTAGGCCTGTGTCGATTATTCTGGTAATGTTGTCATAGTAACCTTGTGTTTTGTGGCTGAGTAAAGTTGATCTAAACTGAGCACTGCATGTAGAACACCACACACCTCGCTTATCATTTAAAAAAAAGTGGTACCATTTTCTGTAAAATTAAGAAGAGTTGTTGTCACTCTGCACTCTCTATTCAGTTGTCAATTAGTAGACCTCTTTCTGACTCTCCCTCTCCCACCCCCCCCCTTTCTCTAACACTGTTACCTAATGTCTCCTTTGTTCTTTCAGCACTTCCTCTGTCATTCAGCAGTCTTCGACTCTCTGGGTGTCCGGTCAGAATCATTTTCTTCCTTCACCTGTGTCCCAGCAGGGTCGCTGTACCCTGGTATCCTCTATAGGTGCACTGCCATCTTCCAGTTCCGCCCACCGCATAAGCAGCAGCTTCTCGCAAGGGTATCTGGCTGCATGTTTCCTACCTTAGTTGAAATTGCGCTTATTTGCTTCACCCCTCCTCCAGTAACACATTTGGCACCTTTCGGGGGGGGGAGGGGGGAATGGGTACCTGATTTTGACAAGTCCCTGTCCTCCCTTCCAGGAAACTGCGCCATGGAGCCGTCCCTCAGAAGTTCGCCCCCCCCCCCCTGCTTCCTTCGCCGCCAGACCAATTAGAAAGTGCAGCGCGCTTCGCACATGCGCAGAAGGGAACCAGCTGTGAAGCCGAAAGGTTTCCATTAGTGGAGATGGCGGCGGCAGCACCAACAGCCAAACCGAAGATCGGCTGGGGTGCCGACATCGCGGGCTCCCTGGACATGTAAGTCTATTTAAATGGGTCCAATCCCATTTAAGATATTTGGATATACAGTGTATCTTACCACACTCATCAGCAATATTTTTACATAGTTTGGTTGAAAAAAGACATCTAGTTCAACCAATAAAAGGAAAAAAAATCATAGAATCCCATATGCCAGGGCTTGACGGGTCATCATTGCGACTAGACAATGCAGCCTGATGCCTGGACTGTTGTCAGTGGCTAGCATGGGGGTGAGTAGCCGTGCACACCACTGCTGGGCGGCCGGCAGGAACGTTTGTTTTCTGATGATAGGGGTGAAGAGGGGCAGCGCTGTGAAATCAGGTTAAAGGAGGAGAGGGGTGGCACTGTGAAGGACAGGTTAGAGCAGACGAGGGGCTGAAAAGTAGTAGGAAGGGCAGGTTGGGGGAGGGGAGAAGCCCCTTGCAGGAATTGTCCCCTGTGCAGCCCTCTCCTCCCTCCCACTGGGTGCACGTCTAGATCGAGTTGTTTGGGGAGATTACCTAGAGCAGGAACCAGCGACTCTGAACATGCTCAGCAATGGCCCGAGCCAGACACCACCTCGAAGCGGATCGCCCCGGGCGCTTTGGTTCCCCCCTTGGACGGGCTCCAAAAGTCCTCTACACCCTGGACAGCTGGTGTTGCCATCAATGCTGCCAGTGTCCTATCAATGTTGCCTCATCAGTGTCCCTATCAGGGCAGCCTCATCAGTGTCCCTATCAGTCCAGCCACATCAGTGTCCCTATCAGTGCATCCTCACCAGTGTCCCTATCAGTGCATCCTCATCAGTGTCCTATCAGTGCAGCCTCATCAGTGTCCCTATCAGTGTAGCCCCATCAGTGTCCATATCAGTGCAGCCTCATCAGTGTCCCTATCAGTGCAGCCTTATCAGTGTCCCTATCAGTGTCCCTATCAGTGCAGCCTCATCAGTATTCCTATCAGTGCAGCCTCATCAGTGCCCGCCAAATTCTGAGTTTCGTATTCCAAATTCTGAGTTTCGTATTCCAAATTCTGAGTTTCGTATTCCAAATTCTGAGTTTCGTATTCCAAATTCTGAGTTTCGTAATCCAAATTCTGAGTTTCGTAATCCAAATTCTGAGTTTCGTAATCCAAATTCCGAGTTCCAAATTCCGAGTTCCAAATTCCGAGTTCCAAATTCCGAGTTCCAAATTCCGAGTTCCAAATTCCGAGTTCCAAATTCCGAGTTCCAAATTTTGTGTTCCAAATTCTGTGTTCCAAATTCCGAGTTCTGTGTTCCAAATTCCATGTTCCGTGTTCCAAATTCTGTGTTCTGAATTTTGTGTTCCAAATTCCGAGTTTTGTGTACCAAATTCCCAGTTCTGAATTCAGTGTTCCAAATTTCAAATTCCGTGCTCCAAATCCCAAATTCCATGTTCTGAATTCCAAACTTCGAAATCCGTGTTCTAAGTTATGTGTTCCGTATTCCAAACTTTGTGTGCCAAATTCCAAATTCCGTGTTCTGAATTTCAAATTCCGTGTTCCGAGTTCCGTGTTCCAAATTCCGAGTTTCGTATTCCAAAACCCTGAGTTTCATATTCCAAATTCCGAGTTCCATATTCCAAATTCCATGTTCCGAATTACAAATTCCAAATTTTGTGTTCTGAACTCTGTATTCCGTGTTCCAAATTCTGAATTCCGTGTTCCAAATTCCGAGTTCCATGTCTGAGTTCCATTGTCCAACTTCCGAGTTCCGTGTTCTGAATTCCAAATTCCATTTTCCAAATGCTGTTTCGTGTTCCAAATTCTGAATTTCGTGTTCCAAATTCCAAGTTCTGTGTTCCCAATTATTATTTCTGTGTTACAAATTCCGTTCTGTGTTCCAAATTTCATGTTCCAAATTCAAAATTCTGTGTTTTCCGAGTTCCGTGGTCCAAATTCCGAGTTTCGTATTCCGAGTTCTGTGTTCCAAATTCCCTTTTCCGAATTCCGAGTTCCAAAATCTGCGTTCCAAATTCTGCGTTCCACATTCCAAATTCCGTGTTCGAAATTCCATGTTCCAAATTCCGAATTTTGTGTTCTAAACTTTGTATTCCGTGTTCCAAATTATGAATTCCGTGTTCCAAATTCCGAGTTCCATTGTCCAACTTCCGAGTTTCTGTGTTCCAAATTCTAAGGTCTGTGTTCCCAATTCCTATTTCAGTGTTCCAAATTCCGTTCTGTGTTTCAAATTTTGTGTTCCAAATTCCGTGTTCAAAATTCAGTGTTTTCCGAGTTCCGTGGTCCAAATTCTGAGTTTTGGATTCCGTGTTCTGTGTTTCAAATTCCATTTTCCGAATACTGTGTTCTGAATTCCGAGTTCCAAATTCCTAGTTCCAAATTCTGAGTTGCAAATTCTGAGTTCTGTGCTCTGAATTCCGAGTTCAGAATTCCGTGTGCCGTGGCCCAAATTACGTGTTCCGAACTCCATATTCCAAATAATAAAATCTCTGTAACAAATTCTAAGTTCCGTGACAAATTCTTTGTATTGAATTTAGTGTTCCGAATTCCAAATCCCTGAATTCCGTGTTCCGAATTCCAAGTTCCGAATTTCCTGTTCTGTGGCCCAAATTCCGTGTTCCAAATTCCGTGATTCATGTTAAAAATTACATGTTCTGAATTCCAAATTCTGTGTTTCGTGTTCCGAATTCCAAAATCCGTATTCCAAATTCTGAGTTCCAAGTTCCAAATTCCGTGCTCCAAATTTGTGTTTCGAATTCTGTATGCCGTGTTTTTAAAATTTTGAGCTTTGAATTCTGTGTTCCATGTGAATTCCAAATTCTGTGCTATGTGATCCAAATTCGAGTCCCGTGTTCTTAATTCCCTGTTCCGAATTCCAAATTCCGTGTTCTGAATTTTCTATTTCGTGGCCCAAATTCCGTGTTCCGAATTCCATGTTCCAAATGATAAAATCTGTGTACCAAATCCAGAGTTCCATGTTTCAAATTCTGTGTTCCAAATTCCATGTTCTGAATTCCAAATTCCGAATTCTGTGTGCTAATTCTGTGTTCTGAATTCCAAATTTCGTGGTCCAAATTGTTTTCTGAATTCTATGTTTTGTATTATGAATGCTAAATTCCGAATGCCAAATTCTATTTTCTGTGTTCCGAATTTCAAATTCCTTATTCCACGTTCTGAGTTCCAAATTCCGACTTCAGTGTTCCAAATTCTGTTCTGAATTCCAAATTCTGAGTTCCATTCTCTGAATTCCAAATTCCAAGTTCCGTGTTCCCAATGTCAAATTCTGTGCTCCTTGTCCCGAATCCCGAATTCCGTGTTCTGAATTCCTAATTCTGTGTTCCAAATTCTGTGTTTTTCTAATTCCAAATTTCGTGTTCCGAATTCCGTGTTCTGTGGCCCAAATTCCATGTTCCAATTCCGTGTTCCAAATTCCGAGTTCTGCGTTCCAAATTCCATGTTCCAAATTCTGAGTTTTGTATTCCAAATTCTGAGTTTTGTATTCCAAATTCTGAGTTTTGTATTCCAAATTCTGAGTTTTGTATTCCAAATTCTGAGTTTTGTATTCCAAATTCTGAGTTTTGTATTCCAAATTCTGAGTTTTGTATTCCAAATTCTGAGTTTCGTATTCAAAATTCTGAGTTCCGTGTTCCAAATTCCGAGTTTCGTGTTCCAAATTCCATGTCCGAATTCCAAATTTTGTGTTCTGAATTCTGTATTCCATGTTTTAAATTCTGAGTTCCGTATTCCAAATTCTGAGTTCCGTATTCCAAATTCTGAGTTCCGTATTCCAAATTCTGAGTTTCGTGTTCCAAATTCTGAGTTTCGCGTTCCAAATTCCAAATTCCGTTTTTCAAATTCCATGTTCCGAATTCAAAATTCTGTGTTCCGAGTTCCATGGTCCAAATTCCAAATTTGGAATTCCATGTTACGAGTTCCAAATTCGGTGTTCCAAATCCCGTGTTCTGAATTCCGTGTTCCAAATTCCAAATTTCAAATTCCAAATTCCAAATTTCAAATTCCAAATTTCAAATTCCAAATTTCAAATTCCAAATTTCAAATTCCAAATTCCGAGTTCCAAAATCCGCGTTCCAAATTCCAAATTCCGTGTTCGAAATTCCATGTTCTGAATTCCAAATTTTGTGTTCCGCGTTCCAAATTCCAAATTCCAAATTCTGTGTTCCATGTTCCGAATTCCAAGTTCCGTGTTTTCACGAATGCTAAGTTCCTTGTTCCAAATTCTGTGTTCACAATTCCATGTTCTGAATTCCAAATTTTGTGTTCCAAATTCTGTGTTCCGTGTTCCAAATTCCTGCATGCCAAATTTTGTGTTCGGAATTCAGTGTTCTGAATTCCGAATTCCAAATTCTGAGTTCCAAATTCCATGTTTTGTATTCTGAATTCCCTGTTCTGAATTCTAGATTCTGAGTTCCAAATTCCATGTTCCACTTTCCACATTCCGAATTCCAAATTCCATGCTACGTGTCCCAAATTCCAAATTCTGTGTCCTGAATTCCGTGTTCCAAATTCCAAGTTTTGAATGCCAAATTCTGTGTTCTGAGTTTTAAATTACAAATTATTAATTCCGTGTTCTAAATTCCAAATTTTGAATTCCATGTTACGAGTTCCAAAATCCGTACTCCGAATGTCAAATTCCGAGTTACGTGTTCCCGAGTTACATGTTCTGAGTTCCAAATTACGTGTTCTGAATTCCAAATTCTGTGTTCCGTATTCCAAATTCTGTGTTCCGTATTCCAAATTCTGTGTTCTGTATCCCAAATTCTGTATTCTGAGTTCCAAATTCCAATATTTGAATGCCAAATACCGTGTTCTGTGTTCCGAGTTTCAAATTCCAAATTCCTAATTCCGTGTTCTGTGTTCCGAGTTTCAAATTCCAAATTCCTAATTCCGTGTTCTGAAGTCCATGTTCCAAATTTCGAATTCCAAGTTACGAGTTCCAAAAATCGTGTTCCAAATGCCCTGTTCCGCATTCCAAATTCTGTGTTCAAAATTCCATGTTCTGAATTCCAAATTTTGTGTTCCCTGTTTCCGAATTCAAAATTCCGTGTTCCATGTTCCGCATTCCAAGTTCCGTATTCCGAATTCTAAAATCTGCATCGCATACTAGCGCATGAGAAACTTACCTTAGAACAAATGCCTCCAGTGCAGCGATGTCACCGCTGAGAGGGCTGACATCTTCCCCTGGTCTTTCTTCTGGGCTCACGGCCTCCGGCTTCAGAGCGCATGCGCCGGTGACATGTCTTGCACAGTTTGGGAGATATTCACAGTACCTACAGGTAAGCCTTATTATAGGCTTTTGGGATATAAACAACCGTCTAGTTTGGTTATTTCAACCCCGCGCTTGGAGTATATTAAGGTGTATATACTAATAGACTATAGCCACCAATACTTCAAAAAGTAAAAGTGTACAAAAATTGCTATGTAAATAAATAATATAAAGTAGTGAGCCGCTCCCTTTGAAAATCATGCGATTTTGTGGTAATAAATTGGTGGTGCAATAGGGGCGCTGTTATACATACACAAATTATCAAAATTAAATACGTATAATATATATATAGAAAGTGATAAATTCTAACTTTCTTAGATTGGGTGATCTGACAGATAGGATTATAATGTGCCCAAAGTGTGGTGCGAAAAAAACCCTGTTTGCCAGGGGAAACTTGAAAAATCTGACTAGTGATATTGGGCTCTAGTATGACTTAGATACTCCATATATTGGGCCTAAGCCCATGTGCTTGCAATCTGATGAGATTAGTATTATATATTTGATCTGTACAATTACACGTGTCTCCACATACATTGCTCAATCAAAAAAATAGAGCACGAGAAAATACATACAAGAACTCCACAACAAAAATATATATATACTCACTCTAGTTGGTCATTGGTATTGCTAGAGCCCAAACATAGCACCATGAACAAAGTCCCAAGTAGAGTTTTTTCTTTAGAAAACCCTATATAGAGTAGCTCAATCGTGATAAAAAAATGACTTTTTGCTGATTGAAAAACCATCCATGAAAGTGTAAATAAAAATAAAGTTAAAAATAAGAAAGTTTGTGACAACAGTTCTTTCTGTAGATATGTGATATTTCACTCCTTCTGGAGTAGCGTGACAACCTTCACCACAGAGTTCTTCTTACACCCAAAGTGACAAAGCAAGAAAGTTTGGCTGGCCGCTTACCAAATGTAGTTGATTGCTTTAATTAAAAAACAATCAAATGCGCTTATACAGGACTTGTCCTGTTCACAGATACACCCGTACTTTAGACAGCTCTTCCTCCTCACAGATCAGTTCAAGTTATGATGGATACATAGGTGGGAGCAGAGAGAAACACACCTCATAGTGTAATCTTGCTTTATTAAAAACTGGATAAAAACAAAGAAGCCAAATGGCTACTTACATTCCTCGGTGCCCGCCCGGCACTGGGGCTGCTCGCTTTGTAATTATAATAGGTTGGAGGATCTTTCCCTTTCAGATTTCCTGCTGTGCTTCGGCGTGCGTTCCACCCGCTGCTGCCGCTAGACCACTCAAACAGGAAGTCCTGGGAGTATTACGTTTAGAGTAGTGATCAGGTACCGCCTCCGACGCACGTTTCGTGATGTCACGTCTTCAGGGGGGCGTACCTGATCACTGGATAAGCCTGATTATATGCTGCTTCTCATTAGCCATCCCACCAATGAGAAGCCTCGTTGTGCGCAGCCTCAGTCCCGACTAGGCTCCGAGTACGGACCAGCCGCTTACAAATGTTCTTATAATGGTTCATACATTTTAAAAACACACAAAACACAACCCTTTTTGTTCCTTCGACTTTGAGCTTAAAGGTATATTGATACTATAGTGCCTGCTATCTGTTATCTATTTTATTTTTTGGGGGACTGCTACACTAATTGTGTTAATGCACTTTGTATGTCATACTTTATTGTGTATTAAATTGTCCCTTACTCAATGCACTATTTATCTTATTATTTATTAATTTTGTTCTGGGACCAGATTATATCTTTTATTCATATAGTTAGGCGATGGTGTAATTTATTAATGTAAAAAAAAATGTTTTAAAATTAAAAAATAGTGAGTTTGGATTTTTATTTCTGCACTTCTCTTATATTCCACTAGATGTCTCATTTGTTAATCTCTAATGGTTTCTCATTTACTTCAGTTATAATTTTTAAAATGTATTCTATGGTGTGTATTTATTAAATTATCCCCCTCTTTAGTTTACTGCGTTCTTATGCCTCAATTAAGAGGTTTTGCAGATGTTTACCCTTAGTATTCTGACTTTTGGGGTTTTTTGTGGGATTTGTCTACTTGTTCAGAATATAATTTGAATTGACATAGACGGAAAAACTTTTTCTTTGGGTGCTATGGTTATTGGGAATGTCATTCATTGGACAAAAAACAATTTAGGTCCAATTCAATATTCATCCCCATTGGTTGCATGGTACCTAATTTATACAACCACTTAGTCTCATTTTGGGATATTTCCTTTTTCATATTTGTTCCCCTCCAGTGCCTAGAGACTCTATCTATCCCATAGAATTTGCACTGGGTGGGATCACTATTGTGGTATTTTTCAAAGTGTCTCGACACAATGTGATTTGGAAATTTTTTCTTTATATTTGCCAAGTGTTCATTAATGCGTACTTTGAGTTGTCTGGTGGTGCGACCTACGTATTGCATTGGGCATGGGCATTCCAATACGTAGGTTACATGGTCCGAGTGGCATGTAATTAGGGGCTTAATTTTGTGTGTGTTTTTGGTTACACATGATTAACTACTTATTATAGGCTTACCTGTAGGTATAAGGCTGGTTTCACACTGGGGCGGTGGGGGTGGCGGCAGTAAAGCAGCGCTATACTTAGCGCTTCTTTACCGTCGTTTTAGCCGCGGTATTCGGCCGCAAGCTAGTGGTTTTAACCCCCACTAGCGTCCAAAAAAGGGTTAAAACCCCCCCGCAAAGCGCCGCTGCAGCGACGCTTTGCTGGCGGTATTACCGCAGTATCCCCGCAGTGTCCCATTGATTTCAATAGGTAGGAGCGGTATAGGAGCGGTGAATACACCGCTCCTTCACCGCTCCAAAGTTGCTGCTAGCAGGACTTTTTTTACCGTCCTGCTAGCGCACCGCTCCAGTGTGAAAGCCCTCAGGGCTTTCACACTGGAGACACAGCAGCAGCTGTTTCAGGTCGGTTTGCAGGCGCTATTTTTAGCGCAATGGCGCCTGCAAAACGACCCAGTGTGAAAGGGGTCTAAGTGGTGTAACAGAATTTACTATCACTTTATGGTGCGACAGTCGAGGACATAGAGAAGACAGGACAATGTCCTCTTTTAGGTGAAAGATAACCTATGATAAGTTGTTGATGAGATAGTGGGCTGCCCTCATCCTTAATGTAATATCCACTAGACCAACCCACTCAATGGGAATATAGCGGGCAGAAAAAGCACAACATTTTTTAACAAACATATAACAAACTTAATTTGTACAAATACAGAATAAAAAGAATAAAATCAAAATGTGCAGCTGCATATACACAGAATATTCAAATTACATTGGAAAAAAATGCATTATTCTGTCTAACACAACATAGGAAGACAGAAATACCCAACGCTTTTGAAAAGTGTTATTGTCTCTTTACTTCTTCAGGGGTATTAATATTTGCGGAATACATTATATTCTGTATGTTTATAGTGTATTAGATAATGAGCACCATGATTAAAAGCCAACAGGGGAATTTGCTGCTGCCTGATCCACAGAGTCCCACCTGCAAAAACACCAGAAGGGGAAGGTGCCAATACCCCACCTCTCACAGCCACTGGGGCCACCCAGAACAGTGCAAGGCCCAAACCCACGTCACCAGAAAAAAACAACAATGCCTCTGGGCAGTCCTCTGGTCAATAGACCAACACTGGAGCCAAGCACTTTCCGAAACATCACCTCCGAAAGGGAGAGCATGGAGAGCAGTGGGCCACATCAAAGGAAGCATCACACACGTACCCCGCCAAGCCTAACTGTCAACAGTAAAAAAGGCGTGGGCAACAGCATTACGCTAAGAGGAGCAGTGACAGGGGACAGTGCCAATACCGTAGGGGTATCCTCAAAAGTTTATGGTAACAAGAAAATATTAGTGGCTAGTAACAGCCACTTCAGACATTCCCAAACTGTCAATAGTAAAAAAGACATGGGCGACTGCTCCTGCTGAAATACTCATATTAAAATACATATTAAGATTGCTTTCCTCCATTGGTCTCCTGAGAAATTCTGCAATAAATCTTTTTCCCATTTAAACATGTGTTTTTTTTTTTACTCTGGGGGTACGCAGAGGGGGGGTCATAGAATAGGGAAATTCCCCTTTTCCTCTGTTCTCTATAATTAGTTAGGTATTGCCAAATAACTGTAGGGATCATTATTTGTGCAAGAGCATCTTTTAATTTTACCTGACACTCATTTCTTGTATAGCGAAGGTAAGTCTTTATACATGTTAGAGCCTTGTGTAATCCAGTCTTTTGATGAAATGCGGATTTTCCAATAGTATTTTTACAGGCAATCGTATTGTATCAATTTTGTCCCAGCTTTTAGTTTTGGATAGGATGTGTTTCCATGCCATCAGGGTGGCTTTATTACTAAGTAGGTTGGGAATATTATTTTTTTTATTGAGTAAATAGCTAGCCAAAGACAATGCATACATCGTGTCCTAAAATTACTTCTCTTTCAATATTTGTCCATAGTTTATCCTCTGAAGAGGAAAACCATTACTTTATTTCATCTATTAATGAGGAGTAGTAGTAGTTTCTAACATCTGGTAGTCCCATTCCTCCTGGCAATTTGGTGGAAGTCAGTATAGAGAATGCCACTCTGGGGTTTTTACCATTCCAGATGAAGTTTTTAAGTTTGGTATTAATCTGTGTAAAAAATTTGTTAGGAATTACAATAGGGAGGGAACAAAAATAATACAGGATTTTGGGTAGTGTTTGCATTTTAAATGCTGCTATTTTCCCTACCCATGTGAGTTGCGTTTTCTGAATATTTTGTAGGTCTTTGTGAATTAGTTCTAGAAGTATGGGGAAATTGGCCTCATATAATTTGGAGGGTGGGTAAGTAAGTTTAATTCCTAAAATCGATAAAGATGTTCCATCCCAAATAAAACCATATATTTCATGCAGATTATTGGTTAGGTCAGTAGTTAGGTTCATTGGTAGTACATGACACTTGTTTTGATTGATCTTGTAGTAAGACACATTCCCATACCATTCTAGTAGTTTTTGTACAGCAGGTAATGAGGTATCAGGGTTAGTTATTGATAGGATAATATCATCCGCAAATAGGCCAATTTTGTGTTCATA
The DNA here is from genome assembly GCA_028564925.1 of Lithobates sylvaticus. Lineage (NCBI taxonomy): Eukaryota > Metazoa > Chordata > Amphibia > Anura > Ranidae > Lithobates > Lithobates sylvaticus. The sequence continues at coordinate 179,951,377 of CM053029.1, read as the reverse complement.
ATGTCCTATTTTTATACCTTTATTATCTGGGTTTATAAGTATGGATTCTGCTTATGGTTCAATTGCCAATGAAAAAATAAGGGGGTATAAAGGGCACCTGTCAGGAGAGCGGCGCCGGACGGACGGCCCGCTCTCTAGTGCGCATGCGCGGGGGCTCGGCGCTTGCGCACTCGCGGCTCGGCGGTCCGGCGCCGGCGCATGCGCACTAGCGCCCACTTGGCGGCGGTGGCGCGCAATTAGCGTCACTCAGGCGCTTATTTAAAGCTGCCTGACGCACAGGCACCTTGCTGGTCTGTCTCTCCAGCTAAGTGCCTGTGCGTCCTGTCCTTACTAGTGATCTCTGACCTTGTCTCTACTGTTGCCGACCCGGATTGTCTGACGTTCCTGATATCCCCTGTGTTTGACCCCCTGGCTTGCCTTACGGACTTCCTGACATCTCCTGTGTGTGACCCCCTGGCTTGCCTTACGGACTTCCTGATATCTCCTGTGTTTGACCCCCTGGCTTGCCTTACGGACTTCCTGATATCTCCTGTGTTTGACCCCCTGGCTTGCCTTACGGACTTCCTGATACCTCCTGTGTTTGACCCCCTGGCTTGCCTTACGGACTTTGCTGACACCTCCTGTAAAGGATCCTCTGGTTGCCTGCTGGACTTCCTTGTGGTTAACCCTCCGACCAGCCCACGTAACCCCTGCCGGATTCCCCGGTGTTGGCACCTCTGCCGGGCGTTTGGTACCTGCCTCCCTTTCCTGCCTTCTGCCGGCCCCCCGGGCCAGGTCATCCTCATCTCCAGGTCCCCTGCCGGTTTCTGCTCACGTATTGGAGGTGACCTGTGCCTCCTGGTGCCGTCTGACTCCTGTCCCACCTCCAGGGGCAGACTGCGCTGGGTCGCAAGGGTGAACCGCTCTCGGCATCTCGGCCTCGGTAAGTACCGTTCTGACAGTACAGACCAGCCATGTCCGAGGCCGACAGGGCGTGTTCTCCCCTTGAGATCCTGTGCCAGCAGATGGCAGCACTTACTGAGGCTGTCCAAAAGCTGCAAGTGGGGTATACCCAAATAGACAGCCGTCTGCAGCAACTGACGGGGCCGTCTGCCCCCGCAGCGAGTAACCTTGCCGCTCCCAGTGGGTTCCCCTCACCTGCAGCACCCACTAACCCCACTGTGGTCATGGCCACTCCAGAGCCCAGGGTCCCTATACCAGAACGGTTCACAGGTGATCGCAAGAAATACCGGGCATTCAAGAACGCCTGCTCCCTGTACCTAGCCCTCCAACCTAGGACCTTCTCCTCTGAAGTGGTGAAAGTAGGGTTCATTATCTCCCTTCTGGCCGAGGAACCCCAGGCCTGGGCCCACAGTCTGATGGAGCAAAGGAACCCTATACTGAACTCTGTGGACACCTTTTTTGAGAGCATGGGTCAGCTCTACGATGACCCCCAAAAAGGGGCCACGGCTGAAACCACCCTACATAACCTTTCCCAAGGCCGCAGGCCGGTTGAGGATTATACGGCCGAATTCCGGAAATGGTCAGCCGACACCGGCTGGAATGAGCCAGCTCTCAAGTACCAATTCCGCCAAGGGCTTTCTGACACCCTCAAGGACGAGCTTGCCCGGATTGACGTCCCCGACGCCTTAGAAGATCTCATTCAAGCCGTCACCAAAATTGACCGGCGCCTGCGTGAACGCCGCGCCGAACGCTTTCAGTCCTCTCGCCCCAGTTGGATGATGCCCAAACCCGGTCCTGGTCCTGCCCAATCCTCTCTTCACGCTCCATCTGGGGGCACCCCCGGAGTCGAACCCATGCAGCTAGGTCTTGTCCGTGCTCCTTTGACCCCAGAAGAGCGTCTACGTAGGCGTCAGGGCAACTTGTGCCTCTACTGTGGAAACTCCGGTCACTTCCTCCGGTCCTGCCCCATTAGACCCAGTAAGTCCTCTCACATTCCCAGTTGTAGCTTCCAAGTCTCCGGGTTCTCTCAAACTTACGTTGTCCTCTTTATCTCCCTACAGTTGACGGAAAGGGCGGTCCGCCTCCCGGCCATAATTGATTCCGGGGCCTGCAGCTGCTTCTTGGATTCTGCCCTCGCTGCCAGGCTTCAGTTGCCCCTTGTCCCCAAGAAGCTAGGCCTGCAGGTTCACCTAGCCGATGGATCTCTACCCCGTTCCGGCTTAATCACTCAGGAGACTGTCCCCCTTTCGGTTACCACGGATTCTGGTCATCAAGAGCTCCTCTGTCTGGATATTATTCCTTCTCCCATGTTCCCCATCATCTTGGGGCTCCCCTGGCTACGTACACATGAACCCCTAATCAACTGGCGCACGAAGGAAGTCTCCTTTCCCTCTCAATACTGCACCCAGAATTGCCTCTCCCTCCGCCCTGCTACCTGTTCAGCTTTAGTACCTGTGCCCGAGCACCTTAAACATGTACCACCTGTCTACCTCGAGTTCCAGGATGTCTTTGACAAGCAGCAGGCTGACTGCCTACCCCCTCACCGGCCATATGATTGCCCCATAGACCTCCTACCCGGGGCCGCGGTCCCTTTCGGGCGCATCTTCCCTCTATCGGAAACTGAGTTGAAAACTCTTAAAGTCTACATCGATGAAAACTTAGCCAAGGGTTTCATTCGCCCCTCCTCTTCACCGGCTGGAGCCGGTATCTTCTTCGTTGAAAAGAAAGATGGCTCTCTGAGGCCCTGTATTGATTACCGGGAAATTAATAAGATCACCATTAAAAATCGGTACCCGCTCCCTCTCATCCCCGAATTATTCCAGCGCTTCCGGTCAGCACGAATCTTTTCTAAACTCGACCTCCGCGGGGCCTACAATCTTATAAGGATCAGAGCAGGGGATGAGTGGAAGACCGCTTTTAGGTCGAGATTCGGGCACTACGAGTACCTAGTTATGCCATTCGGGCTTTGCAATGCTCCAGCCACGTTCCAGCATTTGGTCAACGATATTTTCCGTAGGTACCTAGATGACTTCTTGGTGGTCTATCTTGATGACATTCTCATCTTCTCTGCCACTCCCGAGCTCCACCAGACTCATGTCAGACTGGTCCTCACCATCCTTAGGCAACACAGGCTCTACCTTAAGGCGGAAAAATGTGAGTTCGAGAAGTCCATTGTACAATTCTTGGGATTCATCATTTCCACCGATGGAGTCGCTATGGACCCACAAAAAGTTCAAGCCATTCAGGACTGGCCGGCTCCCAAGGACAAGAAGGGAGTCCAGAGATTCATTGGGTTTGCCAACTTTTACCGACGCTTCATCATTGGCTTTTCCTCTATTGTGGCTCCAATCACCCAATTGACCCACCAACACAACCAGTTCCATTGGTCACCCGAGGCCCAGGCAGCCTTCACTCAGTTAAAGTCCCTGTTCTCTTCTGCCCCAATTCTACGGCACCCGGATCCCGAACTACCCTTTGTGCTAGAGGTGGATGCCTCCGAGACGGCCCTTGGAGCCATCCTCTCTCAGCGCCAGGGCGCTAAGGCCCTCCTTCATCCAGTAGCCTTTGCCTCCCGGAAATTGAGCCCTCCGGAGAGGAACTATGATGTGGGTGACAGGGAGTTGCTGGCTATCAAATTTGCCCTTGAAGAATGGCGGTACCTCTTGGAAGGGGCATCTCACCCTGTCATGGTCTGGACCGATCATAAGAACCTGGAATATCTGAGAACAGCCAAACGTCTTCGGCCCAGGCAGGCCAGATGGGCCCTCTTTTTCTCAAGGTTCAACTTTCTCATTGCATACCGGCCGGGTTCCAAGAATGGAAAGGCCGACGCGCTCTCCCGCATGTTTCTTGAAACCCCTCAGGAAGCGGAACCTAGCACCATCTTGTCCCACCAAAACTTTCTCTTAGTTACGGAAGGGGATCTCGTGACTGCCATTAAGTCAGCTACCAGGCACCACCCAGTACCCACCGACCTTTCCTTGATTGAACGCAACGACCTGCTCTGGGCCAAGGAAAAAATTTTCGTCCCTCAGGAAACTAGGCCAATGGTACTCAAGACTTTTCACGATCACAAACTGGCAGGTCACTTTGGGTCCAAGAAAACCACTGAACTCGTCTCCCGTTCGTTCTGGTGGCCGGGTTGGAGACGGGATTGTAAGGACTATGTTGCCTCTTGTATTCCGTGCCAGCGCAGTAAAGGCCCAAGGACCAAATCTTGGGGGCTGTTAAAACCCTTACCTATCCCTGAACGTCCGTGGGCAGAGGTGTCCATGGATTTCATTGTGGAGTTACCTCCTTCTGGGGAATTCACCTCCATCCTTGTCGTTATCGACCGGCTCTCTAAGATGGCCCACTTCATACCTCTGGTTGGCACTCCTTCTGCTTCCACCACGGCTGATGTGTTCTTTAAAGAAATTGTAAGGTTACACGGGGTACCTAAAAGCATTACCTCAGACAGGGGCACGCAATTTACATCGAAATTCTGGAAGGAGTTATGTAGGTCCCTGGAAATTAAGGTCTGCCTCTCCTCCGCATACCATCCCCAAAGCAATGGGCAGACAGAAAGGACTAACCAGACCTTAGAACAATACCTTCGATGCTTCTGCTCCGATTCTCAAAGCGATTGGTCAACCCTGCTGCCATACGCTGAGTTTGCTTACAATAACTCCATCCACTCCGCTACCCAACAGTCACCTTTCTGGGCAAACTTCGGTTACCATCCCTCCTTCCTCCCTGCATCACCCCCGGAAACTTCTGTCCCGGCAGCCCAGGACCGGGTGAATTTCTTACAAGTCAATTTCCAAAGACTCCAGGAACTAATGCAAAAGGCCCAGGAGGGGTACAGCAAATACTACAACAAGGGCAGGAAGGAGAATCCAGCTTTCAAGGTCGGAGAAAAGGTCTGGCTGTCTTCCTCTAATTTAAAATTACCTGTTCTCTCCCACAAACTGGGGCCAAGGTTCATCGGCCCATTCAAGATAAAGAGGGTCGTGAACCCTGTGGCCTTTGAACTCGAGCTTCCCCAGAACTATAGAATCCACCCGGTTTTTCACGCCTCTCTACTGAAACCCGTCACTCCCAGCCCTTTTCCGGGCAGAGAGGAACCACCACCACCACCTATCCTGGTCGAAGGCGAAAGGGAGTTTGAAGTAGAGGAAATCCTGAATTGCAGGAAAATGGGCAGGCAGCTTCAGTACCTAATTAAATGGAAGGGCTACCCCCCTGAGGACAATTCCTGGGAACCCTCTAGGAACTTGCACGCTCCACGCTTAATTCGGGCCTTTCACCAGGCTCATCCAGAACTCATGGCCAGCTTGGGTGTCCGGAGGCCACCCCTCGGGGGGGGGCACTGTCAGGAGAGCGGCGCCGGACGGACGGCCCGCTCTCTAGTGCGCATGCGCGGGGGCTCGGCGCTCCGGCGCATGCGCACTCGCGGCTCGGCGGTCCGGCGCCGGCGCATGCGCACTAGCGCCCACTTGGCGGCGGTGGCGCGCAATTAGCGTCACTCAGGCGCTTATTTAAAGCTGCCTGACGCACAGGCACCTTGCTGGTCTGTCTCTCCAGCTAAGTGCCTGTGCGTCCTGTCCTTACTAGTGATCTCTGACCTTGTCTCTACTGTTGCCGACCCGGATTGTCTGACGTTCCTGATATCCCCTGTGTTTGACCCCCTGGCTTGCCTTACGGACTTCCTGACATCTCCTGTGTGTGACCCCCTGGCTTGCCTTACGGACTTCCTGATATCTCCTGTGTTTGACCCCCTGGCTTGCCTTACGGACTTCCTGATATCTCCTGTGTTTGACCCCCTGGCTTGCCTTACGGACTTCCTGATACCTCCTGTGTTTGACCCCCTGGCTTGCCTTACGGACTTTGCTGACACCTCCTGTAAAGGATCCTCTGGTTGCCTGCTGGACTTCCTTGTGGTTAACCCTCCGACCAGCCCACGTAACCCCTGCCGGATTCCCCGGTGTTGGCACCTCTGCCGGGCGTTTGGTACCTGCCTCCCTTTCCTGCCTTCTGCCGGCCCCCCGGGCCAGGTCATCCTCATCTCCAGGTCCCCTGCCGGTTTCTGCTCACGTATTGGAGGTGACCTGTGCCTCCTGGTGCCGTCTGACTCCTGTCCCACCTCCAGGGGCAGACTGCGCTGGGTCGCAAGGGTGAACCGCTCTCGGCATCTCGGCCTCGGTAAGTACCGTTCTGACAGCACCCTTGTCTAGTCCCATTAGTTAAATTGAATCTTCTCGAGATTATATCTGAGGTGAATACCCTGGCTGAGGGATGTGTGTAGAGTGACGCGATAGCCGAGTGTATAAATCCATTAAATCCAAATTTTGTTAGTGATTTGGAGATAAATTCCCAGTGCATTCTGTCGAATGCCTTCTCGGCATCTAGAGCCAAGAAAAGAGAAGGCATTCGGCCATTGTCTATCTGATTAATCAAGTTTATCATTCTTCTTGTGCCATCTGGTGCCTGTCTTCCCTTAACAAATCCTACTTGGTCAGGGTTTATGAGATAAGATGTTATTTTTAGTAATCTATTGGCCAGGATTTTTGCATACATGTTCAGGTCTGTATTTAGTAATGATATGGGTCTGTAGTTTAGGGGGGATGTGAGATCTTTACCTGGTTTTGGTATTGTAATTATTATTGCTTCTAATATTTCCTTAGGGAATTGACTGGTATTTATATATGTGGATGCAGCTGCGCTTCCCCTGTGATAAAGCTGCCGACACAACAATATGACAAAATTGTGTAGTGGATAGAAAATAGATAAGTGTGGCGCTAAAAAAAATGTGTATCTGATCGATAGCCGTAAATGGGAATGGAATCCTTAGTACAATACTATCGCGCAGAATTTGGTGACTAACCACCATACAACAGTGGTGAACAAGTATGGGTATAAACAATCCACAACAGAAATGTTTATAAAAATTCAAATACAAAACCATATATCAAATAGTGTTGCTTATAGGTGTGAATCCATAGAATTATGACCCAGAAAAAATAAAGATTAAATACTAAAAAATGATGTAAACATGTGTGAACACACTTGGTATTGCGGTATTCTGGTGGTAAATACCCCACACTATGCTATGATTGGTAAATAAAATACACGACAATCAAGGCCACAATAGCAATAATCACTCTGTGGTCATAACCGAAATGCACTTATATGTATGGAGGGAATAACTCCCGAAGCAGTGATACAACGTGATAACGTGTATAAAGTATCCAATAATCAAATAATCAAATTGTGATAAAGAAAGATACTAATAAAACATCCTAAATTAACCCAATGGCTATATTCATAAGATAGTCCAAGGTAGTAAAGTTCATATATAACACTGTAACGATATTCATATGACACTTCGTAATGTTCATCGACAGGACATCCTCAAATAATTTGGACGGCGTCTAGAACTGTGTGGTACAAAGGTAAGATTTGGTACGCTTACCGTTATGGATGGACCCACTGACCTTTGGTGAGGGGTCAAACGAGCTTGAGTGTGCCGGCAGGTGATGCTTGTAGAATAGTGAGCGAGGAACCAGGATCAGAAGACTGGACCAAGACTGAGCCGGCACAACAGTCTATACTCACCCGATCACGAATGTAGATGCAGCGAACACACTCGGAGGAGCTGTAAAGTCGCTCGATTGCCTTTACCCCAAAAAAAGGGCTCAATGGGTCAGAACCATGCAAAATAAAAGAGATATAGAGGGCCTCCTCATAGTGTAAAACAATCCGGTCACGGATTAATTTTTATTTAAAATTCTTGTTTGTAGGGCGGCTACGCTACACACTACCACTGCGTTTGTTTTGCTTCTTGGTTTGTCTTTGTTTTTACTTTGGTCGTTTTTACTTGACAAACAAGAATTTTAAATAAAAATTAATCCGTGACCGGATTGTTTTACACTATGAGGAGGCCCTCTATATCTCTTTTATTTTGCATGGTTCTGACCCATTGAGCCCTTTTTTTGGGGTAAAGGCAATCGAGCGACTTTACAGCTCCTCCGAGTGTGTTCGCTGCATCTACATTCGTGATCGGGTGAGTATAGACTGTTGTGCCGGCTCAGTCTTGGTCCAGTCTTCTGATCCTGGTTCCTCGCTCACTATTCTACAAGCATCACCTGCCGGCACACTCAAGCTCGTTTGACCCCTCACCAAAGGTCAGTGGGTCCATCCATAACGGTAAGCGTACCAAATCTTACCTTTGTACCACACAGTTCTAGACGCCGTCCAAATTATTTGAGGATGTCCTGTCGATGAACATTACGAAGTGTCATATGAATATCGTTACAGTGTTATATATGAACTTTACTACCTTGGACTATCTTATGAATATAGCCATTGGGTTAATTTAGGATGTTTTATTAGTATCTTTCTTTATCACAATTTGATTATTTGATTATTGGATACTTTATACACGTTATCACGTTGTATCACTGCTTCGGGAGTTATTCCCTCCATACATATAAGTGCATTTCGGTTATGACCACAGAGTGATTATTGCTATTGTGGCCTTGATTGTCGTGTATTTTATTTACCAATCATAGCATAGTGTGGGGTATTTACCACCAGAATACCGCAATACCAAGTGTGTTCACACATGTTTACATCATTTTTTAGTATTTAATCTTTATTTTTTCTGGGTCATAATTCTATGGATTCACACCTATAAGCAACACTATTTGATATATGGTTTTGTATTTGAATTTTTATAAACATTTCTGTTGTGGATTGTTTATACCCATACTTGTTCACCACTGTTGTATGGTGGTTAGTCACCAAATTCTGCGCGATAGTATTGTACTAAGGATTCCATTCCCATTTACGGCTATCGATCAGATACACATTTTTTTTAGCGCCACACTTATCTATTTTCAATTGACTGGTATTTGCTACTTGGTTAAACAACTTATTTAGTTGTGGGGCTAAGCTATCGGCACAGGCTCTGTAGTATTCTGCAGATAACCCATCACTTCCCAGCACTTTGTTTTTAGGTAGGCACTGAATGACTTTAAGAATTTCATACAGTGATATTGGTTCATTGAGTTGTTCAAGGGTGATAGGATACATTTTTGGTAAGTTTACTGAGTTTAAGAAATCAGTTATGCTAGCAGATGTAGGTTGCAAAGTATTTTTGTCTTCCTTGAAGGTTATATAATGATTCATAATAATTATAATAATCTGAGAATTAGTCTGCTATTTCCCTGGGATTATAATGTGTTTTATAAATTGCATTATGAGTTATTCTAGATATTTTATTATTGTTTTTTGTTGTTGGCGCAATTGATATGCTAGTAATTGTGTTTTTTTCCCTGATTGCTACCTCTATAAGAATTCCTTTTGCAAATGCTTTATGAGTGCACCATAAATTTGCAGTATTCAAGGAATCATCTGCATTAAATGTAAAAAATTCTGTTAGGTTTATTTTTATTATAGACAAATAGTCCTTTTGAAATAGAATAAAGGTATTGTTTCTCCATAAGGTATTGAATTTCTATCATGATTGGTGCATGATCGTACCATGTTATATTATGTATTTTGACATTGACTACCTTTTGAAGAACGTATTTGTCTGTAATAAAATAGTCTATTCTGGAGTAGGATTTATGAACATATGAAAAAAATGTATAGTCCCTTTCATTGGTGTGTAGGCATCTTCATGAGTCGTATACATCATGGAGCATCTTATTCAGTCCAGGTCTGGTGGAGTGTACCTTTTTGGTGGTGTCCTCAATGGGATCCAGAGGTGCGTTGAAGTACCCACATAATGAGTTGGCCTTTTTGTATTTTCCTTGCTGTCATTATGGTTTTTCATATTAATCTTTGTTGATGTTTGTTAGGAGTATAAATGTTTATGATTGTATAAGCTATGTTGTCAATGTTTGCTGCCAGGATGATATATCTACCTTGACTATATGTTTTAAGGTCCAGTAGTTGAAAGGCGACAGTGTCTTTAAAGAGGAAGTAAAGCCTCCTCACAAAAAATAAAAAATAAAAAAAGGAACCTGCAAGGCAACGGCATAATGAGCTAGTATGCATAGCATACTAGCTCATTATGAATAACTTACCTGAGAACGAAGCCCCCGAAACGCCCCTCGTCCACATCCTCCTCCGCCGCCATCGATACAGGAGTGCCTTCCGGATCTCGTCGCTCCAGCGCTGTGATTCGCTGCAGCGGCGATGACGTCACTCCCGCGCATGCGCAGGAAAGCGGCATATCGCCGTGAACTCGGCATGCGCAATGCACCTGCGCCGTAGACAGCGATGCCTCTTTTTTTTATAAATATCTCCTAAACCATGTAGGTTTAGGAGATATTTATTGGACCTACAGGTAAGCCTTAATCTAGGCTTACCTGTAGGCCAAAATGGTTTGGGGGGGATTGCTTCCTCTTTAATTGCTATTACAACTCCCTTATTCTTTTTTTTATTGTTGTAAACAAAAATTTGGGGAAACTTGTGGTGTGAGAAATTGGGTGCTTTATCCACTGCAAAATGTGATTCTTGGATGCAAACTATGTCGTTGTTGAATTTTAATACATCATACCAAAGAGCTTTTCTCTTATATGGACTGTTGAGACCTTTAGTGTTAATTGACATGTTAATTGACATGAGTTTAAGTCCCATAATGTTGGTGCCAGTTGATGCTGGTTGAGTATAGCTTAATAGTAATTGAAAAAAATATTACCTCAATGATGTTCTTATTGTTGTTACCTTTTACGACCAGTAGATGGTGGTTTTGAGCCTTGAAATTCACAAAGTAAAGACAGAACAGTGAAACAAACATTTTGTTCAAAATAAGGTAAGAAATTAAGAGTTGGGAAGCAACTTCAGTGTACATTGTGATTGTACTAGTTATCCGTGGATAGGGGGAGTAACACAAACTACCCAGACTTAGGGTTCCCTATAACTTGAGTCCCTGAGATAAGGATTTGGTATTGCTGGTATTCTTGCAATAGTGTATTTGGTGTAAATGGCTTTTGAGATCATTCAAAAGGATCCTTGGGATGGAAGGAAGATGATCTTCCGTGGTTAGTTTGCCATTGTTGAGGCAAATTTTCAGGTAAGGATTTATCGGAGATATCATCTCCCCCTATTGGGTAGTAGGCCCCATAATTGTAGGATCTTCAGGCCCTCCTCCATATTGTGAATAGAGTATGAAGTACCTTTAAGTTTGATCAGTAATTTAGTGGGGAATCCCCATCTATAGATTATTTTGTGGTTCCCTACTATTTTAGTAATTAAATTAAAATTTTTGCGTGCTAAAATTGTTGCTTGTGAAAGATCAGAATATAGCACGATTCCTGCGTAGGGGTCAGGGAGAGATGAGTGGTGACGTGCATATTGCATTAACTGGTCCTTCACTTGAAAAAAGTGTATTTTTGCAATTACGTTTTTGGGTAATCTTTCCAGTATATGTGAGAGCTTAGGCAGCCTGTGTGCTCGGTCAATTGACAATTCCTGGTGTGGAACTGTAGGGATTAGTGCGGTTATCATTTCCCCTTATGAATTTCTTCAGATCCAGAGATTTTACGCTCTCTGGAATACCCCAAAACTTAACATTATTCCTTCTAGACCTATCCTCTAGGTCTACCACTTTCAATCTTCGTCCTCTACTTCAAAATGGGCTTCAACCAGGTCATTGTGTGCATCAGTGAAGTCACACATTTTATTTTCTATAGAGTCTACTCGCTGGCCTAATTATGGACTGGGTCCATGGATCTCTGTATAAAAAATGGGTAACACTTGAGTCAGAGCTGAGTAATTCAGCTCTGAATCTGATTTTTTGGATACCAAGCCAATACAGAGGTAATAAATAGTAAAGGAAAGCACTTGAATCCACTCAGAGATCTAATTCAATTTAAAGGATAATTCCGTCAATATGGCGGGCTTCCTTCCCAGGAGCAAAAACATATTATAGAGGCAAACAATGAGGGAGGGTGTGAGACCATAGCGGACTCACGAATGCTCACATCGGGACAAGAAAGCTAAGAAATATAATGAATGAAAAAATGGTAAACTTTATTAGAAAATTCACGCAAACATCTTAAACAGTAAAAAGAGACTCCACAGGTGAATCATCCATCAAAAGCTGTGGGGTCCTTTCTATGACAATACCAGATATACACAGGTGAAATAAATGGCTGTAGAGAAATGTGTAAAAAAAAAAAAAAGAATCACAACAGAAAAACAAAAAAAAACAAGACATGTGGTATAAAAACAATGCTGAACACTGCTATTAAAGATGTGGGGTCATCCCCTCCTATGTTCCCTCCCATCTTCCTTATAGACCCAGCTGAAGCTGATAGTAGAGGAATGTGGGCCAGGCAAAGAATGCACACAGTTCTATCCAAAGATGTCCTTTTTGTAAGCCATATCAGGCTCAATGAACATGCAGTCAGGAATAAGTTCCACAGATTATGCCATATAATATATGAAGTTAGAGATCCAAATGATCAGGTATATATCCGTAACTGTAACAAATTTACCTGAAAGTGTAAGTATCATCCATCATCTGGTGGTGCATTCATATAGAATAACAGAGACCCAGTGTGTGCCGCTGGTGTCACGCTCTTTTTGGTCGAATATACAGCGCTCACTGGTATCAAAAAACTTCCTTTTTTAAGCCGTATCAGGCTCAATGAACGGACAGTCAGGGATAGGTTCCACAGATTATGGCATATGATATATAAAGTCAAAGATCCAAATGATCAAGTATATGTCCGTAGCTGTAACAAGTTACTTGAGAGTGCAGGTATCATCCATCATCTGGTGGTGCAGTCATATAAGATACCAGAGACCCAGTATGTGCCGCTGAGGTCACGCTCTTCTAGTTCGAATATACAACGCTCACTGGTATAACTTCAATGGAGGTCCTGGTGGAACGGTACCGCTATCAGCTCAGACACCATCCAGAGACAAACGAGCGGATTCCGAATGAAGCAGAGCAGTTGCCGGTCACACAAAAGTTATGCAGCATGGATCTCAAGGATAACACATCCTGAGTCTATCCGGGTCACAGGTGAACTCAGAAGGAGCGAGTCTCCGTTAGTGTCCAGCAGAGGGAGCTCTGAATAGGAAATGCACCAGTCTAGTGAGAACTGAACAGAAAGTCTCTATGCAAATGCCCAAAACGGCCATAAAGATGGGGGATCATGTGGGGGGAGCACAGGAGGGGATAGCAGCAGCGCTAAGGCCACGCTAGGTCAACGCGTTTCGTGCCCTTAAATGGCACTTCAAACAATACAGAGTTCTCCCCAGAGATATGGCTCCAATTACTGTAGAGATGCTTAGAATGTGGGATAAGCTCTCCAAAAGTAGATCCTGGCAATATAATAGCCCCCTGGTGTCCCTCACAGGTAATAACTATTTCCCTCCAGGTAAGGATAATAAATTATATTTAAAATGGACCTCTTTTGATCATTTGAGATTAACCACTTGCCGCCCACCATATAGCAGAATGACGGCGACAAAGTGGTTTCAATATCCTGACTGGGCATCATGTGACCCCCGGGGGCACGCATCGCGATGATCGTTGATGCGGTGTGTCAGTCTGACACACCGCAACTACGATCTTGGTAAAGAGTCTCCGACAGAGACTCTTTACCACGTGCTCAGCCGTGTCCAATCGTGGCTGATCATAGTATAAATAGGAAGAGCCGGTGATCGGCTTTTCCTCACTCGCGTCTGTCAGACGCGAGTAGAGGAGAGACGATCGGCTGCTCCTCTGACAGGGGGGTCTGTGCTGATCGATTATCAGTGCAGCCCCCCCTGAGGATGCCCACACTGGACCACCAGGGACACCACCAGACCACCAGGGATGCCCAACACCAGGTATGCCACCCTAGACCACCAGGGATGCCAGTCAGTGCCCACAATGGATGCCAATTAGTGCCCACAATGGACATCACTGATTGGCATGCATTATTGTTTGGCACTGATTGGCATCCATCCATACAATACTTTACACTACAGTGCCACCTATCAGTGTCCATCCATGCTGCCTATCAGTGCCCATCCATGCTCATCCGTGCCGCCTTACCATACCCCTGCGTGCTGCCTATCCATGCCAATCCGTGCTGCCTATCAGTGCCTATTTGTGCCACCTATCAGTGCCTATGTCGCATATCAGTGCCACCTATCAGTGCTGTCTATCAGTGCCACATATCAGTGCCCATCAATGCCACCTCATCAGTGCCACTTCATTGGTGCCACATCATCTGTGCCAATCAGTGCTGCCTTATCAGTGCCCCTCACTGCAGCCCCATCAGTGCCTATCAGTGAAGGAGAAAACTTACTTATTTACAAAGTTTTGTAACTAAAACAAAAAAACATATTTTTTTCAAAATTTTCGGTCTTTTTTTTATTTGTTTAGCAGAAAATAAAAATCCCAGAGGCGATCAAATACCACCAAAAGAAAGCTCTATTTGTGGGAACAAAATTTTGTTTGGGTACAGTGTAGCATGACCGCGTAATTGTCATTCAACATGCGACAGCGCCGAAAGCTGAAAATTGGTCTGGGCAGGAAGGTGTATAAGTGCCCGGTATTGAAGTGGTTAAAGGATGCTCTGAAAGGAAATATCCTCTTTTCCTTATCGTAACTACGAGAAAAATATGGTGGAATTCCTTGGGATGCATGGAGATATAGACAACTTCAACATTTTGAAGATTATCTCCCAAAACCTCTTAGTTCAGTAAGGGGGCTGCATCCATAGGAAAGACTAGTCGACCAAGGGGGAAAAAAAAGACAAGGGATCTCCAACATATACAGAAAAGAATTAAGGTTGATTCCCCCAGTGAGTTAGATGGAAAACGGTGGTGATCTCATCCCTATTGTATAGATAAGAAAAAATCCCCTAAGGTTGGGACTTTATATAGAGCACCACTCTCACAAGATTTTAATAAATCAAAATATAAATATTTTATTAGTAAAAAAGAGGTATAGAAAATCCTCAATCAATGTTTAGCAGCAGGATGCACCATATAGAATATGCATAGCAATATATATATATACATAATAACATACAAAAAAGAAAAATATACAGAAAATTACATAAAAATACAGAACAACATTGAAGAAATCACAAATACGGTACTGGTGTTCTCCCGGAGGTGAGAGTCCCCCGTAAACTCAACGCGTTTCCAGTTACCCAGATATGGGAACCTTCGTCAGGAGTGGGGAGTGAAATTTATAACGGAGAAGTACCTGTCGCTCTAAAAAAAGCAAGGAGAAAAAGACCATAAACAAAGGGGTTGCTATCGTTTTGGGGCCAAGATCACATTATCGGAAAGGGAGAATAACAAAAGAGGAGGAAAAACATGCATTCTAAGACCTTGTTTCATGTATCCAATATTAGTATATATAGGTTGCAACAAATCATGACATTGTTATTGTTTTAGGGTTATGAAATCATATTTGTGTCAATAGGAAAATATTTGTTGGGTATGCTGTTCAACATGTCAAAAAAGGAACGAATATATGTTATGTTAACACGTACCACATTGGAGACGGCATTCATGGACCGGTGGCTTGTATACCAACAGAAGCGGAGGGAAGGGTGTACGTCCCCCCAAAAGATAATGTACTAAGAGGATGAAAATGTGGCAGCACACATTAGGTTCGTATCACTGATGGGTGATCCTGTGTACGGGCTTTGTGTCGTAGTAACCAAGTCTATTTATGGTAAATATTGGGGGAAAAAAAGACTATATTAGTATTAGCTCCTTACAACTAAATTACCAATGCCAAGAGGGAATGATTCTCCCACAGTGTCTTTCGTGTTGATTTAGACCGAGGAAAGGTGAAAGAGTCAGGTTATGGTTATAGTAGTGCGGTTAGTAATCGCGCGCAGAGCATCAGAGATCGTAGAGAGCCCTTATCTATATGTTACTACCCTCTTCTCCAAATAAAGAGAGGGGAGCATAGAGCTTGTGTCACCCAAACAGGAAGGAGAACATTATAGTATAGAGTCATAGATGTGGTGCGTATAGCCAGCGTATACATAAATATAGACCAGACGGAAGAAAAAGTATTGAGCAGTAGCACCTCCCCCAACATACACCTGATAGAAGTGCCCAGGGAATGCTTACATATACATCACATGTGTATCGTTGAAACAATCATCATCCCCGAGAATTAATGTCTCGGATGGGTGAAAAGGTAATCCCAGTAATGGGTACCCAGAAAGCCTGGGAGAAAGGAAGAGGGGGGTTAGGGTTTCTGACCATACCAAAATACGAATAAGGGGTTGTCTATATTCGTGGGTGAGAGTGGTGTGCTTACCCCGTCCTTTATAAGGTGTCCCTCATATGTTTGCACCGCACTGGTCCGACCTTCGGTGTTCCTCTGCTGCCCAATACAGGCAGACAGAGGCATGCTTAAATAGGGTCCGGAAGTGTAATTGGAGGCACGCGTATGACATCATCTCGTGGCGTCCCATTGGACGCTCAGCGCTCCTCGCCATAACTGCGCGACACACGCATCTGCTACGTCGCGCATGCGCAGAGGTGCATAGGAATGCGTACCACCGCGACTTCCGCACAGTGAATCCGCGCATGCGCGCGCCGCATGTAGTAGCCTGAGTGAGGCATAGCATCAAGTAATCCCCACATAGGAGGCACCTACAGCTCCCCGAGCGGTCAGAACGACCGCACATCACCCAGTGGCTGCTAATTAGATAAATTCTGCAACGCTAAGCCCCTATTAAGGTACATGACAATAACATATGTATTGTAGAAACGCCATAGGCATGATGTATCTATATATATCCGAACACTGTTGACATGTCTGCAGCATCCCAGGGGTGTACCCCCAACAGAACAAAAGGAAATATGGAGAAAAAAGAAACAAATTAGTAAAAATCCCTGTAAAACAATAGCTGCAAACAATTGCGTTAAATGTCATGATTTGTACTAAAACAATTGTGAGTGAGCCTCTGTGGCATCGGGTGGTCAGTGGAAATACAGAGTGTATATATATAAATAAATACATGTGTCCCAGACCCTCATATTTAGGGTAACCCTAAGTGTTCAAGATGGAAATGCCAGATATATGAGTGTGGACATCAGTAAAAGGGCACATGGTGACCGATGGTAGGTACACACCAATGTCAGACAATGATAAGTATAAATGTAAAAAATGGATGAGAAATGGAAAATAGAAAATAAAAAATAAAAAATAAGAATTAAAGAATACAACTGTTTGAAAACCAAAGAAAGAGCATGTGAGAGCCAAAGTGATTTGACGGCGCCCATGACAGATGTTATATTTCATCAAGAAAATAATAGTAGATATATTTACACCTCTACATTAACCATGTCCCTCCCAAGATCCAGACGCAAACCCTTCCAAGAAGGGTTTGTAACTGATGCAGTCGTTTAAACCCGGTGGACATGTGGCCCTAAGTGCCACAATCCATCTGGTCTCATGTTGCAACAAGATTTTATCCCAATCCCCCCCTCTTGAGGTGGGATGTACGCGGTCCAGAACTAAGAATTTTATTCTTGGAAAGTTCCCCATATGTACGTCCCGGGAGTGTCTTCCAAGTGGTAGGTCTGGATCGCATACGCGGATACTGTGTACATGCCTACTTGTTCGTTTGTGGAGCTCCTGTTTTGTCTTCCCCACATAGAATGAGCCACAAGAACAAGTAAGCATGTACACCACTCCGTACGTGCGACAATTTGCGTAGTGACTGGGTTTGAAGCTCCTTCCGTTGGGGAGCACTATGTTGGTATCGATATTCATGTACTGACATTGGGTACAGCCCCCGCACCTAAAGGTACCGTGACGTTTGCATGGATCTCCCCTAAAGGCTCCAGTGTACTCGCTCTTGACTAAAATGTCACGCAAGGATTTTGTACGTCTAAACGTCACAAGGGGCTCTTTGGGTATGAACAAATTTAATGTGGGGTCGATCTCCAATACGTGCCAGTGTTTTTTGAGGATGCTACGAACCTGTCCATGTTGTTGATTATAAGTCAGCACTACACGTGTGTGGTCCATTGTCTTACTGGTTTGTTTGACAGGTTTAAACACAAGACTCAATCTTGTTTGTTGCAAAACCCTTTTAAAGGCTTTTTTTAGGCTCGTGGGGGAATATCCCCGATGGAGTAGACGAGCTTGTAGGTTTTTTGCTTCCGATAAAAAATCGGAATCTTTCGTACAATTTCTACGTATCCGTAAATATTGGGAGTAAGGAATCGATTTAACTAAAGGAATGGGATGGAAGCTAGAGGCATGTAAAATGGTGTTGCCTGCTGTTTCTTTTCGGTAGAGAGTGGTGAAAAGATGGCCATCATTGTTTTTTCTTATAGTAATATCCAAAAAATTAATTTCATGAGTGTCGCAAGTCATAGTGAATTTTAGGTTGAAATCATTCATTCCCATGGCCGCTATACATTGGTTAAGTCCCTCCGTGCCTCCTTGCCATACCAAAATGATATCGTCAATGTAGCGATACCATAAAATAATATGGTCTGAAAATTGGGAGTGCATGGAAAGAAAAGTGTTCTCCCACTCCCCCAGATACAGGTTGGCATAGGATGGTGCGCAGCACGTCCCCATAGCCACCCCCTGTATCTGGAGGAAGTGGGAGCCATTGAAGGAAAAAGCATTGTGTGATAGTATATATTCCATCGCTTGTACCAAGAACTGATGTAATGGTTTGTCGTCTTTAGATGACTGGGACAGATAGTGATTAATGACTTCCAGGCCCTTTTTGTGGGGAATTGAGCAGTAGAGAGCCTCCACGTCTATAGTGACCAGTAATGAATCGATAGGGATGCAAAGACCATCAAGGTATTGCAATAGTTGGGAAGTGTCCCTGATATACGAAGGCAGGCCTGTGACGAGGGGCCGAAGCTGCTCGTCCACAAACCTACTTAAGTTCTCAGAGACGCTTCCCACCCCCGAGACGATAGGTCTCCCTGGGGGATTTGACATATCTTTGTGTACCTTCGGCAAACTGTAGAAGGTGGGGATCCTAGCAAATTTGGTACGTATAAATTCCCAAGTCTGTTGGGTCAAAACGTTGTCGAGGTAGGCTTGGTCAATCATTTTGAAAAATTCAATATCGAATTTTTCAATGGCCGAACGAGGAATGGATTTATACCACTCCTTATTGGATAGTATTTTGGAGCACATAGCAAGGTAAGAGGAATTGTCCATGATGACAATGTTGCCCCCCTTGTCAGAAGACTTGGTTACTACGACACAAAGCCCGTACACAGGATCACCCATCAGTGATACGAACCTAATGTGTGCTGCCACATTTTCATCCTCTTAGTACATTATCTTTTGGGGGGACGTACACCCTTCCCTCCGCTTCTGTTGGTATACAAGCCACCGGTCCATGAATGCCGTCTCCAATGTGGTACGTGTTAACATAACATATATTCGTTCCTTTTTTGACATGTTGAACAGCATACCCAACAAATATTTTCCTATTGACACAAATATGATTTCATAACCCTAAAACAATAACAATGTCATGATTTGTTGCAACCTATATATACTAATATTGGATACATGAAACAAGGTCTTAGAATGCATGTTTTTCCTCCTCTTTTGTTATTCTCCCTTTCCGATAATGTGATCTTGGCCCCAAAACGATAGCAACCCCTTTGTTTATGGTCTTTTTCTCCTTGCTTTTTTTAGAGCGACAGGTACTTCTCCGTTATAAATTTCACTCCCCACTCCTGACGAAGGTTCCCATATCTGGGTAACTGGAAACGCGTTGAGTTTACGGGGGACTCTCACCTCCGGGAGAACACCAGTACCGTATTTGTGATTTCTTCAATGTTGTTCTGTATTTTTATGTAATTTTCTGTATAATTTTCTTTTTTGTATGTTATTATGTATATATATATTGCTATGCATATTCTATATGGTGCATCCTGCTGCTAAACATTGATTGAGGATTTTCTATACCTCTTTTTTACTAATAAAATATTTATATTTTGATTTATTAAAATCTTGTGAGAGTGGTGCTCTATATAAAGTCCCAACCTTAGGGGATTTTTTCTTATCCAACATATACAGGGCCCAGATGTGGACCCCTGGTGCCCATTGGAAAGTTGGGAATTAGAACTAAATCACTCACTGTCTGAAATAATGAGTAGTAAAGTTTATGATTATGTTCACCCATCTTCAGTAGATACAAGGATGAAAGAAATGAACTATAAAATATGAATGAAGTGGTATTATGTCCCATTAAAACTACATAAAATCAATCCTGACCTATCTTCTCTTTGTTGGAGGACCATTGGCAGGAGGGAACTCATGCACATATATGGTGGCAATGTCCCCTAATTCAACCATTTTGGAGGGAAGTAGTAGAGTGGATAAAGAAGATTAGTGGGAGTGAAACTGAATTAGATCCCTGGCAGTGTCTGTTTCATGCAACTGCGATACCAAGGAAGAAATATCGAGAAGCAACTACACTATTCTTGCTGAACGCAGCAAAGGTACTAATCCCGAAATACTGGAAGTTAAAAAATATCCAGACGATAAAGGACTGGTTTAGGGAGATAGATAAAATTAGGTTTATGAAAGAAGTAATACATATGCAAAATAATTCTGAAATAAAATACGCCAACACCTGGAAGAGTTGGCTAGCATTTAATATGAACTATATGAGTAGTAATTAGGAGTTTTGCTGTTCCTTGTCTCTTCCCCCTCCCTCCCCCTTAATTTTTTTCATTCCCCCCTGTTTTTTTTCTTTTATATTATTAGGGATACGGTATGGGATTAAGGATAATTATGATCGGGAATAAGTAATTTGTGAGAGGGGGTCACTAAAATCGAGGGAAAGGGTATGGGGTACATTACACTATAAAGTTTGGAAGGTCGTCACATAGTTTTTTATTTTTTTTTATTTTTTTTTCCTCTCTCACTATGGAATAATACAATGTTGGTAGAGAGTTGCGACTCTCTCCTCTTCAAAATAAACATACCGTAATAGGTTTGGGAAAAGAATATTAAGGATACAGTACAGGATAAAGGGTAAATATGATCTGGAATAAGTAATAAGAGGGGGGTCACTAAAGTAAAGGGAAAAGGGTAAAGGGATACACTTCACTATAAGGTTTGGAAGTTTTTTTTTTCCCTCAGGGGATGGGAGAGGGGAAGACCATCGAATACCCTTAACATTTTTTTGGAAGGTACTATGAGATTGATACATAAAATGTCGATTGTGGTGATTATGTGTTTTGTTTTATATATATGTATGTTAAGCATGTTTATATATAAGGTTTTGAAATTAAATAATATGGAATGTTTTTATGTGAAAAATATCTTCATAAAAAATAATTGCAAACTGATATAGGCTGGCCTGAGGTGGGAATGACATTCAGCTTTTCATCATATGGATTGTTACACATTGTGATGTCATAGTTATGAGAGGTCTCACTAAGGCTCGATGCACATCTATGCATGTTGTTTTTGAGTTTCTGCAGTGCTTTTTGCGGTGCTTGTCGCGTTTTTGGACACACGCTTTTGCTGTGATTTGCGTTTTTTTTACACTGTATATAGCTGGTTGCTAAGGAGGGGCCGGGAAGCCAGCCGCCACGTCCTTAACAACCGATGAGTCATCAGCTGTCAGCTTGCTTCCTGCTCAATGTAAAAAAAAAACACGTAGGCCCCCCCAAGTCCATACCAGGCCCTTGGGTCTAGTATGGATTCGGGGGGGACCCCCATGCACCAACATTTTTTTAAAATGAGGGACCCCCATGCACCCCAAAATCCATACAAGACCCTTATCCGAGCATGCAGCCCAGCAGGTCAGGAAAGGGAGGGGACGAGAGCGCCCCCCCCGAAACCATACCAGGCCGCATGCCCTCAACATGGGGGGATGCGTGCTTTGGGGCAGGGGAGGCTCTGCCTTGTTGATGGGGACAAGGGCCTCTTCCGGACAAGCCTTTCCCGGTGGTTGTCGGGGTCTGTGAGCGGGGGGGGCTTATCGGAATCTGGAAGCCCAGATCCCGGCCCCCCTATGTGAATGAGTATGGGATACATTGTACCCCTACACATTCACCAAAAAAAAGTAGTGCAGTGTTAAAAAATACAGTAGACAGTTTTTGACAAGTCTTTTATAAAAAATATCTTGGGGTAAAGTAGGGTCGGCAGCAGGAGCGGCGGCAGAGGAAGAAGAACACCGGACAAAAAAGACAGAAGATGAGCAGAAGTAGAAGCAGGGGGAGAAGGAGAAGACCGGAGGATGAAGATGCGCGAGAAGATGGAGGAAGACTGGAGGAAGAAGAAGATTTTTAATAAAAGACTTATCAAAAACTGTCTACTGTATTTTTTAATACTACACTACTTTTTTTTTTTTGTGAATGGGTAGGGGTACATTGCCTCATACTCATTCACATAGGGGGGGCCAGGATCCAGGGGCCCCCTTGTTAAAGGGGGCTTCCAGATTCCGATAAGCCCCCCGCCCGCAGACCCTGACAACCACCGGGCAAGGGTTGTCGGGAAGAGGCCCTTGTCCCCATCAACATGGGGGCAAGGTGCTTTGGGGTGGGGGGCGCAGAGCCCTCCCTGCCCCAAAGCACCCATCCCCCATGTTGAGGGCATGCGGCCTGGTATGGTTCAGGAGGGGGGCCCTCGCTCATCCCCTTCCTTTCCTGACCTGCCGGGCTGCATGCTCGGATAAGGGTCTGGTATGGAAAAACGCAAATCGGGGCAAAATCGCTGTAAAAACGCGGTACTTGCATATTGGATGCGGGTCCATTGAATTCTATTACATGCAAAACACTGCATTTTGCGGGAAAAAAAGTCCCTGACCTTTTCAAAAAACACAGAGGCACAAAAATTAATTGATGTGAACATGTATCATAGGAACCCCTGTTAAAAAATTTCCCTGCATTTCTGCAAAATGCATAAAAAAAAACGCATTAGTGTGAATCGAGCCTTACATTTCATTCAGGAATGTTGAGTCTTCTTCTTTTCTGCGTGAGTGGACTGTTAATGTCAGCTTGTGAGTCTTTGCTGTCCTTGAAATGCAGCTCAGTGTGTGATCTGTCTCCTTCCTCAGCTCATGCAGTGTGATTTCTTATGCTGTGCTGAGAGGAGGAGCCGGTGGCATCCTTTTTTTCCGGAGTCCCGACTGGGCTCCGGAATTCGCCTAATTTGGGAGGTCTTTCTCTTTGCTTCTTATTCCCCATAAGGTCTCCCGGGTCAGCGCCGCTCCCTGATCTTTCTTATGCTCTCAGGGCTTCTTTTAGTGGCTTCTATCCGCTTTAGGGAGTCCTGTTGTCTCAGAGCAAGTTTGCTATGGGACCATCCGCCTTCACTTCTGGTCATGCCCCCCCGTCATTTTGAATTTTTTGACACTTTTTTTGGTGAGTAGGATTGTGGGGAACCCAAAGCATCCCCCCCATGTTGCATTTTGGGGGGGACACCACGCTTTTTTTTTATTTTGGCACGGGGTTTCCCTTAATATTTATACTAATATATTTAGACCCAAAAGGCCTGGTAATGAAGTTATTCAATGATTTGTATCTATATTGCTGAGATCCAACAATACATGACAGCCGCGATCAGTTTGAAATTACATTTTTTTCCTTTAAAAAATGTAATTTTACTGTGGTACTGTTATGAACATGGGAAAGATGCGCTACTTTACAGGTGGACTAAGGGGACCCGCCGGGCATGATATTTAAAGGAATATTTTATTTTTATTGTTTCACTTAATCACTGCTCCTGAAAAAACAGCTGTTTTTAAAACTTTTTTTTGCATTGATACATGTTCCCTGGGCAGGGCCCAGTGTTGCCAACCATCAGTATTTTTACTGGCAGCCAGTAAAAAACAGGCAATTTTCTCCTGCCAGTAAATGCCAGTCAAAGTAAAAGGTTGCCAGTAAAAAAATATGGCTGTGATGCTTGGCTTGGTCCGGAGCTGGCTGAGACCATCCAAGTGCGATTGGGTGGCTCTGGCGGAGGCGGTACCTGAGAATGTCATGTGATGTTATGGTGCAATGGAGCCAAGCAGAGCGGACTGTGTCTCGTGTGTGGGTCTGCGGTATAGGAGCAAGGTGGGCTGGGACCGGGACTGTCATTGCTGTTTAGACTTGTGGACTGTAGGGACCACTTGGCTTGGAGAGAGACTGTCACTATGACTCAGGAGGTGACGTGTTATGTCAGTGAGATCTCATCATCATCAGTGCTGCTGTACACTGCTATCAGTGTTACTGTGAGAGTCAATTTTATGTGAGCCGCCCATTCTAATGTATTGCCCTCCTGAGTCCTGTCCCTGAGCTACTTACTTACTATATTGAAAATAAAATAAGAAATATGTTTTTTGCCTTATTATCTACCTTAAATCACATTGCTAAAACGATAGCAACCCCTTTTGTTTATGGTCTTTTTCTCCTTGCTTTTTTTAGAGCGACAGGTACTTCTCCGTTATAAATTTCACTCCCCACTCCTGACGAAGGTTCCCATATCTGGGTAACTGGAAACGCGTTGAGTTTACGGGGGACTCTCACCTCCGGGAGAACACCAGTACCGTATTTGTGATTTCTTCAATGTTGTTCTGTATTTTTATGTAATTTTCTGTATATTTTTCTTTTTTTTTGTATGTTATTATGTATATATATATTGCTATGCATATTCTATATGGTGCATCCTGCTGCTAAACATTGATTGAGGATTTTCTATACCTCTTTTTTACTAATAAAATATTTATATTTTGATTTATTAAAATCTTGTGAGAGTGGTGCTCTATATAAAGTCCCAACCTTAGGGGATTTTTTCTTATCCAACATATACAGGGCCCAGATGTGGACCCCTGGTGCCCATTGGAAAGTTGGGAATTAGAACTAAATCACTCATTGTCTGAAATAATGAGTAGTAAAGTTTATGATTATGTTCACCCATCTTCAGTAGATACAAGGATGAAAGAAATGAACTATAAAATATTAATGAAGTGGTATTATGTCCCATTAAAACTACATAAAATCAATCCTGACCTATCTTCTCTTTGTTGGAGGACCATTGGCAGGAGGGAACTCATGCACATATATGGTGGCAATGTCCCCTAATTCAACCATTTTGGAGGGAAGTAGTAGAGTGGATAAAGAAGATTAGTGGGAGTGAAACTGAATTAGATCCCTGGCAGTGTCTGTTTCATGCAACTGCGATACCAAGGAAGAAATATCGAGAAGCAACTACACTATTCTTGCTGAACGCAGCAAAGGTACTAATCCCGAAATACTGGAAGTTAAAAAATATCCAGACGATAAAGGACTGGTTTAGGGAGATAGATAAAATTAGGTTTATGAAAGAAGTAATACATATGCAAAATAATTCTGAAATAAAATACGCCAACACCTGGAAGAGTTGGCTAGCATTTAATATGAACTATATGAGTAGTAATTAGGAGTTTTGCTGTTCCTTGTCTCTTCCCCCTCCCTCCCCCTTAATTTTTTTCATTCCCCCCTGTTTTTTTTCTTTTATATTATTAGGGATACGGTATGGGATTAAGGATAATTATGATCGGGAATAAGTAATTTGTGAGAGGGGGTCACTAAAATCGAGGGAAAGGGTATGGGGTACATTACACTATAAAGTTTGGAAGGTCGTCACATAGTTTTTTATTTTTTTTTATTTTTTTTTCCTCTCTCACTATGGAATAATACAATGTTGGTAGAGAGTTGCGACTCTCTCCTCTTCAAAATAAACATACCGTAATAGGTTTGGGAAAAGAATATTAAGGATACAGTACAGGATAAAGGGTAAATATGATCTGGAATAAGTAATAAGAGGGGGGTCACTAAAGTAAAGGGAAAAGGGTAAAGGGATACACTTCACTATAAGGTTTGGAAGTTTTTTTTTTCCCTCAGGGGATGGGAGAGGGGAAGACCATCGAATACCCTTAACATTTTTTTGGAAGGTACTATGAGATTGATACATAAAATGTCGATTGTGGTGATTATGTGTTTTGTTTTATATATATGTATGTTAAGCATGTTTATATATAAGGTTTTGAAATTAAATAATATGGAATGTTTTTATGTGAAAAATATCTTCATAAAAAATAATTGCAAACTGATATAGGCTGGCCTGAGGTGGGAATGACATTCAGCTTTTCATCATATGGATTGTTACACATTGTGATGTCATAGTTATGAGAGGTCTCACTAAGGCTCGATGCACATCTATGCATGTTGTTTTTGAGTTTCTGCAGTGCTTTTTGCGGTGCTTGTCGCGTTTTTGGACACACGCTTTTGCTGTGATTTGCGTTTTTTTTACACTGTATATAGCTGGTTGCTAAGGAGGGGCCGGGAAGCCAGCCGCCACGTCCTTAACAACCGATGAGTCATCAGCTGTCAGCTTGCTTCCTGCTCAATGTAAAAAAAAAAAACACGTAGGCCCCCCCAAGTCCATACCAGGCCCTTGGGTCTAGTATGGATTCGGGGGGGACCCCCATGCACCAACATTTTTTTAAAATGAGGGACCCCCATGCACCCCAAAATCCATACAAGACCCTTATCCGAGCATGCAGCCCAGCAGGTCAGGAAAGGGAGGGGACGAGAGCGTCCCCCCCGAAACCATACCAGGCCGCATGCCCTCAACATGGGGGGATGCGTGCTTTGGGGCAGGGGAGGCTCTGCCTTGTTGATGGGGACAAGGGCCTCTTCCGGACAAGCCTTTCCCGGTGGTTGTCGGGGTCTGTGAGCGGGGGGGGCTTATCGGAATCTGCAAGCCCAGATCCCGGCCCCCCTATGTGAATGAGTATGGGATACATTGTACCCCTACACATTCACCAAAAAAAAGTAGTGCAGTGTTAAAAAATACAGTAGACAGTTTTTGACAAGTCTTTTATAAAAAATATCTTGGGGTAAAGTAGGGTCGGCAGCAGGAGCGGCGGCAGAGGAAGAAGAACACCGGACAAAAAAGACAGAAGATGAGCAGAAGTAGAAGCAGGGGGAGAAGGAGAAGACCGGAGGATGAAGATGCGCGAGAAGATGGAGGAAGACTGGAGGAAGAAGAAGATTTTTAATAAAAGACTTATCAAAAACTGTCTACTGTATTTTTTAATACTACACTACTTTTTTTTTTTTTGTGAATGGGTAGGGGTACATTGCCTCATACTCATTCACATAGGGGGGGCCAGGATCCAGGGGCCCCCTTGTTAAAGGGGGCTTCCAGATTCCGATAAGCCCCCCGCCCACAGACCCTGACAACCACCGGGCAAGGGTTGTCGGGAAGAGGCCCTTGTCCCCATCAACATGGGGGCAAGGTGCTTTGGGGTGGGGGGCGCAGAGCCCTCCCTGCCCCAAAGCACCCATCCCCCATGTTGAGGGCATGCGGCCTGGTATGGTTCAGGAGGGGGGCCCTCGCTCATCCCCTTCCTTTCCTGACCTGCCGGGCTGCATGCTCGGATAAGGGTCTGGTATGGAAAAACGCAAATCGGGGCAAAATCGCTGTAAAAACGCGGTACTTGCGTATTGGATGCGGGTCCATTGAATTCTATTACATGCAAAACACTGCATTTTGCGGGAAAAAAGTCCCTGACCTTTTCAAAAAACACAGAGGCACAAAAATTAATTGATGTGAACATGTATCATAGGAACCCCTGTTAAAAAATTTCCCTGCATTTCTGCAAAATGCATAAAAAAAACGCATTAGTGTGAATCGAGCCTTACATTTCATTCAGGAATGTTGAGTCTTCTTCTTTTCTGCGTGAGTGGACTGTTAATGTCAGCTTGTGAGTCTTTGCTGTCCTTGAAATGCAGCTCAGTGTGTGATCTGTCTCCTTCCTCAGCTCATGCAGTGTGATTTCTTATGCTGTGCTGAGAGGAGGAGCCGGTGGCATCCTTTTTTTCCGGAGTCCCGACTGGGCTCCGGAATTCGCCTAATTTGGGAGGTCTTTCTCTTTGCTTCTTATTCCCCATAAGGTCTCCCGGGTCAACGCCGCTCCCTGATCTTTCTTATGCTCTCAGGGCTTCTTTTAGTGGCTTCTATCCGCTTTAGGGAGTCCTGTTGTCTCAGAGCAAGTTTGCTATGGGACCATCCGCCTTCACTTCTGGTCATGCCCCCCCGTCATTTTGAATTTTTTGACACTTTTTTTGGTGAGTAGGATTGTGGGGAACCCAAAGCATCCCCCCCATGTTGCATTTTGGGGGGGACACCACGCTTTTTTTTATTTTGGCACGGGGTTTCCCTTAATATTTATACTAATATATTTAGACCCAAAAGGCCTGGTAATGAAGTTATTCAATGATTTGTATCTATATTGCTGAGATCCAACAATACATGACAGCCGCGATCAGTTTGAAATTACATTTTTTCCTTTAAAAAATGTAATTTTACTGTGGTACTGTTATGAACATGGGAAAGATGCGCTACTTTACAGGCGGACTAAGGGGACCCGCCGGGCATGATATTTAAAGGAATATTTTATTTTTATTGTTTCACTTAATCACTGCTCCTGAAAAAACAGCTGTTTTTAAAACTTTTTTTTGCATCGATACATGTTCCCTGGGCAGGGCCCAGTGTTGCCAACCATCAGTATTTTTACTGGCAGCCAGTAAAAAACAGGCAATTTTCTCCTGCCAGTAAATGCCAGTCAAAGTAAAAGGTTGCCAGTAAAAAAATATGGCTGTGATGCTTGGCTTGGTCCGGAGCTGGCTGAGACCATCCAAGTGCGATTGGGTGGCTCTGGCGGAGGCGGTACCTGAGAATGTCATGTGATGTTATGGTGCAATGGAGCCAAGCAGAGCGGACTGTGTCTCGTGTGTGGGTCTGCGGTATAGGAGCAAGGTGGGCTGGGACCGGGACTGTCATTGCTGTTTAGACTTGTGGACTGTAGGGACCACTTGGCTTGGAGAGAGACTGTCACTATGACTCAGGAGGTGACGTGTTATGTCAGTGAGATCTCATCATCATCAGTGCTGCTGTACACTGCTATCAGTGTTACTGTGAGAGTCAATTTTATGTGAGCCGCCCATTCTAATGTATTGCCCTCCTGAGTCCTGTCCCTGAGCTACTTACTTACTATATTGAAAATAAAATAAGAAATATGTTTTTTGCCTTATTATCTACCTTAAATCACATTGCTAATTGCATATTGTATTTGTTTGTAGCCTAAATACTTTAATTTGCACTTAAAACTGTCATTTTGTAACTTTTGGAAATGCCAGTAAAAACTTGGCTGTGCCAGTAAATTCCGGGTGTCGCGTCAGTAAATTTCAATCTGGTAGGTTGCCAACACTGGCAGGGCCCGGGTCCCCATACACTTTTTATGGCAATAACTTGCAAATAAGCCTTTAAAATTAGCACTTTTGATTTTTCACGTTCGTGTCCCATAGACTATAATGCCTGTTCGCATGTTCTGCTGCGAACCGAACGTGGGGGGGGGGGGTGTTCGGCTCACCCCTATGTGCAATAATAGTAAGAGAGATATGCCATTAAGAGCAAAAATAAATAAATACAAAGGGCAAATAACATAATTATGGTGACTATGGCACACATAGGTCATCGAATAAATAATTGCAGTAAGACATATTGTATATTGCCAGGATTTGTAGTTATATGAATAATAGGGTGGCATAATAAGGTATAAAGAGGGACTAGAGGAATAAAAGAGGCAAGAATGAAGGGAAAGACTATAGGTGGTCAGAAAGAGAAAGAAAAGTGAAGCGATACGAGATTAGAGACGAAGAGAGAAGGACAAGACAAGGGCGAATCTTTATGACTGAAAAAGTAATAGTAAAAATATAAAGATAAAAATGGTAATTGCCAGAGGGAGGTATCTGGGACCACCTTCGCCTGGAAGAGTGTTAGAGAAACCGCTAGACTGTCCTATGGACAGAGGCGGTATAGTCACTGGACCACCAGTAGGATATATATTAGCTCCTTAAGGGCATCGGATGTGGAGAATTGAATCCAAATATACCACAAGACTTTCTCAAAAGTACCATTATACATCGCTAGAATTTCTTCCGTACGCATGGTGTCGTTTACCGTAGAAACCCACAAGGACAATAGAGGGGTAACATCCGTCTTCCAAAATAATGGTATGAGTTGTCGTGCTAAGGGTGCAAAAAGCTTTAGACAATACTTTATCCTTAGTTAATTATATGTTACTTTGATGAAAAGATAAAAAAAAATACATCATTAAAAGTCATTAATTTCAAGAGAACATTTGATTGCTACAGTACAGATGTTGACAAGAAAGGAAAGAACTTCTGACAATTAAAAAAAACACCATTTATTGAAAGTACATAGTCTTTCAAATGCGGTGGAAATTTTCCCAGCAATTTAGTCTAATTAAGTCTAAAAACTAAAAAACTAGGTTTATAATAAAAAGACTGTTCTGAAGAATATGAAGGTCAGAAGGAAAGTGCTTAGGTGGGCTCATAGAGGAAAGCAGCTGAGCATCATAAGTGTTATGTTCACTACAAATCCAGAGAGCAACCAGAGGCAGGATGCCCAATCTGTTAATGCGGTATAAATTGTGTGACATTTTTTTATATTACAGTAGTCTTTTTTTCATTCTATGCTGCACCTTAGTGCTGGTCTCCTTCAACCGCTTTTCAGCCACTTCCTGCCTACATGCACTCCATTGATGGCTGCATGATATTTATTAGGGCAGATTTTCTGATGGTGACAAAAGTAGACAATGCCAGTGCAATATGTGTTGAAAGGGCCACTTATAGTTTCCACTAAAAGTTTATGTAACAGGGTGAAGTGCAGGAGCACAATTGGCAGACAGGGAAAGAGTGTTATTAAAGCAGAGTTCCACCCTAAAGTGGAACTTCCGCTTATCGGATTTCTCCCCCCCTCCGGTGCCACAATTGGCACCTTTCAGGGGGGAGGGGGGTGCAGATACCTGTATAATACAGGTATCTGCACCCATTTCCATATAGCTTCCCCGCCCCTATCCGGAGCTGCCCCGCCCCTTATCCGGAGCTGCCCTGTTGTGTCTTGGGAAACACAGTTCCCAGGACACAGCGGGGACCAATAGAGGCGGGCAGCGCGACTCGCGCATGCGCAGTAGGGAACCGGGCAGTGAAGACGTTGCGTCTTCACTTCCTGATTCCCTGACAGAGGATGGCGGCGGGGCAGCGAGAGACGAGTGGTCTCTCGTCACATTCTGCCTACACTGCTGGAACCAGGAACAGGTAGGTGTCCATTTATTAAAAGTCAGCAGCTGCACTATTTGTAGCTGCTGACTTTTAATATTTTTTGTGCGGGTGCAGCTCCGCTTTAACCTATAATAGTAAGTGTTGGAAGAACAGCCTTCCCAACAGGATCTTGCGTAAAAACCCCAATGCTTTCTGAAAGCGGACACCTGAGAGAATAAAATAGTTCTAATTTTTTATGTTACATGATATTAGCGTAAAGGTCTAGCAAATGCAAAATTTCAGTAAAAATACACTAAAGTTCAATTTGTTTTCATCATATATAGGGGACAAAAAAGTCCCCTATGTGATAATGACCCTGGATATCTCACATATCCTCCAATAATTCTTATACTGTGCAGATCACACTGCATCAGATTCTTCCCCAGCCACACATGCTAGGGAAACTGGCACGGAGTGTGACGAAGTAAAACTGCTATAGGCCGGTTAGCAAGCGGCTAGTGTGCTGCTTCTCTTTCACTGTCCAGTCACAGGATGAAAAGGAAACCTAAAAGTCAAAGGGAAACTCTAGCAGAGAATGCCCAGGTGGGGATGTGTGGTAGAACTGTGTAAATCTTAGGATTGGATAGGCAGCAATACCAATCCTTTGGCAGGTAAAACCGCTCCCATATGTGTATTCGTCTTTGTATTTAGCTGTTGGCCTGGAGTTTAGCTTTAGATGCAATATTGACATGTTTGACTGAGGAGTTCTGACTGTAAGTGACAGCGTGCTGGGTGGGACCCTGTCCATTCTTTTTGTTCCTCCTTGAAATTATATATAAAGGTGGGAAGATTAAATACGCTCGTGATCAGGATGTTACACGGGTATCATCTCGACTTTAGATTTGTTTTGTCTCTCATTAATGAAGAAGGAAATCTTTTGTGTGATAGGTGTGGTGCTGTTTTACTAAGCCTGAGTCAGTTAACTGGGTAAATAAATTCATATAAAACAATATTTGACTGTGGTCTGAACATCTTGTGATAACATTCTCCACGTGGAAAGCTACACAATTTAGTGCATGGTTGTAAGGGCTCATTCACACAGGGAACCAGGAGTGATAAAAAGAGGTGGGTAAGCCATGGTATTACTGCTTCCCGGTTGCCCACCCAAATTCTAAAATCACAGTCAGGTGGCTGCTATACTTTGCTTCATGGAAATTTTAACTTAGCTTGCAGAATTTGACAAAACTCACCAACTGAGCTTAGTGGGAGTGTGCGCAACTGTAGAGCCAAGCACTTGGCTCGCAAATGTAGTACAATTGTTTTAAATACAAAATTCCCCCTTTGGAGTAAAATAAAAAGGAGATATTCAGGAGGTGGCAGAATCAACTTCTAAACACATGGCAGCAGCTGCTATACTACCCCCCTTTCACATAGGCAGCAGTGATTACCACCCTCTGAAATGTGATCCGTGGTGGATCACTTTCCAGAGGCCTGTAAATTCTAAATCTGCTTCTTTATGATTAAATGATAATAAAGTGGTCTTGCGCAATTCCTATTTTGCTTCAATATGTGATCAACCATGCACCTTAGCAATAATAAGTGACACATAATGAATAATAAATAAACGTTGATGAACCAAGTGTCCCAGTGATCAATATAAATGTATATAGTCCTTCTTAGTTGAACTTCCGAAGATTACAATGCTTTCACCAATCACCTCGTGCTCTCAGAACTCTCACCTCATAACTGTGAATAGAAAGCCTTAGGGACAGATAAATGGGCTGGTTATCCTTACTTGGTGCATTCCTTTCCTTGTCTCCTCTATATAGATTCCAGGATCCAGGCTCTTGAAGTACCATCAATGACTCCAAACCACATAGGGAATGAAATAGATAGAATGCCTCCCATAGTGTGAAACTGTTTAAAATAAGGCAATTTATTAAAAGACAATTGGCTGCTTACATCAAAACAAGGTTAAAATCGCATAAAAGCTGAAACAACAGCGTTAGATCGCCTCTCATGTCACTTCCAGTCTGCTGTTCACTCCGGCCATGCTTCTTACTTTTCAGAAATTTTTATTGGCAACAATCAGATTGCATTTACAGACAGTTTCAGTTTAGCATAGGAAAAATTACAGTAAACGGAGTACATTTTGGTGAATCTGTATAACGAAGACATATTGAGAGAGTCAATACATAGTTTAGGTCTCGGCCATGATTCTTTATGATGTCACACACCCTTAATGCCCCGTACACACGGTCGGATTTTCCGACGGAAAATGTCCTATCGGACAATGTTGTCGGAAATTCCGACCGTGTGTAGGCTCCATCGGACTTTTTTCGTCGGATTTTCCGACGGACACAGTTTTATCTCCTGCTCTCAAATTTTCCGATCGGACTTTTTCCGATTGTGTGTAGCTAATTCCGACAGACAAAGTGCCACGCATGCTCAGATCAAATTACAAGACCAAAGCTATTGGCTACTAGCCTCTACGTAGTTCCGTCGTACGCAATAAACGTCACCACGTTCAGAATGATCGGATTATCCGACAACTTTGTCCGACCGTGTGTATGCAACACCAGTGTCGGACAAAATCCGACGGATTTTGTGGTCGGAATTTCCGACCGTGTGTATGGGGCATAAGACTCATTCAGCTTCTTAGCACATACCAAAAACAAAGATCTTAGTAGGGATCTACTGCCCTCTACTGTCTGTAAGTGGCTCTGCTGTCTAATGTTCACAGAGATTATTTATGTACATAGTTTCCTGTCTGTGTGTGTCTGGATCAGAAACAACTGAAGGAGGAGGTGGAAAGAGAGTCAGAGAACTGAGCTGCATGACCGTATACACACAGGGGCTGCTACTGCTGCTGTATTTTCACCCAGACCAGAAGCAGGGACTATTAGGCAAGTATACCTATGTTCTAATAGTTTAACTGCTGCGGCTCATAAATGTGTATCTAAATCTTTGTGACAGACTTATCAGTGTTCTAAT
Source organism: Lithobates sylvaticus (assembly GCA_028564925.1). Taxonomy (NCBI): domain Eukaryota; kingdom Metazoa; phylum Chordata; class Amphibia; order Anura; family Ranidae; genus Lithobates; species Lithobates sylvaticus. Next base: position 179,917,363 of record CM053029.1, on the reverse strand, counting down.
GTTATTATCTTACATGCACAGTGCCAGATTGCAAAGTGTGTGCTGCTGAATTTGTGTAGCGGTAACATTCCAGTATATTAGTAGGTGAACCTGTTTATTGCAATAAAGTTTATATGCAGCTCCTGTTATTTTAGTTTACCCTGTCCCTTCTGGTCGGGGGATTATTTAGCTATTTTTAGCTCTGGGCTCAATAACCAGCATATGCTAGAGCCAGGTTAGGCATCTGGCCAGGGCCAGAATTCCCACAAGGCCACCGAGGTCAGGTCTCAGGGCGGCAGTGGTGCAGAGGCGGCGCCGCTCCTGCGGCGACTTCTCGGCTTTTGCGGCCCGCCCCCCCCCCCGCACTAACATAGCAGCATGGCAGGTGCGGCAGGTCCGTGCCTTCTCTAATATCACTGCTCTGCCCCCTCCAACACTGCCTGTCTTATGCACACAAAACATGAAGCGCGGCCGCTCTAGACAAAGGGTGGGACTTTTTAAGTTAAGAAGTGGGTGATTGGTTGCTAGGCAGCGGGGTGGTCCCAGCAATAAATCACTCACTTTTAACGGGAAAAGTCTCGCCCATTGTCCAGAGCAGCCAGGCTCCATGTCTTGTGTGAATAAGGTAGGGTTCTTTGGGGAGGGGGGAGTGCTGTGCTATAAAGGAGTTTGATATTGAGAGAGGACTGTGAAGGGGGCTCCGTCTGTGATTGGGGGTCAGTCTGTGATTGGGGGGTCAGTCTGTGATTGGGGGGTCAGTCTGTGATTGGGGGTCAGTCTGTGATTGGGGGGTCAGTCTGTGTTTGGGGGTCAGTCTGTGATGGGGAGTCTGTGATGGGTCAGGACCAGTTTGTGATGGGGGGTCAGTCTGTGATGGGGGTCTGTGATGGGGAGGTCAGTCTATGATGGGGGGGGGGTCTGCTATGGGTCAGGTCAGTCTGTAATGGGGGTCTTTGATGGGGGGTCAGTCTGTAATGAGGGGTCTGTGACTTGGGGGGCCAGTGTGTGATGGGAGGGTCTGTGATGGGTCAGTCTGTGATAGTGGGGTCAGTCTGAAATGGGGGGTCTGTGATGGGGGTTTGTGATGAGGCAGGGGGGGATGTGACGTAAGGGGGGGGGGCTAAGGACACTGATGTAAAAGGGGGTTGTGATGTAAAAGGGGGTATGTGATGTGAAGGGGGGGACTGAAGACACTGATGTAAAAGGGGGTCTGTGATTTCTGCACTAGCAAAACACAGGTCTCTGCAAGGGCAATAGAAAACAATTGTTTTCTGTGTCCTGTTCACACTGCAACAGCGCCACTGCATGCTGAGCAGTGTGGTGCAAAATGCATTCTCTTTCTATGCACTGCAACTGAGCTGTGGTGCATAAAAATGAATGAAACTATTTACGATCATCTTTGGGTCAAGAAAGACTGAACAGTTTAGCTTTACTTGCCATTGAGTCAGAACTTTAAAATACTTTGTCCTACGAAGATATAATCGATGACTTTGCCAAAAGAAAAGTTAGAACTAAAAAAATGTAGGGAGTTTCTTACTGCTATAATCTTTAAAAGGCATTTTCTGCATTACAGAGTATTTTCAGTCTGTACAATTAAAGCCAGTTATTTTCAGTGTTCTCGTGTGTGGAGATATTTTTTTAATCGATCTATTGTAGCAGTCATCGATAAAGGACGATAGTGGTGGTGTGTGTGTGTGTGTAAGGGGGGGGGGGGCATTGAAGGACCCGGCCTTGGGGCAGCAAAGGGAGTAAATCCGGGCCTACATCTGGCTGCCACTTCTGAAAGTCAGAGGTCCGGTTGCATGACAGATTAGATGCTTCTAGGGACTAAGCGCAGTGTAGATAGGCTGACTCTGAATTCCAGTGCCACAAAATGGTTCTTGCTGGTGAAAAGCTGCGTTCTAGGCTAGTTGGATAATGGCTGGAGTGTCTCCTGATCTGATCATCAGACCTTGTCTTCAGATCTCCAACGCTAAGACAAATGTCATGACCATTCTTAGGGGCCCTTGCACTAGACTTTGCTGCAACATTCATCTGGAGGTATCTCTATTAAAAGAGAAGTTCAGGATTATAAAAAAAAATAAACATTTATACTCCCCTAGGTGGATGCAGCATTAATACAATGATGCATATGTCCCCTGCAGGTTCTGTAGTAAGAACTGAGTGATCAAATACCTCTGATCGCTCAGTTCTCCCCTCCACCCTAAGCAGAGAGCCGTAACTGTCAGTCAGTGGCTCTCTACTCTCCCCTCCAGCGCTCACTGGTGTTCTGGGCTGTGGAAGTGTGGAGGAACTGGCTCAGGCTCTTAGCAGATTGCTAAGAGGCTGAGCCAGGTTCTGATCCAGGCTTTTGGGCAGATCCCGACCATATGGTCGGGATCTTTTCAGAGCCTGGACCAGCTCTGTAATGTCAGTCGACATCAGGGTTCAGCTGAAAATGGATCGCAGGAGTTCAGAGCAAACTGCACTCCTTTGATCTATAGGAGAAGTATGACCAAAAATCTTTGGCCAAACTTCTCCTTTAATAACTAACTATGTATATATACCCAGGTATACAGTGCCTTGAAAAAATATTCATACCCCTTGAAATTTTCCACATTGTCATGTTACAACCAAAACCATAAATGTATTTCATTGGGATTTTATGTGATAGACCAACACAAAGTGGCACATAGTTGTGAAGTGGAAGGAAAATGCTAAATGGTTTTCAAATTTTTTCACAAATAAATATCTGAAAAGTGTGGCGTGAGTCAATACTTTGTAGAACCACCTTTCGCTGCAATTACAGCTGCAATTACTGCTGCAAGTGACATTTTTGCACTTTTGCCACAGATTCTTAATTGGATTTAGGTCTGGACTTTGACTGGGCCATTCTAACACATACAGTATCTCACAAAAGTGAGTACACCCCTCAAATTTTTGTAAATATTTTATTATATCTTTTCATGTGACAAAACTGAAAAAATTACACTTTACTACAATGTAAAGTAGTGAGTGTACAGCTTGTATAACAGTGTAAATTTGCTGTCCCATCAAAATAACTCAACACACAACCATTAATGTCTAAACCGCTGACAACAAAAGTGACTACACCCCTTAGTGAAAATGTCCAAATTGGGCCCAATTAGCTATTTTCCTCCCCGATGTCATGTGAATCGTTAGCGTGACAAGGTCTCAGGTGTGAATGGGGAGCAGGTGTGTTAAATTTGGTGCTATCGCTCACACTCTCTCATACTGGTCACTGGAATTTCAACATGGCACCTCATGGCAAAGAACTCACTGAGGATCTAAAAAAAATAATTGTTGCTCTACCTAAAGATGGCCTAGGCTATAAGAAGACTGCCAAGACCTGAAACTGAGCTGTAGCACAGTGGCCAAGACCATGCAGAGGTTTAACAGGACAGGTTTCACTCAGAACAGACCTCGCCATGGTCGACCAAAGAAATTGAGTGCACGTGCTCAGCGTCATATCCAGAGGTTGTCTTTGGGAAATAGACGTATGAGTGCTGCCAGCATTGCTGCAGAGGTTGAAGGGGTGGGGGTCAGCCTGTCAGTGCTCAGACCATACACTGCACACTGCATCAAATTGATCTGCATGGTTGTTGTCTCAGAAGGAATCCTCTTCTAAAGATGATGCACAAGAAAGCCCGTAAACAGTTTGCTGAAGACAAGCAGACTAAGGCCATGTATTACTGGAAACATGTCCTGTGGCCTGATGAGACCAAGATAAACTTATTTGGTTCAGATGGTGTCAAACGTGTGTGTCGGAAACCAGGTGAGGAATACAAAGTCAAGTGTGTCTTGCCTAGTGCCTACAGTCAAGCATGGTGGTGGAAGTGTCATAGTCTGAGGCTTCATGAGTGCTGCTGGCACTGAGGAGCTACAGTTCATTGAGGGAACCATGAATGCCAACATTGTGACATACTGAAGCAGAGCATGAACCCCTCCCTTCGGAGACTGGGCCGCAGGGCAGTATTCCACATGATGACGAACCCAAACACACCTCCAAGATGACCACTGCCTTGCTATAGAAGGGTAAAGTTGATGGACTGGTCAAGCATGTCTCCAGATCTAAACCCTATTGAGCATCTGTGGGGCATCCTGAAATGGAAGGTGGAGGAGCGCAAGGTCTCTAACATCCACCAGCTCTGTGATATCGTCATGGAGGAGTGAAAGAGGACTCCAGTGGAAAACTGTGAAGCTCTGGTGAACTCCATGCCTGAGAGGGTTAAGGCAGTGCTGGAAAATAATGGTGGCCAGACAAAATATTGAGACTTCGGGCCCAATTTGGACATTTCTACTTAGGGGTGTACTCACTTTTGTTGCCAGTGGTTTAGACATCAATGGCTGTGTGTTGAGTTATTTTGAGGGGACAGAAAATTGACACTGTTATATGAGCTGTACATTCACTACTTTACATTGTAGCAAAGTGTAATTTCTTCATTGTTGTCACATGAAAAGAAAATAATAAAATATTTTCAAAAATGTGAGGGGTGTACTTGCTTTTGTGAGATACTGTAAACATGTTTTGCTCTAAATCATTCCATTGTAGCTCTGGCTCGATGTTTGGGGTCATTGTCCTGCTGGAAGGTGAACCTCCGCCCCAGTCTCAAGTCTTATGTGCCACTTTGTGCTATGGATAAGGGCCATAAACCTGTGCTGCAGTTTATCCAAGGTCTCCAATGATTTTTGTCTTCTTAGGCGAAGATGCATTTTTCCTCCTCTGCCACCCCCTCCCACCAACTTCACAAGCCCTTGTATCAGTTCCATGACAGTCGGCTTTACTAAAGTACATGAACTCTTGGCTGCTATAACAGCCGGGAATGTGTAAAAAACAAGTCTGCAGCAATGTAAAAAATTTACCACCCCCACCCCCCCTATCCTGGCGCTAGGGTTGCCACCTTTTCTTCATGCCAAACCCGAACACTTTAGAGATGCACGGCAATTTTGTATGCAGTATACACTATAGGATTGCAAAATACTTTAAACACCTTATAGTAATGTGGTGCGCTACACAGGCCAAAATGAACCGTGGGTGTGGCACAATTCAGTTAAAGAAGGCAACAGGTGCTGCAACTTCCTTGGGTCACTGTAATATCCATGGGTTACTTAGTTTATTGGGGCACTTTAAACTTCATGGGTCACTCTAATATTCATGGGGTACTCTGCCTATGGGACATTCTAACCTCCATGGGGTGCGTCTATAGAGTGCTCTAGCATCCATGGCTTAATCTGTCTATTGGGTTATTGTAGCATCCATGGGGTGCTCCAAAGGTTATGGGGAGCTCTAACCTCCAAGGGTTGCTTTGTCTATGGGTCACTCTAGCATCCCTGGGGTGCTCTAACGTCTATGGGGCACTCTTATTTCCATGAGTTGCTCTAATGTCCATGGAACACGCTAACCTTTGCTTTGTCTATTGGGTGCTCTGAAATCTATTGGTAACTCTAGCATCCATGGGTGCTCTAATGTTTATGGGGTGCTGTAACATCTATGAGGTGTTTTAACGCCTATGTGCAGCCCTAAGTCCATCTTTAGCTGGATAACCAGCCATTCCTACCAGCTGTTTTCACTTTTTGCACAATGCATCACTGATTATGCAAATATTTATCCAATGGAGTTTATAAAGATTAATCGTGCTGCGCTACCCCTTAACCATGTGTAGAAACAGATATTTTAAATAGATTGTATAAAAAGTAGTAATTGAATCCACAATCCTGATGCTGCAAATCTATAAATACCAATAAAAATATACACCAAAATATTACCACATATGTTAAAATATAAATGAACATGTTGAATACATATACCATTGTTGTAAATTACATAAAGAACATCCAAAATAATTAAATCCACAATCTCAGTGCAGTAAATCATCAATAATACCTAAAGTGCATGCTACAAATTTGTGGCTGCACACATTTGTATTTGTAGAATGCAGCTTGATTATTATCGATGATTTACTGCACTGAGATTGTGGATTTAATTATTTAGGATGTTCTTTATGTAATTTACAACAATGGTATATGTATTCAACATGTTCATTTATATTTTAACATATGTGGTAATATTTTAGAGGTTTTTTTTTTGGTATTTATAGATTTAATGCACTGGGATTGTGCATACAAATATCACTTGTTTATACACTTTATTTAAAATATGTGTTTGCACCTGGGTTAAGGGTAGTGCAACACCATTAATCTTCACATATTTAGTTGGAATGTGGGAATACATTTGTATGTGAGCAGCAAACTTAAGTATTTATAATATTTTAAGTGGCAGCTCACTAGTATATTGTACACAGTGCTATGAGTTTATTGCACAGAGTACAAGACATTGGCATGTGGCTTCCTTCACCCTTACCTTCCCTGGTGCATACCCGAGACCACACTTTCTTCACTCATGCACTCAGCATCCTCCGAGCCAGCAGCATAAAGTTCCCTCCACAACGTGCATAGCCACTGTACAAACTAGGATGGAATCGCCCAGTTCGTCCTAGCCCCAGCCCCCGCCCAGCAGGAGGGACATAATGAAATACAATCTCTAGCCACACAGTGCCCCACGGCTGAAGAAATTTAACTTTCCCTGCCCACACTCCCTATATGGGAGGTGTTAGCAAGGGGGCGTCTGAAAAGTTCAGTATTCGGCACTGCTGCAGTGAGAAGCTTCTCAGCCACAGCACGGCATAAATAATGTGTCCGGGGATCAGGCAAGCTGAATCCCGGGCACATGATTAAATTCCCGTACTGTCCGGGTGAATCCCGTACAGGTGGCAACCCTACCTGGCGCCCTTATGGTAGTGCCGGCCCTGGTTCCAGCCTGCCTAGTTGTGCTGCAAGCAATCTTGTGTTCCTCAGCTGCGAGTGTTTAGACTATTCTAGTCTAACAATACCTGTGCTAAAACCTAATTTATGGTCCTCAGCCATGAACCGTGAACTGTTTCAGTCTGCCACTATTTGTTTTTTATACTATTTGCATGGTCTTCAGCTGTGCACCCATAGACTTTCCTAGTCTACAACCTTGTGCTATATGTTCCTGCATGGTCTTCAGCTGTGCACCCATGGGCTTTTTGAAGTATCCTACACTATTCTACCCTCTCATGTTACAAATTTCTTCAGCAATAAATTACAAAAAGACATCCCCTAGACTGATTTCTGAGCCAGAGTGAATGGACTGTTGCTGTGTGCCTGGCTGTCTTTTGGGAAAGAACCTGTTTCACCCAGCGGCTCCTACACTTATATAATGCTTGTGTTATTTAAATATTGGTGTGCATGTACTGTATGTTCTCATGGTTAATGTTATATGCAAGTTGCAATAGTTCCTCTGCTCCAAATTACTTTAATTAGATTACTAAATCATTTCCTAGGATGGGAATCTCTTCTGTTCACAGAGGCCCTGTCCTGGGTGGAGGCACTGCCAACTTTATTCTCAAACCCACTCTTCCACCTATCGAAGGTTCTAGTTTTCTTCTTTAGCAAGGTGCTTGGCTAAGAATGGAGAGTGAGAGAAACACTGGCTACAGCTTCTCTCTGTAGCTGCTGCCCTGCAGTGCTAACTTGGTTAACAGCTGTTTCAGCAAGAGGAAGGAAGATGCTAAGCAGGATGCATTCAGTAGACTGAATCAGGCAGTGATGCACTGTGGGAACTGTAGTCCGGAAGAGAGACTATGCTGGGGTGGGGTGATCAAAAACTTTTGAACTACATATCCCAGAGAGGAGAATGCTTAGAGGAGGGGGAAGAGATGCATTTTACTGGGCTGTACAGGACATAACTTCCTCTTTCCATGAGGGGGGCCAGAGAGTGCACAATGCTGTCCAGTGTGCACCATCACTTCTGCATATCAGCAGCCTGAGAGGGATCCAGAGTGCTGAGTTCCGTGGTGCTGACAGACAGTGACCTGGATGCAGAGCAGAGCAAAGAGTGGATGCTGCGTGTGACTGGATGGTGATCTGCAATGCTGCTGAGACTGGTGAGCTGCTGCTATGGGGTCGGGGTTTACTATCTGTTGCTAGAGAGAGAGACAGAGCCCTTTAAGAACTGGCCATAGTAGCCTAGTTGCTGTTTGCAGGTATGACTGGGACTGTACTCATAGTTTCATAGTCAGTAAGGTTGAATAAAGATGCTGGTCCATCCAGTTCAACCTGTATAGGTTTATGTGTGTCAATGTCAATAATAATTTCCAATATCCCTGTATGTTGTGTTCACTAAGATGCACGTCCAAGAGTCTCTAACAACTATCATTACTCCCCAAAGACACCACCAATTGTGGAAGAGAATTCCACATCCTTATCGCCCTGGAAGTGAAAAAAACACAGCTTAAGCTTAAACCGCTTCTACTCCAGTCTCATTGTGTGGCCCCGTGTCCTCTTATACTCCCTGATACTATATAGTTTTCTTCCTACGCTGGAATCCCCATTGCTGTATTTGTATACTGCTATATTACTGTATCTCCTCTCAAGTGTCTCTTGTCTAGAGAGAATAAGTTTAATGCTTGTAGTCATTCCTCGTAATTGAGGTCCTCCAGTCCGCTTAATAATTTTGTTGCCCATCTCTGGACCCTTTCCAGTTCCAGCACATCCTTCCTGATTGGTGACCAGAACTGGACAGAATATATCAGAAGTGGCCAAACCAGAGTTTTTTTTAAAGTGGCAGGATTATCGTTTAATCTCTGGAGTAAATTCCCTTTTTTATGCATTAGCTTTGCTTGCTGCAGCCTTACATTGCATGCTATTGCTCAGGGGTCCCCCCCCCCCTAGTGATTAATTTGCATTTATATTTTTAGCAACCAAATGCATTACATTTTGCCATGTAGTTGCCCACCCCATTATTTTAAGTTACCTACCTTAATTATTTTACTCATGTGCACCAGCGGTACAACTGGGCCCCAACACTAGCTGGCATAAGCGTTAGAATTAAAGACTGCCCCTTTACAGCTGCTACACAGACAACTTTATCTATTGCTTATGCTAAGAGGTACCTCTCAGGGAACATCACACTATATCCTAGCCATTCTCCTAGAGCAGTGGTCTCCAAACTGTGGCCCGAGGGGCCGGATGCTGCCCTTTGCTTGCCTTTATCCAGCCCTTGGGGCTCTATTCCTCCCACTGATGACACGACTCTGACACCGACAACGGGGCACTATTTCTCCCTCTGACACAGTAACGGATCCCTATTCCTCCCTATGATGACCAAGATGGGCCACTGTTCCTCCCCCTAATACCAAATGTGGTGATATTTACTCCCACTTGATGCCAGGAAAATTTTAATCCCACTGGTCAAAGTCCGGCCCTCCTAGAGTCTGAAGGACAATAAACCGTCCCTTTGTTTAGAAAGCTTGGAGACCCCTGTCCTAGAGTACTCTAAACTAGTTATAGTACTATTATTTATATTGCAGTTAAGGCTTACAGTATATGCACTGTTTATTGACCTTGCTGATTCAGTATGATTATACAGTCTAGTGGACTGTGTCTGAACCTACCTTCTGTGTGTTAATTTATGCTCAAACCACCATATATTCTAACCTGTACCAATACATTTAGGTAATTTACCAGTAAACAGTCTTGTGTCTATTTCCTGGTGCTAATTCACACTTGTTCTTATAAGTGCTTGCAGTAACTTTCTCTTTCAATACATTTTTATTAAAAAGTAAAAAAATAAAATACAGCATGCGACTGCAATCAGATATACAGATAGGAGCATAATATTGACGACTTGCAAGTCGGTAGCAGTTGCACAGCAATTAGAGAAAGCTTTCAGTAACTTTCATTCAACCAGGTTTGTCATAAGGGCTGGGGTTGTTCTTCGAGTCAAGGTGCAGAGCAGAGAACCCAAATCACGAAGCAGCTACTGCAGGGGCGGCAAAACACTTATTTATCTACAGGTTTAGCACATTATTCTGTTTAGGGAGGGCTATTTCTCATACCCCCCACCACAAAAAAGGGAGGGCTAAATATCTATATTGGGCATAGACAGCCTTAAACCATTAGAGCTAACAAACAGATACATTTTATCTACCGCAACTGAAATACTGCAAACGTGGTTTGGCAAGTACTCCACAGATAATTGCATACTTCTCAAAAACATTTCCTCCCCACATAAACGAGTATCAACCTATCAGATCCCACAGATAAGAGCATTGTGCCCAGAAGTGTCTCAGTATTATAACTCATTTTCTGTGTCTAATAATTACTCAGCATATCACAAGTGGGTTTTCATTTTTACAGGTTACAGTGACTTGCTTTATCACATTCTTAATTTTCTACTCGATTAAAGCTGAACTCAAGGCAGATATAAAAGGTAAAAATGAATGCAGCTCTGTAATCATTAATACAGCATAAAGTCTCACTCTGGCCAAAAACAATTTTCTTCCCTCTCACTCCCTCTTATCCTTTTATACAGATTTTATTTTTACCCTCTGCTGGTGAAGCCAGCTATGTTCACTTAGGGCTTGTTTACTCTAGCTTTACCCTCTGAAGAAAGATCAGGTGTTTTGTTCGCTCTTCAGAGAGCATTTGACAGGTTGTGTGGAGGTGTTGTATCACAGTTGCGGGGCATTTGCAGTTCACTTGCATTCACATGAATGGGTCTCATACAGGTGGTACCATGCCATCAAAAGCAAGAGGGGTTATAATTCTGCCACAGCCACAAAGCACCGCAATTATGGCATGTGTACATTGCCTGCTGTGGCAGCTACAGAGGAAGCTGTGAAAGCCCAGCTCAATCATGTGCTTTTCCACCCCACCTTCCCCCATTATCAGCATGAACAAGCTCTTAAGGTCCCTGGGTGTCCTTAAAGTGGAGTTCTGCTTAAAAAATAAAAAATAAAAGTCAGCAGCTACAAATACTGCAGCTGCTGACTTTTAATAATCGGACACTTACCTGTGCCAGGGTCCAGCGATGCGGGCGTACCAAGCCCCGCTCGTCTCCCCCTCCCCCCTTCACAGCCGGGCACCCACTGCACATGCGCGAGCCGCGCTGCACACCGTAACTGGCAGGGCAATCATCTGGGATCTGTGACGTGTCCCAGATGATTGCAGAGAGGGGGGGGTGATCTCCCTTCCTGTGCCGCGGTGCGCCGGGAGGAAGTGGGAGCTGGAACCCTCTGAAAAAAGGGTACCGGCTCCCCCCCAAGAAAATTACATGCCAAATGTGGCATGTCATGTGGTCACCTCCCTTAAAGCGGAAGTTCCATTTTTGGGAATGTAGCGCTGGGCTCTTCTCTCTTGTGATGGACAGCTACAGGGAGAGAGGGGACCGGACTGTGCCCTGACTGGCTGTTGCTACAGCTGAAGAGGACTCTGCCCCTAGCAACAATGAAGGAGGAGGACTCCTGATTAGCTGCCTAAGCCAGGCTGGTTCCCAATTGGCTGAGAGAAGCAGGAAATGGATGTGGAATCTGATCAGAGGGCTCTGGGACCCATTTTAGAGAGCCTGGGAACCACCTAGGGAACAGGAGTGCCTGACCAGTACAATACATCCCCAGGAAGTGTTCTGTGAGGAGAGAAACAGATTTGAGTACTTTTGGTGACTGCCATCACAGAGCCTGGGAGCTGAACTGTGCTGTGTGTGCCCAGAGAGTGCTAGCCTGGAAGTTTGTGGTACAGGGCTCAGGGCTGCAAGAATCCACTGGACTGTTGTTGTGACCTGCTGACCACATGCTGTTGCCAGAGGATCTGTTCTTCCAGGAAAAGTGTGCTGCACCTGAATCACATGCAAAACAGTGTGCAAGGACCAGGCTGTAGGCTGCTGCTATGCTGGACACTACTTAATGCAGTGAGGGCGGAGAGACTGTGCTTCGTTCCAGTTGCTCCCAGTGACCACTTGTTCCAGCTACCTGCTAAAGCTTCAGAGAGCTGGCTCAAGGAGGAAGGACCCTTTCACCAGCCACAGAGGAACCCCTCAGGACTTGAATCAGTCATCAGTGGTGAGAGACTTCCAGCCACCATCTTGTTTACTTTAGTGAGTACTCCCACCTAAGGGCCCCATCGCCAGCAGACTCTCTACATAGTCCCACTGGCCAGTGGTTAGGCAGGACAACTTTGCATTAGGTAGGCTGTATTGCCTTTGAAAAAGGCCATTTGTATTGCTGTACTGTGTTGGATTGTCATTATTCTGCAATTACAAGCCAGTATCGCTCACTAGCACCTGTTTCCCAGGCAGATGTGGTGAACGAACAGTGACACCCTGTGAATGGTGTCACTTAACAATGTGCCTACAAAAACTACTTTTTCATTATTTAACCCATTCCTTTCTAGGGCTTTGCCATTAAATAATGCCCATTTAAACCTTTGTGGTGTGTCAGTGTTCTCGGGTCCAGGAAAGGGGTGAGTCATAGACTTGTGCACAACAGAAAATGTTGTTAAGTTTCGGTTCGTTGTCATTCGTAAAATACATAATTTCGTTCTGTTATATTCGTTATGTTACATTAATTTGTTTTCGGATAATTTGTTATTATTCGTAGAGTGTCGATATTCGTTATACTGAATCTCGAATCATGTCGAATTCATTCGTTATATGCGCTAGAATTTTGTTCGTATTCATTGAAATTCGATATTTATGTTTGTCATAATGGTTCGTAGTTTGGAAAGTCGTTTGTTTATTGAATCTTTTAAAACACACAATGACAATATCTCTTCTCCTCTGCTCAAATACAATACAACACCCTTCTCACTCAGTTCTCAGGAATGCACTTTGCCAGTAATCCAACCTCCAGCACAAAATTAATCAGCTGATTGGACTGTAAGATTTACTTTGAGTTGACCTTTTGTTTCATTAGATCTTTAACGAATTACCGAATCATGTCAAATTCATTCATTATATCCGCTATAATTTCTTTTGTATTCTTTGAAATTCGTTATTTTTTTATTTGGACATTCGGATGCACCCGAATGTCCGAAAGGTGCACAATTCGGCCAAATTTCGATTTGTTACAAAACAAATTGCACAAGCCTAGTGAGTCATCACAGGTGCAAAGCAGAAGGGACCCAATAAAAAAAATACCAGCGGCTCCTGTAGGGGTGGCGCTACATGTGGGGGAACTCGTCCAGGATACCTTCTGACCCTTCTCACAGTGTGATGGTCATGCCAATGAGCCAAGTCAGTCAAGTTGTCGAGATGGTCCCAGTCACCACCTCCAAGTTGTGTAAAGAATCAGAGCAGTTTGACATCCAGTCTGAAATAGCCTCATTAAAGACACAGGTATTCCAGATGATGGAGATGGTGACCCAGCTAACAAAAAGAGCTGTGGTGCAATGTGAAGAGATATCACAGATCATTCCAGCAAAGAAATTCTCAGGTTCAGTGATCTGTTATAATTGTGAAGGTGTAGGTCATCACCAATGAGAATGCCCAAGTCCGTTGAAGAAGATGGAAGGCTGGTGGAAGTCACAGAGGAAAATTGAAGTGCCCTGGGTGAAGGATCTAGGTGGGTGCCAGGCCAGCTCAGCTTTCGGAAGGCCTCGGGTGAAGGAGTCAGTCGAGCGCCAGGCCAGCACAGCTTTTCGGAAGGTGCCACATTAAATCATCAGGCAGGTGCCAGACCAACTCAGTTACTTCAGCTAGCTCCCAGTCAAAACGTGACACAAGAGTGAAGAGAAGGCCTAGGTCTTCAAGACAAACCTTTTCTGATACTATAAAGAAACAACTAAAGACCCCTGCAGTTATATCAACTTATGCCGTTCAAGTGAGGAATGTCCACCAACCTCCAAAATCTCACCAGAAACATAATTTTGAACACTACAGGAGAAAAGAGATGCGAGTCCAGCCAGCCAAACTTGTTCCTTCAATTGCTTCTACCAAACTTCCTGTCAAGTTGGTAGACCCTTCTCCTGTAGTGCCCGTTTTAGTTGAAGGAATTTACACAAGAGCCCATCTTGACTCAGGTGCTCAAGTTACTTTGCTGACTAGAGACTTTTATGAAAAATATCTGGCGTACATACCCCTGCAGAAGTTGAATGACCTAGAGATCCAGGCTGTTAGAATGGAGAATTACCCCTGTGAGAGTTACCTGCAAATCAAGTTATCATTTTATCCAATAATGGTTGGACAGCCTCAGAGCTTTGACACACTGGCCATTGTGTGTTCTCGATCAACAGGGTCCATAGGAAGTTTTTTGATCTTGGGAACAAACACAGATCTGGTGAAAAGGCTGTTAGCTCCTGTTGCCTCCATATGTGATTTCATGCCAGAGAGTGTGCACCCCCAGTTGCAGCCAGTCTACCAGTGTCTGCTTCAAGAGGAAAAGGCCTCAACACTGACTGTGTTTCAGTCAGAAGAGGTATCCTGTGGACATGAGGAAAAGATGGAAATCCAGGGTCCTGAAGACAAATTATCTCCTCAACTTTCTGAAATCACAGTGAAACCCTCTGTTAGAGAAACATTAGAGCCCAGAGATCAGAGGGTTAAGCAAAAGATGCTTCCTACTGTGGAATCAAGAAATGAATCTGAAGAGAGTAGTTCTGCAGAAGTCATCGCTGCTAAAGTGCCCAAAGCCTTTGTATCAGTAAGTGACACCCCCTGTCCTCTACCCGACACACCTTGGTGGGAAATTCCACTATCTGCGGCTTATGGCCTGCCTCCTATGTGAACACATGTTATTTGGTTCCCTAGTTATTGTTAAAACTAAAACAATTGTTCTTTGGAGGACCAAAGATTCATTGGTGGGGGGAGAATGTAGCGCTGGGTTCTTTAAAAAAATTCCCAGCAGTGCTGACAAAATAAACACAGAAAGGAATTTTTTTTTTCTTCTCTCTTGTGATGGACAGCTACAGGGAGAGAGGGGGCTGGATTGTGCCCTGACTGGCTGTTGCTACAGCTGAAGTGGACCCTGCCCCTAGCAGCTCTGAAGAAGGAGGACTCCTGTTTAGCTGCCTAATCCAGGCTGGTTCCCAATTGGCTGGGGGACATTTTTTCAGCCTCTCACCACTGAGAGAAGCAGGAAATGGATGTGGGATCTGATGAGAGGGCTTTAGGACCCATTTTAGAGAGCCTGTAAACCACTTAGGGAACGGGAGTGTCTGGCCAGTACAATACCTCCCCAGGAAGTGTTCTGTGAGGAGAGAAACAGAATGGAGTATTTTCTGTGACTGCTATTACAGCGCGCGGGAGCTGAACTGTGTTGTGTGTGCCCAGAGAGTGTTAGCCTGGAGGTTTGTGGTACAGCGCTCAGGGCTACAAGAATCTACAAGACTGTTGTTGTGACCTGCTGACCAAATGCTGTTGCCAGAGGATCTGTTCTGCCAGGAAAAGTGTGCTGCACTTGAATCTCATGCAAAACTGTGTGCAGGGACCAGGCTGTAGACTGCTGCTATGCTGAACACTACTACGTAACTACCCCCTCCCTGGCAGACTCTCTACATAGTCCCACTGGTCAGTGGTTAGGCAGGACAACTTTGCATTAGGTAGTAGGTAGGCTGTATTGCCTTTGAAAAATGCCATTTGTATTGCTGTACTGTGTTGGATTGTCATTATTCTGAAATTACAAGCCAGTATTGCTCACTAGCATCTGACTAGTGCACGTTTGTGCACCAGTTGCTTCCCAGGCAGATGTGGTGAACGAACAGTGACACCCTGTGAATGGTGTCACTTAACAAGGTGCCTACATTGCTATATTGCAAATTTTTGCATTATTTAACCCATTCCTTTCTAGGGCTTTACCATTAAATAAAGCCCATTTAAACCTTTGAGGTGTGTCAGTGTTCTCGGGTCCAGGAAAGGGGTGAGTCATCACAGGGGACCCAATAAAAAAAATACCAGTGGCTCCTGCGGGGGTGGTGCTACAGGTGGAAATCTGCTTTAAGTGTATACCTCTACCATCCAGGTCCCTGGATGTCACCAGTTCCAGTGATACAGACTGCTAATCAAGAACCGCGATGGCACCCAAGACCCCCAGTCCGCTCCCACAGGCAATTAGGGATGGGCCCGGTGTCTGACAGGTCTTTTATAACGAAGGGCGGGGCCACCTAGTAACCCCTCCCCCCTCTGATGCACGGGGACGTCATGGGGAATTCCCTATGGCTTTCCCCATGACGTCAGATGGGGGCGGGGTCACCAGGTGGCCCCGCCCTCCGTTATAAAAGACCTGTCAGACGCAGCAAAGCCTCACACAGCGGGAGTCTCCCATTGCGCGGAGCGGCCCAAGAAGAGACCCGGACACCGTGGAAGAAGATGCCGGACGAGAAGACCAGAGCAAGAAGAAGCGGATCGGAGGAAGAAGATGATGGAAGAAGAAGATGGAAGAAGATGCCGGAAGGAGAAGATGAAGAAACCGAAGGATGAATAGAGGAAGAAGGAAGACCAGAAGAAAGAAGATTTTAATAAAGGAATTGTCAAAGACCGTCTCCTGTCATTTTTGACACTTTTTTGGTGAAATGGTAGGGGTACAACCATTTCACACGGGGGGGGGGCGGGATCTGGGGGTCCCCTTGTTAAAGGGGGCTTCCAGATTACGATAAGCCCCCCGCCCGCAGACCCCCACAACCAATGGCCAGGGTTGTGGGGAAGAGGCCCTTGTCCTCATCAACATGGGGACAAGGTGCTTTGGGGGTCTCAGACCCCCAAAGCACCCTCCCAATGTTGAGGGCATGTGGCCTGGTACGGTTCAGGAGGGAGGGGGGCCGCTCTCGCCCCCCCTCTTTTCCTGCGGCCTGCCAGGTTGCGTGCTCGGATAAGGGTCTGGTATGGATTTTAAGGGGGGACCCCACGCCATTTTTTTGGGCCGGGGATCCCCTTAAAATCCATCCCAGACCTCAAGGGTCTGGTATGGATTTTAAGGGGGACCCCATGCCATTTTTTTTAATTTTTTTTTTGGCTGGGGTCCCCCTTAATATCCATAGCAGACCTGAAGGGCCTGGTTATTGAATTGGGGGGGACCCCCACGCTTTTTTTTTATTTTTTTTTTATTTTTTATTAATGACTTTATTTTTATGAATGGCTTTCAATGAATGACTGTTCTCTGTGTTACGGGAGCCGTCAATTCATTAGCCGCAAGTGATTTTAAATAGCTTTTTTTCCTGCAAAAATGACACTTTGCGCAGGGACAGTTCTAAGCACAAGAAACATGCGCCCCTTTACAGGCATACTATAGACACCCCCTAGGTATGAAATTTAAAGGAATATTACACTTTTATTGTTTCACTTTAAGCATTATTAAAATCACTGCTCCTGAAAAAACAGCAGTTTTTCAAAAAAAAATTTGCATTGATACATGTCCCCTGGGGCAGGACCCAGGTCCCCAAACACTTTTTATGACAATAACATGCATATTAGCCTTTAGAATTAGCACTTTTGATTTTGAACGTTCGCATCCATTGTAACTAATAGGGTTCTTATGCTCACACGGACTTTAGGTCCGTTCGCAGGTTCTGGTGTGAACCGAACCCGGGGGTGTTTGGCCCATCCCTACAGGCAATAACATGGACATCCGAAAAAAAGGACCCAAACAGGAAGTATACATAAGAGGCAAAGGCTCAGGGCTGGATTGTGACATGACTGTATCTTTAGGAAAGTAAGGCTCCTTTCACACGGGCTCCTCTGCTAAGCGGAATCTGCTTGCTTAGCAGGGGAACCCCTCCGCTGATCCTCACTGAGCAGGCGGATGACAGGTCCATGTCCCCTCTGCACAGTCCTGCTGGCAGTCAGATGGAAATTAACCGCCTGTCCCTTTCTCTCCAATGCCATCCAATCCGCTGGATGGATGGAAAATTGGCAGACAGGATCGGAGCAGATGGCGGGGGGTGTCAGCAGACATGCATCCACTGACATTCGCCACTCCGCAGAGGACAATGCAGGGTCCGCTCAGGTCCGCCTGAAAAACTGACAGGTGGACCTGATCAGACAGCCTGTGTGAAAGGGGCCTAAAAATAGATTTTAGGGCTGGTTCACACCACAAAAACGCTCTCCAGATCCGTTCTGGATGTGTTTCTGCAAACGTGTTTTTGACACGTTCCAGTTCATTTTTGATGCATTTCCGGATGCATTCCAGGTGCTTTTTTTCTTCTTTTTTTCCAGCATTTGTTTACTATACTAGGGTCCAGGGTGTTTTTGATGCGTTCCGGTGCATTCCAGTGTGTTTCTGTTGTGTTTTACTGTGTTCCAGTACAGTCCAGTGCAGGAAAAATGCAGCATGTTCTACTTTTTTTTCTGGAACTGGAATGCCCTGGAACTGACCGCACTGATGTGAACTATGCCATTGGAAACCAAATAACCTACTTTCCATGCGTTTTTTTTTATCAGAAAATAGTTTTTATTGTACAAAATTGCAAAAAAGTACAAAAAAAGGATTATAAATAAACCTCCGGTAATATATACAGTACATCAGTTATGATATATTTCATAAATCGAACCAATATGCATTGTTTGTATGTCGCAGCTAGGTATATATTCTACAGTGTGTGTCATACTTCGAACAAGCTTTACATGTATGATAGACCGACCTTCCCTTCACCATGTCCACCATGTCCAGCTGTCACCACCAATCTGCAATCCAATTAATCTGATAAATTCTCTCACACACGGAGTAGTCTATCACGGACCAATTGAGGCGGAGCTACCACAGGGGGTTTCTAGCCACTCCTGCCAGATTTTTGTAAATTTACCATCTGCATCCCTGCTGATATCCATTCTTCTCTATAATCAATAAACTATTAACTTGTTCTATCCATTGGCGTGACGTAGGCGAGGAGAGAGCCAGTACCACACTATCAATTTTCTACCTAGATAAAGTAGTCTAGTTAAAGTGGAGATAAACCTGAAATGTTTTTTTTTTTGTCTGGCACAATATAGAGTATGGAATTTCAGATCATCTGTGCCCAGTCTTGCCACAAAGAGTTAATCCAGCTCTGAGCAATCCTCATATATTTTTTCAGTGAAATAAAACAGACAAACTTGGAAAACTTTGTCCATTCTTCCCCCTTGCTGTGATTGACAGGTGATTTACATATCTCGTGCACTAGCCTAAGACATGCATTATTTTTTAATTCCCACCCCCACTCCTTTCTTCTTTCTCTTTCTCTGCCCATATATCTCTCTGCTTCTCTGCCCATATATCTCTCTGCTTCTCTGCCCATATATCTCTCTGCTTTTCTGCCCATATATCTCTCTGCTTCTCTGCCTGTGTCTCGATCCGTCTCTTGATTCCTGTTCTGCACAGGCGCAGGAGTGATATGACCGCGCTCTTCTTCTTCACAGAAGAGTCCTCTGACGTCATGACTCTGCCCACGAGCGCCGAAAAAAAAATGCCCACAGATTAGAGGATATTACGGGGCTCCTACAAGGTGAGGGGGTGACTTTTAGAATAGAAGGATACATGCAGGAGGCATGTATAGCATTATTGATTTAAATTGTGTTATTGGTTTAAATTTGATGACAGTGGGTTTACATCCACTTTAAGGCAATATAATTCCTCTTCTAGACCACCAATCAAACAAGTGACCGGGCTCAGTTGTAACTGATAGATGCTATCAATGACTCTGACAGTGACCACATCCTGCAAGTATGTCACCAATTTCGGACATTTCCACAACAGATGTATTAGAGTGCCTGGGTGTAGTTGACATTTTGGACACAAGGGGGAATCCCTCCTACCCCACTTATGCAGCTGAATAGGAGTTCTGTAAGCCCGATGGAGGATAAATAAATGCGATAATTAATGTGATGCCAATATGGACACCAACAGACCAGCAGCCAGGATTTGTGTCCAGCTTTCCCCATCAATAGGGCCAACATCTGATTCCCATTTTTCCCTGCAGGGTAGCAAGTCTGGGGCCTGTATGTGAGATAGCAAACAGGCATATATTTGGGAAATGATTTCCTTTTTGTCTGAAGTAGCAAGAACCGAGTTGAGGAAGTCAGACTCAGCCAAACGCAAAATTGAACTTCTGCCCTGCACCCTCATAACATGTCTCACTTGTAAATATATTTAATAGCTATTTTGTAGCTGAGGAAATTCCTGTTGCAATTGGTCAAAAGTTTTCATGGTGGACCCATCAAACAATTGTCCCCCAAACGAGGCGTGACCTCGAGAATCAGCCGGGAGGCGACCTCTTATCCATATTTTTGTCTAAGAGGTTATTAAAGTCTCCCATAACCCAAATGGGTACATTAGTATATGGTGCTAAAAATTTAGCTAAACAGTTCAAGCTCTCGGAGGAGAAAGGTGGAGGAACATATATATTCGAAACAATACACATCAGACCAGCCAATTTACATAGTAGAAAGATAAACCTAACCTGATCATCCACAAGGGATTGGACCAGATTAAAAGATACAGCATTATTAGAGTAGGCTGTGTGAGTGGAGTGAAACTGCACCTGATAACCATGGTTCTTAAGCAGAGACAGAGTAGTAGATTGAAGATGTGTTTCCTATAGACACACCACTGCAGAGCGGTCTAATATAAGAGCTAAAAAAAAGTGTCTGTCACTTCACTCCATCCCCCAGCCCCCTCACATTCCATGAAAGCATATTATATTCAACTGCCATTAGAACTATGTAGTATTATAAACATGCATAGAAGACCAGTCCAGTAAGGTACGTGGCAAGTAAAAAAAAGTAGGAAAGTAGCAAAGATAAAAGTGTAATAGAAACTGAGAGAGCAGTAGTGTTCACTTGCTGTACACACAGGCCAAAGCAGGTCTGGACATCCGCCACCTCACCATGCAGAATCTGGGTGCCATAAAGGTGGACAGACAACAGGGATATATGATACTTACACACTTACAAACTGCAAGTCATAGTCCCACAATGGGCCAACATAGCCCAAAGCAGTAAAAACAAAGTATACCAAAACAAGAAAAAGAGCTCCACATAGTCCCCATAGAACACAAGGGACAAACATAAGTAGAACGTCTACGCAGGAGAGAGATTGAGGGGGGGCCCAATGTTTCTGGTTCATCCTTTAATCTGAAGGGACTTGCAAGTTCCACTTAAAGAAAATAAATAACAAATATAAAGAGCAATGTGCATGTACACTGCCTTAAAGAGGTATAACTCCCATGGTAATGGATTAGTGCAACTTGTATTCCTCCGGCATAACCAGGAAAGATGAAATGGGCATGGCTCTCTTTTTCAAGTGTTCCCATGTTTCCGCAAGGTATGTTCCACCCGATCCAGCCAGTCAGATTCCACAGCAGGGTTGTCAAAAAAGTGGGTTTCATTGTGGGCTGCCACCCACAGCTGAACAGGGTATAACATGGCGTAAGTCAGGGCTTGACAAATTTGCTTGGAATCTAGGAGCCAGCTAAAAAAGTTAGGAGCCAGGTTTTTTTTTTTTTTTTAACGACAAAGCTTTATTTTCCATATAAAAACTAACCAATCTTAAATTTACACAGAGACAACTACAACGAATGTGACTGCTTTTATTTCCTGCCATGCAGGGACACAAGACCGCCATATCCCCGCTAAGGGTCCGATCAGGTCCGCCTGAAAAATTGACAGGCGAACTATATACGTCCTGTCTTTGATGAAAAATACAGTTTTTATGGTAGCAGCTTGCTACCATAACCCCAGTATCCTCTTCAAGAGCCGGCAGTTCTCTTTTAGATAAAAGTGGTCTCTGCGGCGGATTTGCCGTGAGATCACTTTTATCGGCGGCGAGAGCGGCCCCCCCGCCACGCTCCGGTGCCCTTCACCGCTTACCGTGGCCGTCGGTAACGGCAGAGGCGATCCAGACCTGTCCCTGGCATGACATGGAGACGAGTGAGGGAAAGATGGCCCCCCAGACCGTCTCCAAGTCATTGCAAAAAATGTAATCCATTTTAGTCTAAATATGAGATCTGAGGTCTTTGACCCCAGATCTCATATTTAAGAGGACCTGTCTTGTTTTTTTCTATTACAAGGGATTTTTACATTCGGAATAAACAGTACATTACATTAGGAATAAAAGTGACACAATTTTTTATTTTTTTTTAAAGAACAGTGAAAAAATAAAAGTTAAAATAAATAGAAAAACTTTTTTTTTAAACGCGCCCCGTCCCTCCGAGCTATCGTGCAGAAGCAAACACATACGTGAGTAGCGCCCGCATATGAAAGCGGTGTTCAAACCACACATGTGAGGTATCACCGCGATTGGTAGAGCGAGAGCAATAATTCTAGCCCTAAACCTCCTCCGTAACTCAAAACATGCAACCTGTAGAATTTTTTTTAAACGTCGCCTATGGAGATTTTAATCACTTGCTTACTGGGCACTTAAACCCCCCTCCTTTCCAGACCAATTTTCAGCTTTCAGCGCTGTCGCACTTTGAATGACAATTGCGCGGTCATACAACGATGTACCCAAATGACATTTTTATAATTTTTCCCCCCCAAATAGAGCTTTCTTTTGGTGGTATTTAATAACCTCTGCGATTTTTATTTTTTGTTAAAACATTTTAAAAAGACCGAATTAAAAAAAAATGTTTTTTTTTTAAATTTTGTTATAAAAATATAAAATGGGTAATTTTTGTCCGTCATTGATGAGGCGGCAGTGACGGGCACCGATAGGTGGCAGTGATGGGCACTGATGGGTGGCAGTGATGGGCACTGATGGGTTACACTGATAGGCAGCACTGATTGGCAGCACTTGTGGGCATTGATAGGTGGCACTGGTGGGCATTGACAGGTGGCACTGGTGGGCATTGCAAGGTGGCACTTATGGGCATTGCAAGGTGGCATTTATGGGCATTGCAAGGTGGCACTTATTATGGCCATTGCAAGGTGGCACTTGTGGGGATTGCAAAGTGGGACCGATGTTTCTTTAAGATAAGCCGGTGATCGGCTTTTTTTTCTCCTCCGCTGTCAGCGTGAGGAAAAAAAAAACGATCACCGAGCTTTTGTTTTTATCATGTGATCAGCTGTCATTGGCTGACAGCTGATCACATGGTAAGGGGCCGGGACCCGCCCCTTACTCGGATCGCTGATCACCCGAGTCTCAGCGACTTAGTGATCACAGCCCTACAGGGCGCGCGCAGGGAGCGTGCACAGGGGAGGCCATCATATGACGGCCTCCCAGGAATTGAGATCCGCACTGTGGCCGTCATTCGGCCATAGCACGGATGGCAAGTGGTTTAAGGGTAAGAGTTTTTCGCCATTCCACGAGCGGACGCAATTTTGAAGCGTGACATGTTGGGTATCAATTTACTCGACCCAGTGTTTTTTTTCAACAGCCAACATAGGAGAAAATGCTTCTTTGCCAAAGGATTCAATGAGCCAGTGTTCTATAAAAGCATGAGGATTTCCCCCTCAGCCCTCTCTAGAATACCCACAGCCCACACATTATTGCTCCTCAGCCTATTCTCCGTATCTTCCAAACATGCAGCATGGTTGGGGGTCAGGGTTTGCACTTGTTGCACCTCATGTTGTAATGGCGCCACATCATCCTCAACAGTACTCATGCGGCCTTCCAATGCCGATGTACGATCTCTCAGTTTTTTCATATCCCGCCGGATCAGTGCAGCCTCTGATTTCACTCCTTTAAACTCTGTGGTTAAATTGGTGAGATTAGTATTGCAGGATGAGACTGCAGCAAAAAGAGTGGGTTCTGGGTCTTCAGTTTTGAGTATACTGAGGTCACTGTCACTGAGTTCAGGATAGCTGGAGTACTCTCTGTGTCCCATATAAGTTCCCCGGATCCTCAGCCCAAGCCACCTCAGTCTCTGCAGGAGAATAACGAATGACCTCTGCCGGTCCACTGGTCACTTTGCATGGGGTAGTATCCTTGTACTGTGATTTAGCAAAGAGCTTCTGGGCAGCCTCCTTTGCTGACTGGGACATGCAGATGCCATCTTGGGCCGCATGGTCTGGGCCTGTTTGCAAATATATCATAAGCATAAACTGCGCTGTGTAGTGAAAGGAATTAATAAGTAGCCAGCACAGCCGA
This sequence comes from Lithobates sylvaticus, assembly GCA_028564925.1. Taxonomy (NCBI): domain Eukaryota; kingdom Metazoa; phylum Chordata; class Amphibia; order Anura; family Ranidae; genus Lithobates; species Lithobates sylvaticus. Next base: position 179,893,535 of record CM053029.1, on the reverse strand, counting down.
AGACAAACAGCACAAAAAAGAAAAAAGGATCAAACGAGCTTGGTGGTGATATACACCCTTAATGGTGTAGAGCCAACAGTAATCCGGATAGCCACGATCACATTAGGACTTAAACGGTACTGGTCCCCAGTATATTCCCAAATGGACAAGCAAATATGGTTCAGATGGAGAGGAGGACGGCCAGGGAGTATTCACATGCTCACACGAGGAAACCAAAATGAAAAAGAAGGTTCCACATAGTGTGATATCGTTTTTAAAATTGTTTTTTTAATAAAAAAGGAAAAAATTTGACACTCACATTTCAGATGCGATCAGCGGTTAAAAGGACATAAGATGTCACAATGGTGATGACAGAACTCGACCCAATACATTTTGTCTGATTAATTGTCATCTGCCCCAGGTTTCCAACCCATACCACACATTCATGGTGGCCAAAGGGGCATCTCATGATAGTATTAGCTGAAAATGAATTAATGGGAGTAGGAGGGAGTGTGCATGTAGGCAGGTACCTTACAGAAGAGTTTATGTTTTTTTCTACGTTGACTCATGTTTTGCAGTTTTCTGGGTCAAGTCGGCTTTTTTTTTTAATCAAAATAAAGTTTATTGAGTATTTAAATACAGAATATGTTACAACAGGTAACAGGTGCAACATGCACCAACTGGTAAAAAAACAACATATACACGGTTTGTCTGACGCAATCAATATTTGCTGATATCATGTTCGTAGTACTATCGGTAGATGGGAGTTGGGAGGGGAGACTAGGATGCATACATATACCTGCGGGTCTGAGAGGAGATAGGGAGATCCTCACAGGCAGGGAGAGTATCAGGGCACTGGTGGCACCGATGTGCGGTCAATTGAAAGGAGGGGGGTGAGCTCAGTCAGCACATGTGTTGGGGCTTTCTGTCCACCTGTCCCAGATTTTTTGGAATTTAGTAGGGCATCCGCGGTGGGAGTAGAGGACCTTCTTATATGGTAGTGTGAGGTTCACCGCATTTTTCCATTGTTGAATAGTGGGGGAAGCTGGTCTGAGCCACATTTGGGCTATCTGCATTCTGGCAGCAAAGAGGGTTTCCTGTAGAAAGATTGTAAGGTATTTCTCTTCCTCTGGCAGGGGGAGAAGACCAAGGATGCATTGACGGGGGCATACTGTCAGAGGGGAGCCCATTTGGTCGTGAAGGAACTTAACAATCTGTGCCCAGAATTGTTGGATGTGTGGGCAGGACCAGATAAGGTGATAGAAAGTGCTGTCGGTGTCGCCACATCTGGGGCAGGTCGGGTCAGTGTCAGGTCTATACTTAGACAGTCGGATGGGGGTGACGTATGCTTTGTGCAGGATGTACAGGTGGGTAAGTCTGTCAGACAGCTTAGGCGATACCTTTTTAGGCGTTTCCAGGATTTCCCCCCACTGTTCGTCGTTAATTTCCCCAAGGTCAGTTTCCCATTTGGTTTTAAGGCGGTAAGCATGGGCAGTGGCTTTGGGGGTAATGAGGTGTGTATATAGAGTGGAGATCAATTTCCTGGAGTCGGTACCCAGTACCGTGTCTGCCAGGGCCACTGATTCCAGAGCCGGCGCAGGCTGTCCGCACTGAACCTGGACTGCGTGCCGGATCTGCAGGTATCGGAAAAAGGAGTGATTGGGGAGGTCAAATTCCTCTTTCAGGGCTTGGAATGTTTTGATGGTGCGACCGGAGAAGAGCTGCGACAGATATATGACACCCTTGGCTATCCATATTTTGTGGTCGGGGATGTTCAGTAGTTCTGGAAGTCGTGGGTTTTCCCAGAGGGGTACGTGGGCATGTAAGGGGGGAGCGCCTATTTGAGTAAGTGCCGTTTGCCAGACCCTGTTGTAATGTGTAAGCATGTGTTTTCTGTCCCCTAATCGCGATAGGCCCCTGTGTTTGCAGAAAATAATTTGGAATGGATGAGCCACTATGTCAGTGGCCGCTAGGCACACCAACATAGAGTAGCGGATCCTATCGTGGCCGTTCAGGTGGTAGAAGTGAGACAGTTGGGAGGCTAGGTAGTACATTGCCAGGTCGGGTAGAGCCGTGCCGCCTAGGTGGGTCGGGCATTTGAGGGTCTGCCAGGTCAATTTGTGCCTGGAAGAGCCCCAAATGAAGGTGTTGAGGATGGATTCCATGTCTTTAAACAAGCGGGCTGGGATGTAGAGTGGGGCCTGCCAGAATAGGTAGAGCAGTTTGGGAAGGAGGATCATCTTTACCAAGCTAATTCGGCCCATGACTCCAAGGGGAAGCCTGGACCAGATCTGTGTTTTGCGTTTTAGTAGGCCAAAGAGAGGGTCAATGTTGAGAGATATATAGTCAGTGAGGGAGCGGGAGCATTGCACCCCCAGGTATTTAGTTTGGCTAGTTCGCATTAGGGGGAGGGCTGCTTGTGTGTCTGTGGGGACAGTGACATCAATAGGGAGGATTTGGGACTTGGTCCAATTTATTTGTAATCCTGAGAATATACCAAAATCCTGGATTAGGCGGAGGGCCGCAGTCAGAGAGGGACCTGCGTCCTCCAGGTATAGCAGCATGTCATCTGCGTAGAGGCTGATCACTTCAGTCACTCGGCCCATACGCAGGCCGCGGATATCTGGATGTGCTCTGATGGCGATGGCCAGGGGCTCCACTGCAAGTGCGTAAAGCAAAGGAGAGATAGGGCAGCCCTGGCGAGTGCCACGGGTCAGCGGGAAAGAGCTGGATATGCGTCCGTTGACCTGGATGCGGGCGGATGGGGCCTGGTAAAGGAGCTGGAGCCACTTGATGAAGTTAGGGCCGAAGCGACGGAGGCACTCCCACAAGTAGCTCCACTCCACTGAGTCAAACGCCTTGGCGGCGGCCAGGCTGACGACCACTCTGGTGCCGATGTTGTCGTGTGGGGCTTGGAGGTTCATGAATAATCTTCTAAGGTTGAAGGCCGTGTTCTTATTGGGGATGAAACCTGTTTGGTCGGCGTGGACGAGGCTGGTGATTACTTTATTTAATCTCAGGGCAAGCACTTTGGCGAGTATTTTAACATCTAATTGGAGGAGAGAAATGGGGCGATACGACTCTGGGTACAGGGGGTCTTTACCAGGTTTGGGGATAAGGACAATCAGGGCTTCACTCATTGAGCGTGGGAGGGTGTTAGTGTCAAATATGTGGGAGTACAGGGAGTGGAGTTTGGGTAGGAGAATATCTCGGAATTGAGTATAGAACTCCAAGGGGAGGCCATCAGAGCCCGGGGCCTTGGAGGTTGGTAGACACGCTATAGCTTCCACAATACATTCTTCAGTGATAGGGGCTTCAAGGATAGCTATTTGGGAATCTGTGAGGGTGGGGAAGTCCACCGTCTGCAGCAGGGTGTGTAGCTCGCTAGTTGGGCGGTCAGCCCTGGAGGTGTACAGATGGGCATAGAATTGCCTAAATTCATGGGCCACCTCCTGCGGATCCGAAAGGACTGTTCCAGTGTCCGTTTTTAACTGAACCACCACAGGGGGGCTGTGATCCATATGGGCCATGTATGCCAGGATCTTCCCTGCTCTCTCACCGTGCTCATATACCCTTTGTTTGATGAAGAAGATTCCCCTTTTGGCCTTTTCCTGGTGTAGGTGATCTGTGAGTCTAGATTGGAGGCGCAGTGCAGTTGAATTGGAGGTTGTGGGGTTCGCTAGGAACACCTGTTCAAGGGAGTCCAGTGACTCCTCGGCCTGTTGTAGGATGAGTTTGGAGTTGGCCTTGTGTCTATTGATATGGGCGGAGAGGACCATGCGAGCGTGCAGCTTGAAGGTCTCCCAAATCGTGCCGGTGGGGGCAGACCCCATGTTGGAGCGGAAGAAGTGAGTCCACTCTCGCTGGACGTCCTCCAAATCAGGGAGGACCGTCAGCCAGAACGGGTTCAATCTCCATATGCGGGTCGGTGGGGTGGAGGGCAGCCTAAACACGGCCCAGTAGGGCGAGTGATCCGATAGGATCCTAGTACCGAACCCGACTTCCTGCAAGCTTGTGGTGAGGGTGGGGGATACTAGTATCATGTCTATTCGCGACATTGCAGCCTGTGAGGGGGTGAAGCAGGAGTACGCTTTAGTGTTGGGGTGTTTAATCCTCCAAGTGTCAGACATGGCAAATTCAGCCAGGAACCTGCCAAATCTGGTGGGGGAGGGGTGGGGTGTCGGAGCAGTAGGGTGGTTCAGTCTGTCGAGAGAGGGGTCAATCACTGCGTTGAAGTCCCCAACCCACATGGCAGGTACTGCAGGGTGTTTTGCCATGAAGTCAACCCCTTCTTTAAGGGCTGTGAACTGAAAGGGTGGAGGGATGTAGAAGGCCAGGAGGAGGATTTCAAGGCCCCCCACAGTTGCATGTAGAAACAGGAATCTGCCCTGCCGATCAGACTGCATGGAGTGTAGCTGGAAGTGCACTGATTTAGCCACAAGGATGGCAATTCCCCTGGAGTTATTTGTGTGGGGGGCTTGGTAAAGCCATCCCACCCAGGGTTTTTTGAGGGACATTTGGAGCTGGCCTGTGATATGGGTTTCTACTAGCACAGATATATCTGCTCGTAAACGTTTAATGTGGGATAGGACAGCCAAACGCTTGGGCTTGGCCCTGATTCCCCTCACATTCCACGTGACTACCCTGAGATTAGTCATCTTGGGGCATGTTGTAATATGTGGTGCAGTCCGACCAGCAGGGGGAGACTCGTACCCGCATTCCAATACATTACATTTAGGTAAAACAGGTGCACGCAGTAGGGGATGTTTCCCAGTGCCCATTTCATGCTGCGGATATGTGCAGGGGATCTGCAGAAGGCCGCAGCAGGATGTGCGCAGGTGTGCCATATAGCCAGTACATAATAGTGAAGACATTGCAGTTTATCATACGTCAGACAAAAAGAAAAAAACAAAGTTGTGAGAATGCTGTTGAACATTGAGAAAAAACAGTACAAAAACACGGCTGTTAAGCCTGTAAGAGCTAAGCCTACTCTGGACCAGCGTGGCTGATGAGAACTGGCACAGCTCTCCACGTTGGTGGGAGCTGAGGCTGGCCAGGGAAACAAAACTTGCATAGGGGCCAGGATGCACACGTGACCATGCGTACGTAAATGGCAGCATTTCAAACCGGCTTGGGGTGCATGGTCAGGTGCAATCCTGGCATAACTCGGGGGTGAGAGAGTGTCAGCTGATGTGCACAGCGGTGCTGGGGGACCCAGCATCTACAAATAGTAGGGGGTCAAGGTGAGAACCGGGGGGCTGCAGGTACCTTCTGGGTGAAAAAAAGGGGAGCAATGTGGGACAATGTGCAGCAGTTGTTTGCCAGCAAAGGCATCGGAGTGCTCGTCAGTCATCGGGTGTGGAAGGGGGGATACGCATGGGTTCACAGGGGGTCCACCGTGTGGGATTGCAGTGGTGGGCAGTTGGTGAGGCCGGGGAGGAAAACAGGCCGAGGCCTACTCACAGTTCAGGGCATGGTAGTCCGTGACGTGGGCCTCATCTCAGGCGGCGGGGCGCAGGCAGGCATGCTGGTGTGCTAGGCGGCGTCCTCGTGTCTCTCCAGCCAGGTCATAGCCGCAGAGGGGTCTTCGAAAAAATGAGCCTTTCCGTCTCGGATGATGCGGAAGCGCGCTGGGAAGAGCATCGCATGAACAAGATGGCGGTTGCGGAGTTGGCGCTTGACCTCCGTGAACTGTGCCCGTTTCTTCTGCACCTCGGCAGAGAAGTCAGGGAAAACTGCTATGTGGGTGTCCCCAAACGGGATGTTGCCTTTTTCCCGGGTGAGGCGCAGTACTGTGTCCCGGTCCCGGAAATTTAGCATCTTAGCGATGAAGGTGCGCGGTGGAGCGCCAGGAGGAGGAGGTCTGGATGCAAGGCGGTGGGCGCGCTCCACCACAAAGGTGGACGAGAAGGCCTCCCTGCCAAAGTTGGTGATCAGCAAGCGTTCCAGGAACGTAGGGGGGTCCGACCCCTCCGATCTCTCTGGTAAGCCGACGAATCGCAGGTTACAGCGGCGTAGGCGATTTTCCATGTCGTCCTGCTTGCTCAGGACGACATTCAGCTGGTGTTGGAGCCGCTCGGTGGTGGTTTGTAGGGGAGGGATGTCATCCTCTACCTGCCCTATCCTGCGTTCCGTCTCGCCGACTCTCTCCCGCAGCTTCTGCAAATCCTGGCGGATGAGGGAGATGTCCACCTTGACCTCCTCTATCCTGGAGGTGAGGGTGGTTTGGCAGAGGGAGACAGCTTCAAGGATGCGAGCGGTGTCTCCTGTAGGCGGGACCTCCTCTCCGGAGCTGGATGCGTCGCCATTTTCCTCCACGGGGTCCGGCTCATCAACGCGGTATTTGTTAAGTTTGGCGATCGCCCCTTGGGACTTTTTAGGCGGCGACATGGGCACAGGGGGTTCACCCACCGGGTCCGGTGTCCGATGCTGGGGTAGGAGACAGGTACAGTCCCGAAGGATAGGCAGTCAGGATCTTATGCAGCCGGAGCTCTCGTTATGTGCGTCTTACGCCATGCAGCTTCAGGCCACGCTCCCTGTTTTTTTGGACCAGACCTGCGGCTCCGAGTACCTAGGGACCTAGCTTGGGAGTCACGGGAATAAGTGAGTGAGGTCCCTGAGAGAGTAAGAGCTAGCACGTAGTTAGAGTGAGATTAATTTCCTGTATTCATCCTGTATCCTGTATTCATCATTGATAATGAACATCATTGATAACTGTAATTTTTGTGGAAGCAATGATGAATCCTCAGATGAAACATGTAAAGAACTTGTTTATTTCCAGCCAACAGTGAGCTGCGTGTGAGCCTTTTTTAGTTTCACTTCATAACTTCCTACTTCCTGTTCCCACCCCCATGTCATCAGACCTCTATGTAAATCTGCATCACATACATATTCTACAATAACTATGGATATGTCACTGATATTGCTGGGTTGGTGGATGCCGGTGCAGGCTATGAAGCTCTGGTTTCTAAATGCTGTCCACCTGGGAGTTGGTGTTCTCCAACTGTAATGGTGTTTAGTGTGCTAAATGTTAACAGTACAGTCAATTAGCCATGAGTTAATGGAAGGTTAACTGTGTTCATTGTGGCTCACTTTTAGGTCTGCAATTATGCCTTAATGCGGATTCTCACATGAAAGCAAACGCTTGCCAAGAACCTAGGCAATTAGAGAGTTTAGTTCTAGTGTCCCCTACTAGGGCGCCTAAGCCCTGCCCACAGGCAACCTGACACAAATGGAGTGCCATACAACAATTATTTATTGTACAGGGCTGTTGCAAGGATCAAAAAAGGCCTTGGGTACCCTTTGGCACACCTAGGATGAAAGTTGCACACAAAGTGCCACAATGAACAGGAGAAGAAGTTCTGCAGTCCGAATCGGTGCAGCAAACCCAGGGTGATAATGATGTTACTCTAAAGATACAGTTAGTGAGGGTTGTCACTCTACAACAGGAAAGGGGAAAAATGAAAAGAAAAAGGAATCCAACACATCTAAACTGCGACACATTACATGTTTTTCTTGGGTTTAGCTATGCTTTATTATTAATCCTGAATTACTGAATTAGTCACAGCAGTGTTTAGTTTATAATCTCACCAGCTAATACACCTTTTCCCTCACTAGCTACATTAGCAAGAGGCATGAAAACATTACATCACCAGATTTAAAACATCAAAGGCTGTGTAGTAGTGGGCAGAATATTATGAAATGCCATGGCCATTAACACAGAATTTAAAGGAGAACAATGCCACAAGTCTTTCCATTCTAGACGCCCATGTAAAAAAATCCTGTTACATTGCTGACTAATTCAAAACCTTTCTTGTTTAAACTATAGGGGTTCACTTCTGTAAGGTCCCTTCCACAATGGGTGGACTCCACCAGGAGCCATCCTACTTAGCAGGGAATCTGTCCACTGATCTGCGCTGAGCAGGCGGATGGCTGGTCCGTGTCCTCTCTGTTTATGCAGATACAGCCCGCTGTCCTCTATGGGCGGTCAGATGTAAACAGACCGCCTGTCCGTTTACATCTGACTGCCATCCGATCTGCTAGATGGATGGGGAACGGGTCCCCATCCATCTGTTTTTAGTGGATCGGATCAGATTGGATGTCGGCAGATGTAAACGGACAATGGAGGGTCCGATCGGGTCCGCCTGAAAAACTGACAACCCGATCGGCCTGCTCATGTGAAAGGGGCCTAACAGTATCTTATCCTCAATGTAAATTTCCCTGTGTGTGCAGCTTTTCCTCCCACTCAGAATTGTGGACCGGCAGGGGCTCACGCTGATTGGGCGAAGTTCACTATAAAGTGTGGCACTAGTAAAGCAGATCATGGACCAGCAGGTCTGCTCACCCAGCCTTTGGCAATGTAGACTTGCGTCCGTGATGAAAGGAGATGACCTGCTCACTCATCCAGGCAATGCACTGGGAGTCATTCGGAGGCAGGGATAGTAGCTCGGGTCTTGCTCTGGATCTGGAACGATAGCAACTCGTCCGGTTTGATCTCTGTAGCAGCAACTCAGCGTGCCTTTCTCAAGATGGATACTGCGGTTCTCAAGAAGTCCATTGAGCATGTGCAGAAGTGCAAAATTGCATCAAGGGTGACCACAGAGCGTCACTCACGTGGTGTTGTGACATCCAACATGTTTCGCCCAATCAGCATGTGCTCCTGCCGGTCCACGATCTGCTTTACTAGTGCCACACTTTTACATTTATAGTGAACTCTTGATGGCTATGCACAGTTTATTTACCCTATATTTGTCTATGGGCCACTATCAGTGATACTGAGACTGTGTTACCTATACCTAACTTCACTGAATATGTACCTCCAAGGCCCTGTATCCAGTGGGAACTCCCGGGCTGTGAAGACACACAGAATAGCATACTGAGAATAAGTGCTTTCGGTTTATAAAATGGTGACCCAAGGATCCTTTTCTTGACTGATATACTCATGGAGTCACATATCCACACATTTGCTTATATGAGTTTGAAACCTGGGCAGTAACTTCAACAATTGATCAGACATCATGTGGATCTCTATTTCACCAAATAAAGCCAGTGTATGGGCTATGATTGTGATATGTGTTTGGGAGCTGTTCTGAATGTTGCAGTTGCATTTTGACTATACAAGTTGTCTTGTTTTAACTCTTTTGGCTGAGGTGCTGGTGGCATGAATTTTTTTGCCCAGTTTTTTTGTATTACCATTTGTCATTTTGTATTATGCTGCATACACACGGTCATACTTTCTGACAGGAAATGTTCGATGTGAGCTTGTTGTCGGAAAGTCTGACCTTGTGTATGCTCCATCGAACATTTGCTGTCAGAATTTCTACTCACAAATGTTTGAGAGCAAGTTCTCAAATTTTCCGCCAACTTCATTTTGTTGTCGGAAAGTCTGAGCCTGTGTACACAAGTCCGGCGCACAAAAGTTCACGCATGCTCAGAACCAAGCAGAGTGAGACACACTGGCTATTGAACTTCCTTTTTCTCGGCTCGTCGTACGTGTTGTACGTCACTGCATTCTCACGTTCGGAATTTTGGGGCAACATTTGTGTGACCGTGTGTATGCAAGACAAGTTTGAGCCAACATCCTTCGGAAGAAAATCCATGGTTTTGTTGGCGGAAAGTCTGATCGTGTGTACGCGGCATTAAAGTTCCCTTATCTTAAGCTGCATGGTCCTTAATCTCTTTTAGGTGAGGTACTTCCCCACCTTGTTCTTTTTGTGTTTAACTCCTTGATTACCTGGATCACACCTTGTCTGGTGAGTCAGCGACTTGAAGGGACGCTGTGCTTGCTCATACATTGAGCTTTGCACCGTTTAGACCCCAGTGAGTTACTGGCAATCTTTTTGTTTTGTGAACAGCAGTAGCAACAGATCGGGTGATAATTCATGGTTGACAACAGCTAAAGGCACTAAGGCCTCATTCGCATAGCAGTATAAAATGCATTGGGGTGTCTACTTTCCAAAATGGGGTCATTTGGGGGGGGGGGTTTTGTAAAAATGCATTTACGAAAATTTTTTATGCATGGATCTTAATGCAGCTACATTGTTTTCAATAGAGAAATTCATGCAGGAGTATAAACCTGCTGCATTTGTCTTTTACAGAAGTATTTACTGATCATTATGCAGGGACTTTTGTGCTAGAAAAAACATGCCAAAAAGATCTGTAAAATTTTTAATGTGAATGTAGCCTAAAGCAGCCTATAGATTAGTCATTTTTATTTTGTTCAACCAGCGGGTTGAACAAGAAACAAAAGGATTTGATTACCCCAGCACACTCAATGTGGATGGAGGAATCCTCCCTGCTGATCCTTTGTATTTTGACAGTGGGGAGACTTCCCTGCTATCAGAATACAGAATACACTGATCAGCGATGTCAGCTAGAACAGTGCTGATCAAGTGGGGAAATTCTGACAGGCTGGTTGTACAGAAGTTGATCAGTAGATCAACTTTTGTACAACCAGCCTGCCCATACATGGATCAAAATTTGTCTGGTCCCTGCTGAACCAGCCAAACTTCAATCCATGTCTGTCCAGCTTAAACAACTGGACAAAGAAAAACAAAAAAATCTTTGCACATATGCTATCAATTAAAAAAAGAATAATAGTTAGCAACTTAGAAAGAAAGAAGTTAATTATTTATAGTTAATGCTGTATTTAATTCTGCAAAAAAAAAAAAAATGTTTAAATGATCCTCCTGTAGGCTGATGTCATAATGTGATAGTATGTACCACATACTAGAACATTTTGATAGACCTCTCAAACAGAGCCCTCCAACGCTGAGCTGTAAATGCTCCTGGCTTTGCCAGATCTTCCTTCCAGGTTTGCGCTCTTGAATGGTCGGGCCATGATGGTGTCACTCCCGTGCATGCGTGCGGGGGTCACTTCACCACAGCACACAGGAGGTGCCTTAAATGTGGTCTGAGCTGCACATGCACAGCTCAGATTACTTTACCGCTGACAGGCCAGGAGAGGAATTTATGATAGAAGAGACCACTGGGGTTTCTTTTCTGTTATAAAAACCCTGTCTGTCAGCATTTTTTTTTACATAACATAATACCACTTTAGGGATAGAATTTAGAGATGGTTTAGGATTGTAAGCAGTGGTGGTGCGTCCATAGAGGGAGCAGGAGCGTCGCCCCCTCTCTCCTGCACCCGTCAATCTTCAATAGACAGATTCATGCATTGCATGAATCTATCTATTGTTGCTGCTGCCGCCCCCTATTCAGGTGTCCGGCCCCTTGTCGGGCGGGGGTGTTTTCAGAAGTGCCTGATTAGAGCTGTCGGCTCTAATAGGCATCCTGATTAGAGCCGTGGGCTCTAATAGGCTTCCAAATTGGTAAGCAGCGGGCGCACTGCTGTGCGTTCGCTGCTTATGTAGTGCTGTGTTAGGGAATCAAATAAATCGCTTCCCTAACACTGACCCTCTCAGCCAATCAGGTGCACCGGGTCTGGTTACCTGTCACCTGATTGGCTGAAGCGACAGGCACTGTGATTGGATGTGTCCAATCATAGCAGAAGAGGACGGGAGAAGACATCAAGGACTCGGAGGGAGCGTGGAGGAATGCGCTGACCTGAGACAGGTGAGTGCCGGGGGGGGGCACTGTCAGCATTTGATGGGGCAAACTGGTGGCAATTGATGGGGCAAACTTGTGGCAATTGATGGGGAACACTGGCGGCAATTGATGTGGCACACTGGTGGCAATTGATGGGACACACTGGCGACAAATTGATGGGGCAAACTGGCAGCAATTGATGGGGCACACTGGTGGCAATCAATGGTTACAGTGGCTGAGCTTGATGGCACAGTGGGGGCAATTTATGGGTACAGTGGCTATGTTTGATGGCACAGTGGCTGCATTTGATGGGCACAGTGGTGGCAATTTATGTGTACAGTGGCTGCGCTTGATGGCACAGTGGTGGCAATTTATGGGTACAGTGGCTGCATTTGATGGCACAGTGGCTGTGTTTGATGGGCACAGTGGCTGTGTTTGATGGGCACAGTGGCTGCGTTTGATGGGCATAGTGGTGGAAATTGATGGGCACAGAAGCTGCATTTTATGGGCACAGTGGGGCTGCAATTGATGTTTTTTTTTTTTCAGTTTGCACCCCCCAAAAAATTTTGAGCATCAGCCGTCACTGATTTTAAGAGGTTAATCAGGGGATTAAATATTTACCACTTTTAATTAAAGTCCAAATCCAAGATGTTAACAACATCCTCTCACCCCCCTCTAAGTAACCACTGATATGGAAAAGGAACAACTGTCCAAATGTCCATTTTACTTACCTAAAGCTACAGTCACATGATGATCCTTCCCTCTTCTGTTTACTTTCTGATGTCCTTCTTTGGGTCATATCGGTGGAGGCAACACTTCCAGAGTCTTTTCTCATAGGCTCCAGAGGCAGGAGAACTAATGAGGGGGCAGAGATGGGACCAGAACCCAAGAAGATAATGAGTGGGGAAAAATTCCGGGTCTGGAAGGGCTCAAAGAGGAATATGTGACTTTGATCCATTACACTGCAGGATGGCTTAACAAGAGGTGTGTGAAATTAATACTGAGGGGTGTAAAGCCTTGTGCACACCACTGTTTTTTTTGTTACAACCCAGCGGGTGACAGTTCCGGTCGAAGCTGCTGTACTAACACTCCGATGTCAGTACAGTGATCTCCCCTGCTGTGCTGTTGTGTTCTTACAGGCGTGCGCCCCCGCCAGAACACTCCGGTCAGCGCTCTCAGCCATTGGCTGAGAGTGCTGAACAGGAACAGGTCGGCTGCTGGTTTTCCAGCATGCTTGTCAGACATAAACCAGCCAAGAGGCTAGCCTCTGTCGAACCAGCTGCCATACACACGGGACAAATGTTGACCGGTTTTCATTGACCTGGCCGAAATCTCCCGACATTCAGTCCATGTGTACTAGGTTTAAAGTATTTGATGATCAATGCACTAAATTTTATTTTTGCCTAGAGTTGGGCTTTAAAAAAAAAAAGTTTTTAGGTTTGCTTCAGAGACTCCTGTGTATAAAAAAAGATACATTATAGTTAACTGCTCCTGACAGCTGCAGCTAACCACATTGTAACTTTTGGTTTACTTTTAATTGCGCATTATTCTGTAAACTGCTACAGATGTCGGTTTTGAAAGAGCTGCTGACTACACAGACTGGGACTTCAGCTGTTGAAATGTAAGTGGAGGCTCCCTGAGGACCCTGATGTAAGGGGGGCTCCCTGGGGACCCTGATGTAGGGGGATACCCTCAGCTGTTGAAATGATAGCGGGTTCCAGTGTTTACACCCACGGTGTGTGCTCGGCAGGGAAGGTCTCTAGGATATGCCCGGTATGTCCTAGAGACCTAGACAATTAACTGGTGAAAGTCAGGAAGAGGGTGCCCGCCCTGCCATCTGCACACAATAGCACAAACTGCAAAACAAAATGCAGATACTGGTAAATGTACATTTTCTTAGGTTATGTATATTACTGAGATTTCCTTGGCATAGACACTGGCTCTACTCCCCCTCACCTTGGAATTTTGAGTTTTACCACCAGCTTGGGGTGTTCCCCTTCTCTAAATGTCTTCTCCATTATATGGGTGGTTTAACTGTACAGCACCTGGTCAAAGCTAAGATATGTGTTTGGGGTGGACTGATAATTTAAAGCTGAAATTTAATCGGCTTATAGTGTATTTGCCTTCCTTGGTTCATCGTTCCCCTCTCATCAACATGCTAATGACATTTTGAAATTAACTGCTTGCCGGCCGTATCACTTATGCCGTGTACACACGACCGGACTTTTTCGGCGGACTGAATTCTGTCGGACTTTTCAACGGACTTTCGATGGACTTCCATCGAATCAGACTTGTCTACATACAATCACACCAAAGTCCGACGGCTTCGACCGTGATGACATACAACAGGACTAGAATAAGGAAGTTCATAGCCAGTAGCCAATAGCTGTCCTAGCGTCGGTTTTCATCCGTCGGACTAGCATACAGACAAACTGATTTTTTGACCGGACTTGAGTCCGTCGGAAAGATTTGAAACATGTTCTAAATCTAAAGTCCGTCTGATTTTTCGACAGCAAAGGTCCGATGAAGCCCACACACGGTCGAATTGTCCGATGGATTCGTTCCATCGGACCTTTGCTGTCGAAAAGTCCGGTCGTGTGTACACGGCATTACATGCACAGTGGCAAGGCGGCTCTGCTGTGCCGAATCAGATACTAGGTACAAGATCCGGTACTTCCACACCTGGCTGTGCTGTGATTATACAAAACAGATGCCAATCAGTGGGTGCTGGCCAATGGATGACTGCCGGCACCCGCCGATTGTCGGGAAGACACAAAGAACAGAACTCTGCCTATGTAAACAAGGCAGAGCTCTGTCCTTTCAGCTGGCGAGTAATTGATTTTCTTTCCCCGCAAAGCAGGGAATAAAATCCATTACTTTCCTTTGTAAAAGCACCTAAGGCTGCATTCACACCTGAGCGTTTTTTTCGCCTGAAGCCTGAAGCTACAAAATGCTAGAGGGGAAAAAATCCATTATTCTCTATGGAGATGGTTCACATCTCCACTCCAAAACGCCTGAAGCCGAACGCCTGAAGCTCAAACAAGTTCCGGACCCTTTTATGTCGCTCGAATCGGGCAGATTTGGGCATTCTTCTTCTTTTTACATTGGTGACCTTTTGCCCTGCACAAAATCGCGGCAAAAGGCTGTAAAAAACGCTGCAAAATTGCGGGTAAATTCGTGCGATTTCCTGCCTGAAAACGCTACGCTCGGGTGTGAATGCAGCCTAAGACCCCTTTCACACTGGGGCTTTTTCAGGTGCTTTTGGGCTAAAAATAGTGCCTGTAAAGCACCTGAACAACGCCTTCCCTGCACTCCCAGTGTGAAATCCAGAGTGCTTTCACACTGGGGCGATGCGCTGGCAGGACGTTAAAAAAAGTCCTGTAAGCAGCATCTTTGGGGCGGTGAAGGAGCAGTGTACACACCACTCCTCCACCGCTCCTGCCCATTGAAATTAATGGGCACCACTGCAGAAGCCCCTGCAAAGCGATTCGGCAGCAGCGATACACTGGTGCATTTATCCCTTTATTTGGCTGCTAGCGGGGGCTAAAAGCGCCCCGCAAGCGGCCGAATAGCGCTGCTACAGTGCCTTGCAAAAGTATTCACCCCCTTGGTATTTTTTGTGTTTTGTTGCATCACAACCTGGAATCAACATGGATTGTTTGATTTACAGAACATGCCCACAACTTTGAAGATATATATTTTTTTTTATTGTGAAGCAAACAACAAACAGGACAAAATAACAGAAAAAGTCAATGTGCATAACTATTCACCCCCCTAAAGTAAATACTTTGTAGAGCCACCTTTTGCGGCTCTCACAGCTCCAAGTCACTTTGGATAAGTCTCTATGAGCTTGCCACATCTTACCACTGGGATTTTTTTCCCATTCCTCCTTGCAAAACTGCTCTAGCTCCTTCAAGTTGGATGGTTTGCGCTTGTGAACAGCAATCTTTAACTCTGACCACAGATTTTCTATTGGATTGAGGTCTGGGCTTTGACTAGGCCAGTCCAACACATTTACATGTTTCCCCTTAAACCACTCAAGTGTTGCTTTAGCAGTGTGTTTGGGGTCATTGTCCTGCTGGAAGGTGAACCTCCATCCTAGCCTCAAATCACACACAGAGTGGTACAGGTTTTGCTCAAGAATATCCCTGCATTTAGCACCATCCATCTTTCCCTCAACTCTGACCAGTTTCCCAGTCCCGACTGCTGAAAAATATCCCCAAAAAGTTAAATTTTAGTCTCATCAGACCAGAGCAACTTCCTCCATACATTTTGGGAGTCTCCCACCTGCCTTTTCGCAAACTCAAAACCTGCCATTTTGTTTTTTGCTGAAAGTAATGGCTTTCTTCTGGCAACTCTGCCATAAAGCCCAACTCCTTGGAGCGTACGGCTTATTGACGTCCTATGTACAGATACTCCAGTCTCTGCTAAGGAACTCTGCAGCTCCTCCAGGGTTACCTTAGGCCTCAGTGCTGCCTCTCTGATTTATGCCCTCCTTGCCCGGTCCGTGAGTTTATGTGTGAGGCCGTCTTTTGGCAGGTTTGCTGTTGTGCAATGTTCTTTCAATTTGGTTATGATAGATTTGCTGGTGCTTCTAGGGATCATCAAAGCTTTGGATTTTTTTTTATAACCTAACCCTGACTTGTACTTCTCAACAACATTGTCCCTTACTTTTTTGGAGAGTTCCTTGGTCTTCATGGCAGTGTTTGGTTAGTGGTGCCTCTTGCTTAGGTGTTGCAGCCTCTGGGGCCTTTCAAAAAGGTGTGTATATGTAATGACAGATCATGTGACACTTAGATTGCACACAGGTGGACATCCTTTCACTAATTATGTGACTTCTGAAAGTAATTGGTTGCACCAGAGATTTTTATGGGCTTCATAACAAAGGGGGTGAATACATGCCAATTATCAGTTTTTTATTTCTGAAAAATAGATTTATGTATATATTTTTCTAATTTTACTTCACCAACTTAGACTATTGTGTTCTGATCCATCACACCATTAATTCAGATAAAAAAAAAAAAAAACTGAACTAAAGGCAGTAATGTAACAAAATAGGTAAAAAGCCAAGGGGGGTGAATACTTTTGCAAAGCACTGTATATGGGAGTTGGCGACAAGGGCGCAAGTTTAGTTAGCTTTTTACATGAACAATTGTTTTTGAACAGCAGTCTTTTTTACATAACAATTGTGTTTTTTTTCACTGTGTCTGTGTAAGAAACTGTATAGCCAACATTCATCCAGGTCTTTAGCAGCAGTCTGTGAGAAGAAAAATCCAGAGAACATTTGGATCCAAGGCCTAGAATCTAAGCAGATAATTAACTTCACATGTAAGAAATATTCACTTAGAATACTCACTGCTAGAATGTCTTTTACGTCTTTATTGGTGTCCGTGTAGCTGTTGCACATTTTCCCTCACTTCCTGCCTGGTAAAACCCATAGACGTGCGCACAGGGTGTGCCAGATGTGCTTGGGCACACCCTAATCAGCCTGTGTGGTGTAGATTCCCTCTGTTTAGACCCCTGATATTTCATCAAAGCCCCCTAACGGAGCTCCTATTAAAATAAAAAATAGAACTAAAATTGTAAAAAATAATAAAAACAAAAACTACTGACACTGTCCGCTGCCCTACTGACACCAATCTCTGCCTTTCTGACACTGTCCATTGCTCTACTGACACCGTCTGTATATATACACATGCACATACATGCATATGTATTTGAGCTTTGGGGTGAAACCATTGTCAGCAGGACAGGAAATAAGGGGAAATCTCTCTAAAGGAGAACCGATACTAGACAGGGGTACAAAGCCTTCCACACTCTTTACAAAACTAGCTAGATATGGACTTTATAATTCTATAAATCTGTACTCTCAGATGCTCTTTAAAGAGACCCTGTCATCAATTTAGTCAATTTCAGGTGATAGTGCAGAAAAATTGAATATTTCATATTCTCCTTTCCATACATAACATTTTATTCACTTGCCATGTCAAATCCTGTAATTTAATTATTTTTTGTGCTGGCCCAGCTCCTCTGCCCCTCCTCTTTATTTACCCCTCCCTTTTATTGAGAATTCTACCATTCTGACATCATACCCAAGATGGCAGCACCCAGAAGCAGTCCCAGGACTTTTAGATGTCTACACAAGGGAGACTTTTACAGGTAAATAACATGCATAAAATACAAAGTGTATGCATATCAAAAACTATGTATGGAATGGTAAAAACACATGCTGGGATATCATTTTTAGTTAGAGGAAAATTTCCCAAATCTCCCAAAGTAAGGGGAATTCCACAGTTGTCCCCATTGGGGAAATTTCCATTTACCGCTTATTCTGGTGACACTTCTAAAATTTTGGATTTCCACTAACCTTCTGTCTTGATGACAATTGACACAACAGACCCTTCCGTACTTGATCAAAAACTAAAAAAAGGTTTAGACCCCCTTCATGATTTACATAGAAATGTGTCATCAATGGCAATGTTATACATTGAACTTGTTCGCATCTGTGCTCTGTGCTGCAGCACATTTGTCAAAATACTTTGGTTTCTCCCCCTGCCACCACCCACAGTGGTTCCCAGGCTCTCTTGTTTCTCCAGGGAACCCAGGACCATGATAAACAGACAGGATTGCTAGATATAGAGGTGATGGAGGAACATCCATTTCATCATCTCCTCTGCAACTAATGAACCCGGAAAGCAAAGATGATTGCATCACTTACAGTTTCAGAGCTGTAATTGCCTGGCTGCTATGGTCAGTTAAGCAGCTAATCAAGCACAATATGGGCTTTATTAGCTGCACTGGAGGTGGGGGAGACATTGGGGTCTAATAGGTCCCTGATGTCTCCATAAAAAGTATCTGTCCCCTTCCCAAAGCTATCACATAGGGAGCTTGTTGGCTCCCTTGTAATAGCAATAAAGTTACATGTTTAAAAAGTGTAAAAAAAAAAAGAAAAATTGTAATAAAATAAATAAAAATTCTATTAAAAGAATTTAAAGCAGCTCCCTCCACCCCCAGTGCATAAAAAACAAATGCGCACATAGGTCACGACGACAGGAAGAGGAAACTGGCTTTTCAGTTTCCTCAGTGTTTTCTAAAGGTCGTTTTAGGACCTGGAGCCTGCAGATTTCAAAGTGATCCGGGTGGGATGAAATCTTCAATCCTGGGTCCAGGTATTTAGAATAGCCAGCATACTAATTGGTCAGGTGTCTGCTGGGCTTTTAGTAACAATCTGACCATGGTTCTGAGCTCCACACCGGCAGACAGGTGGTCTGGCCCAGGAGTCA
Organism: Lithobates sylvaticus; assembly: GCA_028564925.1. NCBI lineage: Eukaryota > Metazoa > Chordata > Amphibia > Anura > Ranidae > Lithobates > Lithobates sylvaticus. The sequence continues at coordinate 179,874,726 of CM053029.1, read as the reverse complement.
GGAGGGCTCCACGTGGGAGCCAGTGCAGCAAGAGGCTGCTAGCTGTGTGCACCATGTTGGTTTGTGAACTGTCTGTAGGAGTCAGACAAGGGCCTGAAGTGTAAGGCCAGAGCAGCAGTCCTGCAAGTGGGAGCCAAAAGGACTGAATGTTGTTTATGTTGAAGGAGAAGGAAAACCCCGTGCAAGGGAAACCTGTGTTTATGTTTGCTGAACTTTCTTTTAATTAAAATGGGAAAACAAAGCCCTTAAAAGAAGAAACACTTGTGTCCTTAAAGTTCTACAATTGGAGTGAACCCCTTACACCCCCATAAATTTTTTTTTTATTACCATCTGTGTCTCATTGTGGAGATTTTTCTTTCGCTTCCTGTTCCATAGCCAAAACAGAAGAGAGGAAATCCCTACAAAGTGAGGAAATCCGGGGATATGTTCCCATTGGAAGATTTCCCCTCTATTACTTTTCTGGTGTCAACCCAAAATATGGGATTTATGTTACTTTCACTTTTAATGATAACAGTAAACAGGAAAAATAGAGAGGGCAATTCACAGACAGAAATAAAAACTCACAGGTGTTCTAATCTCTCTCCACTTTATCCAAAACTTAAAAACTTAAAAAAATAAGTTTTGCCTTTAGTTATACTCCAACTCTACACTGATAACCTGTAAAGGTTTTTAAAGCGTCACCTATGAAAAATTTTAGGCACTGTAGTTTGTTGCCATTTTACAGGTGCGTGTAATTTTGAGGCATGTTTGGTATCTATTGACTCAACACAACATCATCTTTAATATTTTACCAAAAAATGTGGGTATTCTTTTGTATTTATGTGCACTAAAATTTGTTTTAGTGAATTTTTTCCAGAAATTTTGCATTTGATAAACGGCTGCGCAAATATCATGTGACCTAGAAAATTGCAACAGCAGCTATTTTATCCCCCAAGATCTCTGCTTTCAGATAATATATCATATTTGGGTGTTTCTGCGTAATTTTCTTGCAAAAAAAAAAAACTGATTTTTCATATGTGTGAAGTAATAAAAAAAATTGGCCCAAACAGCAAGTTGGTAAACCCATTAAAACATGGACGAACGTGCAATGAAGAACGCCATAAAAACTGAAACACAAAGGAGTGAACCTAGCCTTATACCCCGTACACACGACCTGAAAAACGGACTACAAATCGTCCGTTTTTTTTTTTTTTTTGCATGCTAGTCGTATAGGAACCTGAAGAGTTTACTAAAGTTACAAAAATTCTCGTACGACAGAATAAAAATTCGGAAGTGATTATCATGTGTTGTAGTGTATTTGTATTGTATTTTCGGACGACAACTGTACTGATTAAAACGAAAATCGTACGATCTGGTATCGTATGAGAAAAGTTTTTGTGCTTGCTGATCGGATAATATCAGATGAACTGTCGTAATCGGCTCTCAAAAGCTCTGTACTAACAATCAGATTATCGTACGATTGCGACAAAAGCGGTATTTGTCGTCTGCTTTTTGGGTATGGGCCATTAGTCTAGGAATACACTTTAACTACCTGAGATCCGCGCTATAGCCGAATGACGGCTACAGCGTCTTCCCGGCCACGAGCTGCCTGCACGCCCCCGGAAGGGCGCGCACGGCGCGCTCTGTGATCAGCGAGTCTGTGAGACTCGCTGGATCACAGATCCGAGTAAGGGGTCGATCCCGACCCCTTACCACGTGATCAGCTGTCAGCCAATGACAGCTGATCATGTGATAATAACAGAGCCGGTAATCAACTTTTTTCCTTCTCGCGCTGATAGCGCGCGGAGAAAAAAAAACCGATCACCGGCGGCAGTGAGAGGGACAGCAGTCCCTCTCACTGCAATGTGCCCAGCAATGTGCCCAATCCATGGTGCCCACCTTTGCATAATTAAAGTGCCGCCTACCAGTGCCCACAGTGCCATTGGTCAGTGCCCACAGTGCCATTGGTCAGTGCCCACAGTGCCATCTGTCAGTGCCCACAGTGCCATCTTTCAGTGCCCACAGTGCCAGTGCTGCACATCAGTGTCACCTACCAGTGCTCATCAGTGTCACCTATCAGTGTCACCTACCAGTGCTCATCAGTGTCCCCTACCAGTGCCCATCAGTGCCCATCAGTGCCATCCATCAGTGCCACCCATCAGTGCCATCTATCAGTGCCCATCAGTGTCATTCATCAGTGCCCATCGGTGCCACCCATCCGTGCCACCCATCCATGCCACCCATCCGTGCCCATCAGTGCCATCTTTGCTGTCCCCATCAGTACCGACTTATCTGTCCCCACCAGTGCAGCCTATCTGTCCCCACCAGTGCAGTCTATCAGTGCCCACCAGTGCAGCCTATCAGTGCCAACCAGTGCAGCCTATCAGTGCCCAACTGTGCCGCCTCAGCGCATATCAATGAAGCAGAAAAATTACCTGTTTGCAAAATTTTATAACAAACTATTAACCACTTTCAGACCGGACCAATTTGCAGCCAAAGGACCAGGCCCCTTTTTGCGATTCGGCACTGCGTCGCTTTAACTGACAATTGCGCGGTCGTGCGACGTGGCTCCCAAACAAAATTGACGTCCTTTTTTTCCCACAAATAGAGCTTTCTTTTGGTGGTATTTGATCGCCCCTGCGGTTTTTATTTTTTGCGCTATAAACAAAAATAGAGCGACAATTTTGAAAAAAATGCATTATTTTTTATTTTTTGCTATAATAAATATCCCCCAAAAATATATAAAAAAACATTTTTTTTTTCCTCAGTTTAGGCCGATACGTATTCTTCTACATATTTTTGGTAAAAAAAATCGCAATAAGCGATTATTGATCGGTTTGCGCAGAAGTTATAGCGTTTACAAGATAGGGGATAGTTTTATAGCATTTTTATTAATAATTTTTTTTTTTATTATTAATGGCGGAGATCTGCGATTTTTTTTTTGTGACTGCGACATTATGGCGGACACATCGGACATTTTTGACACATTTTTGGGACCATTGTCATTTTTACAGCAATTAATGCATTTAAATGCATTGATTTCTGTATAAATGACACTGGCAGTTTAGGAGTTAACCACAAGGTGGCAGTGTAGGGGTTAAGTAGGCCTAGGGGTGTTTTTTTTTACTGTGGGGGGGCGTGGCTGTCAGCTAGTGAATGCTGATCTCTGCTCCAATCACAGGGAGCAGAGATCGGCGTCACTAGTTGCTAGGCAGAACGGGGAGATGCTGTTTATCTCGGCATCTCCCCGTTTAGCCGCTCCGTGAGACGATCGCGGGAGTCCCCGCGGCGATCGAGTCCGCGGGGACCGCGGCCGGACTCACGGGGGTCCCGACCGGCGCGGGAGCGCGCCGCTCCCGGCGCGCTCCGATGGCACGGACAGGCTAAAGGAGGGACGTATATATACGCCCTCCTGCCTGTACGTGCCATTCTGTCGACGTATATCGTCGTGCGCCGGTCGGCAAGTGGTTAAACATGATTTTTTTTTTTTTTTTTTTAAATGTTCCATCTTTTTTTGTTTGTTTAGCAAAAAATAAAAACCCCAGCTGTGATTAAATACCACCAAAAGAAAGCTCTATTTGTGGGAAAAAAATGATAAAAATTTCATTTGGGTACCGTGTTGTATGACCGCACAATTGTCATTCAAAGTACGTCAGCGCCAAAAGCTGAAAATTGGTCTGGTCACGAGGGGGGTTTAAGTGCACAGTAATCAGGTGGTTAAATGTACATATAATCCTATTGGAACATTTTTGTCAAAATGAATGGTCAAGGAGCAAGGATGAATAGTAATCTGATTTTTTTATTTTCGGTTAAATATTATTGTGATTGCAGCCTAATAAAATTTATGAAGCACATTCAAAACTTCTTATGTATGTATGTGTGTATATATATATATATATATATATATATATATATATATATGTGTGTATGTGTGTATATATACCGTATATATATATATGTGTGTGTGTATATATATATATATATATATATATATATATATATATATATATTTATTTATTTATCCATTTATCCATAAAGCATTGGGATAAGCGAGTCTAAATAATGTGTCTTCTTTGTATTTCCTACAGGAATCACAATGTGTCAAACTCTTCAGCACATTTCCTAAGTCTACTGGTCCCTCCCCGAGAGAGGCCTGTCCTTCCACTCTTGCTGTGACAATGCCTGTTATGCTGAAACCTCCCACAACTGTCTACACCAGATACTCACAGGAGCTCCACTGTGGCTGCAGGTAGGGAACACACATTCCTTCAGTGATTTCACAGAGAAGGCGGTTTATAAACCCAGGCAGCACAATTCTGACACATGTGGATTTACGAAAAGTTTCCTTCGCTAGCTCTCAGCTCCCAAGGAGGAATGGACATCTGGAGACTCTAAGTTCCTCTTTTGTAGTTTCACTTTGTCAAAGTAAGTAGAAAAGTTTCACAAGTTGTGGAAATGACTGTGGCTATGGTATTCAGAGATTGGTTCGCTGTGATCAGCACTTGCAGATCACTTTGTGGCTGAAAGCAAACAGATGTTTGAGAAACACGCTTGTTATAATTGTGGCCTGCAAATCACCTGCAAAAAAATTGAAGCATCATAGAATGTGTATGTGTTATATTCCTAAACAGATTTCTGAACGCGACTGAATAATTATTTAATGAATTCTGATTATATAGAGTGTACTTTATTTTTACAGTCGGCACGGTGGCTTAGTGGTTAGCACTTATGCCTTGCAGGACTGGGGTCTTTGCTTTGAATCTTGGTCAGCACACTATCTGTATGAAGTTTGCATGTTATGCGTGGATTTGCTCCTTCTGTCCAAAAACATGCTGGTTGGTCAATTGGCTCATGTCCTAATTGGCCCTAGTAGGTGTATGCAAATTGGCAATACACTTGTGTTATTACATTCTGGATGCCAGTCCCAAACTGAGCAATTGGTGGGGGACGAGGAAAGACCTGGTGACCTTGCAAAACATTTGCCAAGAAATGTCTATGGAAAAAGGCTTTCAAGTGTATCAGACATGACACCCAAAGTGATGGCCCAAAGAATTGCTGAGATTACCAAAGGCACCAACCTGACATCAACGTGGCGCCTCTTGCTGACTCCAGAATTGTAATCCTTTCTGGGTTCCCAACTTCATTGACTCCATATGACTAATAAAGGGGGGAATCCCACTATTGGATTTTTTTCTGCAACTTTACATGATAGAGAATGGAGAAACTCTAGGGACATCCTGTGGCATGTTGGGGTGGTTCAGTATGGTTCTAATAAAATGTAATGTGACTTAAGGGTCATTCACATCACATCTGAGCTTCAAAAATCATGTCTGTCTGGCGTTCAAGTGCGTTATGAGTGTGGTAGAGAGGTGCCCTAAGAGGATATCTACAATTGAACTGCATGTACAATGGCATCAAACTGTTTCATGCAAGTGTTTCGGAGAAAGCTGTCAAAACACGACATGAACAACTGGGTAGATTAGAACTGAACCACTGTTCAAGTGATTGTCTTGTGTTGCACAAAACTTAAAGGCTATAAGGCCCTGTTCACATCTCAGCGTATTGGAATCGCAGGCAGAATCTCGCAATTCTGCCTGAGATTCCAGGATCACAGAAAAATCAGCGACAAGTTTGCGGTGCCATTATTTCTTAATGGCACCCCAACATGCAATGCCAAACACGCCTGGTTCAGTGCCAAAATTTGGTACATGAGCTTCTTTAGTGCATTTTTGGAGTGGCGGGAGGCCCATTTAAAATGAATTGTGCTGCTCCAAAAGCACGCCACAAAAACATGACGCTGGAGCATCGCTAGATGTAGCTCAGATGTGAACGGGATCTAAAGGCTCTTTTATTTTTGAGAAACAACCTCATGCACTTTTGCTGTACTATATTATTGGCCATTTTAGGCTAAAGATGGCTTACCAAAATCTGCCTGCTGTGTCATTCAATGAGATTACTGGACAGGAAGTTAGATGTATGCAAGAAAAAACCTCAGTTCTAGAATTTTATCTCATTCATCTTTATTTCTCTAAAGCCCTTGTAACCCTTACATAAAGACTACAAGATCTGTACGGCTGGCAATAGACATTAGGGAGAGGCTGAACAGACCACTTCTGATAGCAGCTAAACTAAAAAAAATGTAAGTACATAAAATTTAATATTTAAAGCGGTTCGGCACCCATTTCATTTAGTAAATCTCTTTGCCTTCCAAATCAGGCAAAGAGTACTAAATGAAATGTTTTTTTTTTTTTTTTTTTTTTACTTACCTTGTAATTGAAGACTTCCGGTCTTCTCTCTCTGCGGGGGCGGGCGGGGTCTCTGCGTCGATCGTCGTCACGCCGCACTGTCTCCTGGGATCTGGTGTCATTGATCCCAGGAGTCAGTGCGGGCATCTTCCGAAATCTCGCGAGATTTCGGCCACATCTTCCGAAATCTCCCGAGATTTCGGCCACATCTGCCGAAATCTCGTGAGATGTCGGCAGATGTGCCGTTACTGCGCACACGCGCGAGTAACGGCGGTGCATGCTGGGCCATCAACAGTGCCTGTGGGGTTTCACATGCCCACAGGCAAGATGGACCCCAGCAGACAAGAAGAAGACAAGAAGAAGATGAAGACGAAAACCGGCGGCGATCGAGATGGAACATGGAACAGGTAAGTCCCCCAATTGAGCTATATGCCCTAGGCATATAGCCCAAAAAAAAAAAAAAGTGTAGTTTAAAAAAAAAAAAGCTCTAAAAAACTTTAGGGCCAATCATATTTAAGCAATCCATTGCGACGTGTGGTAAGCGTGCATTAATGTGCGTTGCATTCAAATTGCCCATTCATTATGAATGGGCTGCCAACACATCACAGCCAGTTGAAAAAATGTGCATGACCATTTTTTTTAAACACAGCATATCACAACATACGGTACATACAGTATGTTGTGGTGCATCGGGCTGTATTGTACAATGTATATTTTAGTGTTTTTGTTCAATAACATTCATTTGAATGCATCTTTGGCTAAAAATATTTATCTAAAATATTCTGCGACATAAAAAAATGTTGCTACCCTCATTTTATTCTATAGGTCCTCTCCTTTCCGAAAACATACTGCTTTTGGGGTTTAAGTGTGCCTCTATGTAAAAAAAATTGCATTTTGTTATGTGTGTCAACAAAGGAGAAAATCAGTCTGATAGCGAAAGGGTTAAATTTTCTGCAGATTTTTTTTTCTTAGCGATTTGCTCTATAAAAGTTCACAAAACTGCACAATTCATATGTTTTTGTTATTTAATTTGGATGCTTAAAGCTGAACCCTAGACAGATATAAAAGACACAAATTAATGCAGCTCTGTATTCATTAATACATCATTAACTGTTTTTTTTTCTCCAATGCAAGCAGTTTAAGTATATAAATTGGAGAGCTCAGACTGGGAAAAGGAGAATCAGCAAAAGGATCAGTTAATGTGCTCAAAGGAAGCATGTTGATAGAAGGAAAAAACAGGGTGACAGCGAGATGAGCCCATAATAGAACTACTTCACCTTTCATTGAACTGTCACAGGTTGGGGTGGGTCCAGGATGACCTGAGTTCAGAGGAAGTGGACTGAATAATGTTGGCCCTCAGACTGAGGACATCTAGTGGCATAAAAAAGTGCTGCAGGTGAAACCCGTTGATTGAAGGTGAATATTGCAGGAAAAAGCTGGTATTGTCATTTGATCTTTTAATGGGCTATTAGTTTTTATCTTGTTATTTTTGGGTTGGGTTTTTCTTTCAAATGTGCAGATGGACAAACATTACATATTAAAGTGTATGAACAACTCTGGATAGAGTAGAGACTGGTTAAAAGCCTTTTTTTTTTCACTATCAGTGCCCAGCTGGGGAGATTTCTCTTTACATCCTGTCACAGAGACACAACAGAAAATAAAAGAAGATTTCCCTAAAGTGTGGGGAATTCCCTCATAGACAGTTGTCACTGGCAAATCCGGTGTAGACACTGATCAACCCTCACTTCTTGCTCTGATGACAACTCAAAAATTTAGGATTTTCCATCACTTACTGTCTTGGCTTGGTGGCAATTGTCACTAGGAGAGTAAATCTCCCCAGTGGGGGTGCACAGAGAGGCTGCAATACACACCTGACAGAGTGTCTAACCCTCCCCTTCCCTATCCAAAGTGAATAAAAGTAAGTCTTGTCCTTACATCAACTTTAAAAATGGCATGCATGAAATACTGTACATTTTTAATGTTGTAAAATAATGTAAACCTTATACTACAGGACAATAGACAAATATTGAATAGGCTCCAAACGATGTCCAATAACATTATTTAGGTTCACTGATCTCGTTTCTCAGATTATTACTGTAGGTCATAAACAGAGTTTGTCTTCCATGGTAGTCATTTTACAGGCTATAGTGAAATACATGTAAGAACATAATCAAGCTACTAAGCAAATATGCCAAAAATACGACCAGCATAACTGGCATTGGATTTTATATTGTTTTATAATGTGTATAAACATAATATTGCTTCACCTTAAAATGGTTGCTATTTTGTTATTGTTTTAGGCTGGGTGCGTCTGTAATTTCATGTGTTTTTATACCATTTTTGATGCGTTTTTCATTCGCTGCCACAAGTATATGGGACCAAAAACATGCATTTTCAAACCAAAAAAAACACCAGTACTTTTTCTAAGATTCTGAGAAGGGAGAAAGAGAAACACACGGGTGTGAACGGGTCCCAAAATAATAGTAATCCTGTTGTCATGCATAGTCACACATAGGCCAACCCATTGCACAGGTGTGAACAGGGTCTGTTTTGCCACTAAAAAATATGTGCCTGTTAGCTGAAAGAAATATCATTTGAAAAGGTGATACATAAAATCCACTGTCTTTTCAAACTATTCAAGTACTGTTTCAAATTTGGCCAGACCAATCCTTAAAGTATACCTGCCATTATTCTGCCCCAGTTGCCACAGATTGGAGGGGTGTCAGGCAATAACCGGGTGACACTCACCAGGGCCGGCCACCTGATTGCCTCCGCCGCTCACTAACACAGGAGAAGGGAGCAGGAGGCAGAACGGGAAAGAGAAACAGCAGCGCTAAATAGACAGCGAGAGCTGCCGGAGTTAACTTTACATGTTAACCAGCAGGTGATTGGTTGCTATCTCCCATTCTGCCTCCTGCTCCCTGCTCCACTCGCCTGTATCTCCTGCTCTGCCCAAATAATGTAGGAAGGGGCAGAGGTGTGGGGGGTAGGGGCTGTGTAATGCAAAGGGATCTAGAGGTGTGGGGGGGGGCTGTGTGATTTAAAGGGGTCCAGAGGTGTGGGGGGCTGTGTAATGTAAAGGGGTCCAGAGGTGTGGAGGCTGTGTAAAGTAAAGGGATCCAAAGGTGCGAAGGCTGTGTAATTTAAAGGGGTCCAGAGGTACGGGGGCTGTGTAATGTAAAAGGGTCCAGAGGTGCGGGGGCTGTGTAATGTAAAGGGGTCCAGAGGTGGGGAGTCTGTGTAATGTAAAGGGGTCCAGAGGTGGGGAGGCTGTGTAATGTAAAAGGATCCAAAGGTGCGAGGGCTGTGTAATTTAAAGGGGTACGGGGGCTGTGTAATGTAAAGGGGGTCTTCCTACCTTTTACCTGCAGTTAAAGCTGCAGTCCTATAGATTTCTATTAGGTTGCATGTTTTTTCTGCATTTTCTAAAAGCGCACCAACAGTCCCACATGCTGCATCTTTGGCGCACTTTCAGAAAACATGAAAATATTTTTTTGGGGGGGGGGGGGGGTGACACCATGCTTTACTGCACCAGATGACAACAACCCTAGTGACGCCACTGGCAGTAGAACATAGTAAGTGTGCCACTGGCAGTTACACATGTATTTCTGTCTGACGCCAGCCGCCCAATGACAATCCTCAGGTCGTTTGGCAGAGAAGGAGGAGCTGCCTGGCCGACCGGGGGGAGCAGAGGGAGAAGGATTCTTCCAGTTTCCGTGCTGCAGTGCACGGGGGCACTACACGTGCGGTGTGCCACCTGCCTGCATGGGGGGGGGGGGGGGCGGCCAGATATGGGATATGGCCCAGGTGCCAAAGTCTTGTTTTTTTTTTTCAATAGAAAAAAAACAAACATGTTATACTTACCTGCTCAGTTGCAGTGGATTTTGAACAGACCATCCCCAATCTTCCTCTTTTTGGGTCCCTCTTCTGTGCTCCTGGCCCCTCCCTCCTGTTGAGTGCCCCCACAGCAAGCAGCTTGCTATAGGGGCACCCAAGACTAGTCACAGCTCCCTGTGCCCGGCCCGCCCTTTCTCTCCAGATTGGCTGACTGACTTTGATTGATAGCAGCGGGAGCCAATGGAGCTGCTGCTGTATCTCAGCCAATCAGGAGGGAGAGTCTCGGATGGCCGAGACACTCGTTGACATCGCTGGACAGAGATGGGGCTCCCCCCTCCACCAAATGATTTGGACCAGTGCACAAACAATTCATCAAGTCCCCCCCCCCCCCCCCCCCTTCAACCTGTTGTTTGAAGGGAAAAAAATTACTTATATATGGGCTGTTTAATGCAACCACATCCAAGGATTATAAACTGCAGTATCTTAAATTTTTGGTTTTGGTTTTAATACCACTTTAAAGCGTGTCTAAGTTTAGCTACGGAAGCATCAAAGGAAATCTCATACCCAGCAAAAGAAATCTCATACTCTGTATGCAGATACCAACTTGCCAGTTAAGAGGCCCCTCCCACAAGTTGTACCCTTTTATTGGTCAGATAGGCAAAAGGAGTGAGGCTGGACCTGACATAGTAGCACCTCATTGTAAGGCTCTCCTTGGGCACTTTGAAAGACAGAACAAAGTACAAGTAGGCAGCACCTGTAGCTTCCAAATTTCAGGTAACGCTATCCTAAGTACACTTGGATTACGAGCATAATCCGTTCCAGGAGAATGCTTGTAATCCAAAGCACTTGCATATCAAAGCAAGTTTCCCCATAGAAGTCAATGGAAACAAAGATAATTAGTTCCATATGGACTTCTATTGCATGCAATACCACATGTGGCCAGAGGTCCAGAGGTGGGGGGGGCGCCGGAGAGCCTCGGAAATACTCGGGGACAGCTCGGCTGAACTCGGAAACCCTCGGTAAGGCTCGGAAACACTGGGGAACAGAGTGCTTCCGCGTATTTCCGAGTAATTCTGAGTATTTCCGAGTATTTCCAAGTATTCTGAGTATTTCCGAACGACGCCCCCCGCACCTCTAGCCAAATGTAGTACTGCACACCACATTAACTTGAATTCTGAAGTTTTGCGAGACAACACTCGCAAAACGAGTCAGGATTTTAAAAAAAAGGTTGCTCGTCTTTCAAAATGCGTTACTCGTTAACCAAGGTTCCACTGTAACAGGTTTGATGTCAGCAGGTTGGGATTTACATCAGTTTAATTTGACTGCATGGAAACATTCATCTTTTATATGAATTCACTCTCTTATAAATATCTACATACAATATCTTTTGATATCTAAAACTTTTAGAAATTTCTGAAAAAGCTGAAAGGAAATGGTGGAATGCGCCGTGCTACGTGCTCTTTGTGTGTCAGTTTTGCAGTTTGGGTTTTGGGTTGCATGAACTTTTTGTATTAGCTTTCCCTGCTCTCTGGTTTTCTTGCACTCGCAGGCACACCATTATAAAAACCTGCTTTACCACTTGTTTGCTCACTTCCTTTAAACAGTCCATGCTACGAGAGTCAGATCTTCATAAATGACTCATTAAAGGATCTCAGCAATTTAAGAAAACGGGGCTGAACTAGAGCGTGTGCGTGAAGAAATATTAAGCCTGCAATGCGAGTTACTTGAAAGACGAGTTACGTAGGAGTTTGTCACCAGGATAAAAGTGCTTAGCTGTGCAACAACTCGCTAATAAGATAAAGAATTGTATTTATATTAAAAGATAATTATACGTTTGTGCAGTTATTTTTTTAAAGCCCAATTGTGGCTTCTTTTTTTTAGTGAGTCGATGAAATCGGGATGCTGAATAAATGATGATGAATACATACAGTACCTCCCAATTCTCTGAGATAGTAATGAGGGACACATCACAGCACAAGGTTTGTTGTCAAAGGGAGCGCGCTCACTTTACGCAGACCATGAAGAACTAATACACAAAAAATTAAAGATAAACTGGATAGTGTATTTTCATCTCTACTTTTCCTTTGTATTGGCTTTCGAAAAATAACTTTAAAACTGCATGCGCAAGGGTGCCCAGTTGCCAGCAGCCTGTTAAAGCTTATGACTGGCTGAAATACACTATATTGCCAAAAGTATTGGGACGCTTGCCATGCACATGAACTTTCATGGCATCCCAGTCTTAGTCCGTAGGGTTCAATATGGTGTTGGCCCACCCTTTGCAGTTATAACAGCTTCAACTCTTCTGGGATGGCTGTCCACAAGGTTTAGGAGTGTGTCTATGGGAATGTCTGACCAGTCTCCAGAAGCGCATTTGTGAGGTCAGGCACTGATGTTGGACGAGAAGGCCTGGCTCGCAGTCTCCGCTCAAATTCATCCCAAAGGTGTTCTATCAGGTTGAGGTCAGGACTCTGTGCAGGCCAGTCAAGGTCCTCCACTCTAAACTCGCTCATCCATGTCTTTATGGACCTTGATTTGTGCACTGGTCCAAATCATTTGTTGGAGGGGGGTTTATGGTGTGGGGTTGTTTTTCAGGGGTTGGGCTTGGCCACTAAGTTCCAGTGAAGGAAACTCTTAAGGCATCAGCATAGCAAGACATTTTGGACAATTTCATGTTCCCAACTTTGTGGGAACATCCACCTGATGAAGATACAATATTTCCCTAGTATCGACACGCGCAAGGGAGGGGACTTGACGGCGCAGGAGGCAGCTAGTCTATCTTATGGAGTAGGAGCACACAATCTCATCCACAGCTTGGCGCTATTAAAGCATGCTATAGAGAGGTGCACTAACGCAGCAGACCCATGAGGCTACATCTTTGAGCAGTGTTTGGACCTTGCAACCTGATCTGGAATCAGTTTTGATGATTCAAAAGCATGTACTGACCAAACTTAATTGCGAGGTCACACGCTCTGAGGTGAGCGGCCATTACCTTGGTGTGGGGAGCGCCTGAGTGTAATCACTGCTGCAGATCCCTATATTCACAGTCACCTATCAAGTCACGTTTATTATCTCTGTATTAAGGACACTGAAAACTGAACCTGGATGGTCAAAGTATCACAGACTTATATGCACTTGAGCACTTTTATGGATCACTTTTGTATCAATATTTATATTTTATGAAATGTGTGTATTTTCACACTACATGATGTTGTAAGCTGCACGATAACATTAGTCGCTTATATATTATTATTTCAGCCTTGGATTTGATTTTATAGGCACATCACTTTTGTTAACAATTTTGTTTTTTAGATTTTTGCTGCACATTCAGCAGATCATTAAGGGGATAGTACAACACATTATTTATCTATTTAACTTTGTGGGAACAGTTTTTGGATGGCCCCTTCCTGTTCCAACATGACTGTGCACCAGTGCACAAAACAAGGTCCATAAAGACATGGATGAGCGAGTTTTGGGGTGGAGGAACTTGACTAGCCTGCACAGAGTCCTGACCTTAACCCGATAGAACACCTTTGGGATTTAGAGTGGAGACTGCAAGCCAGGCCTTCTCGTCCAACATCAGTGCCTGACCTCACAAATGCGCTTCTGGAAGAATGGTCAAACATTCTCATAGACACCCTCCTAAACCTTGTGGACAGCCTTCCCAGAGGAGTTGAAGCTGTTATAGCTGCAAAGGGTGGGCCAACTCAATATTGAACCCTACGGACTAAGACTGGGATGCCAATAAAGTTCATGTGCGTGTAAAGGCAGGCGTCCCAATACTTTTGGCAATATAGTGTATGTGGCAGCTGAAAGCTGTACCAAACAGTACTCATGTTAAGGACTGTATGCATTCAGGGACATATGACCTGAATGCAATAATTCTGAAATCAGAGCATACGTCCCTGAATGAACATAGCTTGCTCAGCATCCAACTGGCACATATTTCAGCCTCTTATAGATTTTGACATGCTTCTGGCAGTGGGGCTGGACATGGCACCCATGCCTCCCAAATGCCTGAACACTCTGGGATTTGACGATTGATGGGCCAAACTGACCAGGTGCATGAAGCCTTAGGTTGGATGAGAGGGTTAGGACTGTAAAACACTTTTGATAATTAAATAATATTTTTGAAAGAAATCTATGCATTAGAACACAAAGTTGGAGAAATGAGGAGGAAATAATGAAGGGATTTGATTCCAAAAGAACAGTGCCTTCAAATAAGAGACAGTTTGGAGCTATATGAATGAACCCTAGAACCCTCAGGAAAAGGGGTTCAGGACTGCATTAAACATGGCATCGTTTAATGCAGGAATCTGGCCATGGAGAGGTTTCACATTAGGGGTGCAGGGGTTGTCTTAAATTTCCAAAGGGGTGGGTTAGATGGATTATTTTTGTTATCCTTGAAGTTGAGTTGTTTTTTGACATACCGATTAAATATACTCTAATACCATTCCAACTATTTCCAGTGTTTTTATTGAACAGAAAGGTCAAGGTATTTGCTTTGCTTTATTATTATTATTATTCAGCATCCTGGCAGGAGGGGAGGGACTGATAGTTGTATTATTGAGCTTGATGGAGAAGTAAGAGGAGAAGGCACAGGCTGGGTGAAATATCATGAGCTCAGTTTAGAAAGATTGAGTTTGAGTTATGCAGACATCCCAAGTCTCCAGCAAGGTGCGGGAGTCTCCTGCATTTCTGCTGCGGCTCCCTGACACCCGCAAGCGCCTCCCGATATCCTGGCTGCAGGGCCGATCCTGGATGGTTCCCTGGTTTACAGCCAGGAATGATCGGCATGGCGGCTGGAGGAGGAGGACACAGGGAATAATCGGGAATGATTTGTGTGGCGGCAGGGACAGCTGTGAACACTGATCTCCCTGTATAGCTTTTTAGCCGACAAACGCTTCTCCTTCTCTCCCTCCCGTGGCTGTCGGCCAAAAAGCAGAATGGCACGGGCAGGCAAACCTGTACCTGTACGTGGCCCTTTAATTGCCTGCCCGTGGCTCGTGACCCGGTCGGGTGCTCCGTGACCCCAGCAGCGGGACCAGCGGACCCGATCGCCCACGATCGGGTCACAGAGCTGAAGAACGGGGAGAGGTTTGTGTAAACAAACCTCTCCCCGCGCTTCCTACTCTGCCTGTCATTGATTGGCTGTTCCCGGTCATCGGGAAAGCCGATCAATGAAGTCAGACGTCAGCCCCGCCCCCTAATGTAAAAAAAACACAACACGTCACAGCCCATAACCCCTCCCCTCCCCCTAGTGGTTAACTCTTTCACTACCACTCTCATTTATACAGGAATCAATGCATTTAAATAGCATTGATTGCTGTATAAATGACAATGGTCCCAAAAATGTGTCAAAAATGTCCGATGTGTCCGCTATAATGTCGCAGTCACAATAAAAATTGCAGATCGCCACCAGTACTAGTGAAAAAAAAAATATTAATAAAAATGCTATAAAACTATCCCCTATTTTGTAAACGCTATAACTTTTGCGCAAACCAATCAATAATCACTAATTGCGATTTTTTTTTACCAAAAATATGTAGAAGAATACGTATCGGCCTAAACTGACGAAAAAAAAAAAATTTTGATATTTTTGGGGGATATTTATTATAGCAAAAAGCAAAAAATATTGCATTGTTTTCAAAATTGTCGCTATATTTTTGTTTATAGCGCAAAAAATAAAAACTGCAGGGGCGATCAAATACCACCAAAAGAAAGCTCTATTTGGGGGGAAAAAAGGACGCCAATTTTGTTTGGGAGCCACGTCGCACGACCGCGCAATTGTCAGTTAAAGTGACGCAGTGCCGAATCGCAAAAAGGGGCCTGGTCCTTTGGCTGCCAATTGGTCCGGGGCTGAAGTGGTTAACCAAGCTGTACTACTGAATTGCAGAGGAACTTGAGTTTAGTGTAATTTTAAGATTGATATATTTTTAACTTTATATATAACCGTTGGCTTTGAGTTCAGCATTAATGGACTAAGAGCTTTTCAAAGTGTATTACAATTTCTGTATGATGAGAACCTTGGAAGAAAACTCTGTAATACAATTGGAAAAGCAGAATGTTCTAAAGCCTAGTGTCCCTTTAAATCGTTGGACTAGAAAGCCATTGGGACTTGATATACTGTAAAAACTCAAATGAGAATCATACTATATTTGCTTTTCTCTAGAATAAAACCCTCTGTGTTCCCTTTGAAGTGATATTTTTTGCTTGGACAAATACATATGGTTTATGAAGATTAAAAAGGAGGCACAGCACAGTGGACGACAAAACGAGCAAATTTATCAAAGTGACAAGTGGTTTTGTTAAACTGTGTAAAACAGAGTGCCATATCATAAAGCTTGCAGGATGTTCATGAGCTCAAAAGGAATACATTTGCAAAATGAAAAAAGTTTTTTGTGTTTTAAAAAACAAAAAGTTTTAAATTTAAATCCGCTCTACCTCAAACCAATGACTAGTAAACTTAAGCCCCATACACACGGTCGGACTTTTTCATGGATTCTGTCTGATCGGACAATGTTGTTGAAAAATCAGACCGTGTGTATGCACCATCGGACAGTGTTCGTCGGTTTGTCCGACGGACAAAGTCTTATCTCCTGCTGGAAAGATTTGCCGTCAACCCGGTCCGATCACACCAAACCCGATCGTGTGTACGGTTGTCCGACCGGACAAAGTGCTACGCATGCTCAGATCACATTACAAGACCAAAGCTATTGGCTACTAGCCTCTACGTAGTCCCGTCGTAGGCAACAAACGTCACCACGTTCAGAATGATCGGATTTTCGACAACTTTGTCCGACCGTGTGTACGCAAAACCAACATCGGACAAAGTACGACGGACATGATCCGACGGACCTGGTCCGCGGATTGTCCGACCATGTGTATGGGGCTTTAGACGTAAGAAAGGAGTGATCTCCCTGCCCCTGAGGACCTAGCTTCACCCTGTTATTTTGTTGAAACATATTCAGATTAGCTTTATGCCAAGTAGCAGGGTCATGTGTCCCATACAGGCTTCCAACAAGGGATAAGTGACACCTTAATTAACCAAGTTCACCGCAAGGACTCCCATACAACATTCATTCATCTTTTTGTACTATCATGTAGATAATTGCAGGTAGCCTATACACCCATGAGCCATAACAGTATGACATTCCACCATAACCCATTGTGGCATGGACTCCACTAGACCTCTGAAGGTATGCTGTGATATCTGGCACCAAGCCATCACTGGCATATCCTTTAAGCCCTGTAAGTTGCGATTTGGGGCCTCCATGAATCAGGTTTTTCCAGCACATCCCACAGATACTTGATTGGATTGAGATCTGGAGAATTTGGAAGCACCTCAAACTTGTTGGGTTTATCAAACCATTCTTGGATTCATTAGACCAGGCCACCTTCCTCCATTGCTCTTGTGGTCTAGTTCTGATGTTCCAGTGCCCATTGTAGGCTGTGAACACTGGTCAGCATGGGCACCTTGAACGGTCTGTAACTACCCAGCCCCATACACAATAAACTGTGATGCACTGTGTGTTTTGACACCTTTCTATCAGAACCACCATTAACTTTTTCAGCAATATGAGCTACAATAGCTCTTCTATTGGATTGACCTACACGGGACGGTTTTCACTTCCCACGTTCATCAATGAGCTGTGGCCACCCATGACCCTGGTGAGAATATGAAAATGGAGGTTGTTGCACGATATCTATCTGCATATCTATTACTGTGACTTCAGCTAGGTTTTAATAATGATCCATGATGCAGCTGTGACTATTGTTTCTACATCGCTGGCAGGAGCCCAGCAAACATAAGATGTTGCATGGAGAAAGATCAAGTCTTCTTAGAAATGTATGAGTGTTTTCAGTGTCCATATGCTGTGTGTCAATATAATACAGCAGGGGTGGATGGATTGTAAGAGCCGGGTTATTGTATAAACCTTGTAAAACAGTTCCTTTATACTGTTGTTTCCACTGTGTATTTACCTGTAAAACAAAACCACTCTTTAATTTGTATTTTATCCCTGGAAGTAAGTGTGGAAAATAAAATCTTCTTTGTGGTACTTCAGAAAAGATTTTTTGCAACAGTATTCCACATGGGAACCAATGCCGAACTGCGGGTGCTGCTTGAGGCTCCAACGGGTTCTCTTCTGATAAATCACTGGGAGTGCAAGCAAGGACGGAACTCCCTGCTCCATGGATGCTAATACTATAATGGAAAAGTCCTTAGTTGTACATCACTACAAAAACTTATGTGTGAAAACAGCCTCAACCTGGGCTCCATCCAGAGCCACCCCAACACGCTTCACCCTGCCCATGGGGCTTAATAATGGGTGGCCCCGGATGGCTGAGGCAGTTTTCAAACACAGGTTTTTGAAGTGATATGTGAGTAAAAGTCCTTACCCACACATCACTAAATGCTTAGTATTATTTCACATGACAACATACAGTATAATATCATAATTGAAGAATGTAGTGACAACTACACTAATTACTTTTTGTGTAATGATTTTGTAGATAGCAATTGTAAGACACATTTTTAAGGATAGCTTTGTCTTAGTTGACTCATAATTATCATACACAGATTATGCTCACACAATACAGTATATAGTTAATATAAGCCAACCATGCTGGAATGTTATGTTGTGTAAGGTTATGGAGAAAGTGATACAGTCGTAGTATTGCTTTACAAGAAGGTTACTACCAAAAGCTTTGTTAATGTTTTTGTAAACCTATATTATAACTAAAAATAGGTCGCTCATAAAAAGTGCAAATATGTGCAGGCTCTTTTTCTTAACTGTTTGTCATTACTAATAAAATATCTGGTGATTTTGCAAGTCTCATCCTTTTTCTGGGTTGAGCAACATCATTATTTATAGGCAACTTTGTTAACATTGTCGGCCATGTGCACATACTCCCCTGCCCAGTCTAATGCACGCTGTGCCTATGAACAGTGTGTTTCATGCTCATGACAAAAGTAGGCTCACCTGTGGCGGAGGTCCTCAGCTTTCGATAGACAGTGACTCCTACAGAGAGTCTTAATGTCCTCTATTTACAAATAAGTGGTAGTAGCATCACTGGTACACATGAAACCTGACACAATTTTTTTTTTGTGTTCATGGCACCAAGTTGTTGCAGGGCATGTTAAAAATAGGGGTATGGACCCAGAGGAGTGGAGCAAAGCCTGGTCCTCCATAGCCAAGCATTCCTTTAACATGACTACCCTAGAAGCTGCATACAAAGTTCTCCTGAGATGGTATTGGGTCCCGGCCTGGATAGTGAGCTCAAACCTATCTTATAATGACAGTTGCTTCAGAGGTTGCGTTTAACGAGGGGATGTTGTTCATACCTGGTAGTCTTGCCCTCACCTGATGGGGTTCTGGTCCAGGGTGTTTGGGCTCCTCTACTCCTTGTTCCACATACAAATTCACAAAGGATGCTAAAGTGGCCCTATTGCATTGCCCGGTGCAGGAATTGTTCTCATACCAAGAAAAATTGTCTACTTATCTATTCATAGCCGCTAAGCAGGCAATTGTTAGAGGTTGGAAAAAGCCCTCTGTTTCATTTGCCATGGTGAAAAGCATCTTGACCGACCTCATGGTCAAGAAAAATTGTCTAGTATTCTACATGATTCACATTCTAAATTTCTGAAAGTATGGTCACCCTGGTGATCTTATGCTCTCCCTTCTAATTTCTTTGCAGACTGGGAATAAGTTTTCCCTCAGTCTCACCTTTCCATAGTACGGCCCTTTGTCTGCGGACCTGGGACATTTAGGTGGACCTGCGGCCAACGTCGCTAGGTCAAAATTCCTGCATTTACCCCATAGTGATATTAAACAGTGAATGTTTCTAGTCGTTATCGCTATTTTAGTTTACTCATATCGACCCCCTGGTGAGGAGATCCAGTAGAGCTACACGTCATATCTTTAGTTGCTTGTTAGTGCACCTGAATCATGGGCTCCCTTAGTAGGCCCTTGAGCCCTAGGTGACAGATGTGGACCTATAGCTTATACCCCTATGTCGATCAAGGAATGTTGTGCATCTCTAAAAACACCTAGTTGTTCATATCCTTTCCCATGTCATTGTGATATGTTTGATGTACTGTCCCCCTGCGTGGGTGATTGACTGTTTTGTTATTGAGCTTTCTAAGTATCCATAGGGATGAGTTTACATCTCTCTCCCGTTATGTACTTCCCCAATATATGGTTTTAACAATGGAATATTTGTACACATTCATAACTTTTTTGTAGAACCAAGTGCACCTGCCCCTGAAGAGTGTAATTTTACATGCACGAAATGCGTCGGCCCCTTTGGATGCACCTGTTTTGTAGGATGGTTCACTGATCCATTACTTTGAATGTACTATACTTCTGTGATCTCATTATGTTTACATATGGAAGACCCTTGCACGTTACCACACTACTGGCTTGTCATGCTGTATACATTGCTTTCATTATACATGGTATTCACATATGATTATATTACTACTTATTGCATATTTTATATGTTATGCTGTGATGCTTTTTGACAATAAAGGTATATTTTTGAACAATGACTTATCCTTAAGCCACTCATATCCACCTCATTCAAAGTCCCAAACTCCCCCCCCCCCCCCTTTTTGCAACAGATTTTCACGTACCTGGTTGGTGAGCCTGACGTGTAGAGGAAGGCCTCTCATACAGCTCCAGCTCGAGAACTACTGATAGTGAGACAGCCACTGGAGCACGGCGTGGTAAGAGTGTCTAGGATCAGTCCAAAAGTCTGTGTAGGTAGTAGCCAGGAACTCGCAGGCAGGAAGCCGGTCTTGGCTGGTAGCAGGCATATGAGGTAGCAGACAGGCTGGCAGACTTGGCTGATGACAGACTGTGGATGCACAACAGGAAGCCCGTGGCTGTTCTGCTTGTTCCTTGTTGGCGCCTGTGCACATGTGTGTCTGGGAACGGCAGCTGTACAATGCAGATATCTTTCCTGACACAGATTTAGAGATGGAGACATGTGTTTCCGCATGTTTCATTCAAAGTCCCAATTTTTCCTTTCTTATATAAACATAAACAGGTGCCGGAGACACTCGGAAACACTTGGCAACCGCTCAGAGCTGATCCGATGCATGCGGATGCACTTGGAGAGGCTCGGGAAAAACTCAGGAATTGAGGGTTTCCGAGTGGCTGCAACTGCATCTGTGCAGCTCCGAGCGGCTCCCAGTGTCATCGACACCTCCGCACCATTGGCCAAATGCGGTAATGCACACCGCAGAGGCTTGAATCCTGCTCATTTTGTGAGACAACGCTCAATAATAGCTCGTATTGCAAAACGCTTGTTAACCGCGTTACTCTCAATCCGAGGTATTATTGTACATGGTATTCACATGTGATTATATTACTACTTATTGCATATTTTATATGTTATGCTGTGATGCTTTTTGATAATAAAGCTATCTTTTTGAACAATGACTTATCCTTTAGCCACTCATATCCACCTCTTTCAAAGTCCCAAACCCCTCCCCCCCCTTTTTGCAACAGATTTAGGGATGGAGACGTGTTTCCGCATTTTTCATTCAAAGTCCCAATTTTTCCTTTTTTATATATGCCATGTAAAATGAGTCGCTTTCTTAGGGGGAGCATTGGTCGGTGACTGTGTTCTTCCATGGAGAATTAACACTGCAGGAATTTCATTTACTGCATTATTTGCAGCAACCAGAGACTTTTGATAGCCTGTGGATAACAACATTATAGGAGCGTTGTTTGTGCCTGATAATCAGATTAAAATGTATTCCCATACAAGTTCGGTAAGGTGATAGCTGGAGCAGAGGTGTGTTCCTCCTGTCCAGTAGCGCTTTACAAGAACTTGAAAGCAGGGGGTTGAAGGGAGAATTGCATGGAACATGGTTTTGACCATCGCCAGAAATGGTGGGAAATGACTAGCCAGAATGGTATTGTGTTCAAGGGCACTTCCAGTTTATTTTGACCATCAGGTGAAAATGTTATTCCCCTAAAGGTTCAGTAATGTGGAAGCCAAAGCAGCTGTGTGTTCCTTGTATCCAGAAAAGCTATACTAGAACTTGTATACAGAGGTATGAAGTTAGCAATGTGTAAAACATGGGCCTGAGCGACACCAAACATGAATGGTATTGCGTTTGGGAAACTTCAGTGACTTTTCACTTCCACTTTGATCATCAGATCAAAATGTTATTCCCCTATAAGTTTTGTCAAATGGAAGCAAGAGCAGATGTGTATTCCTTGTGTCCAGTGGAGTGGAGCTATACAAGAACTTGTATGCAGGGGGACGAAGCAATGACTGTATGGAAGGGATTGACCATCACCTGTCATGGTGTGATGACCTCCCATAAGGGTAATGTATTATCAAACATGATAAGATGACTACCTAGAATGGTATTTTGTTCAGGGGCACTTCAGTGACTTTTCACTTCACTTTAATCATACCAAAACATTGTTCCCCCTGCCCCTATAAGTTCAGTAAGGTGGAAGCCGAAGTATGTTCCTTGTGTCCAGTCCAGCTATGCAAGAACTGGTTTGCAGGGGGATGAAATTAGTATTGTATGAAATATGGGCCTGAGCGTCACCAGACATAAGGAAATCACTACCCAGAATGGTATT
The DNA here is from genome assembly GCA_028564925.1 of Lithobates sylvaticus. Classification (NCBI taxonomy): domain Eukaryota; kingdom Metazoa; phylum Chordata; class Amphibia; order Anura; family Ranidae; genus Lithobates; species Lithobates sylvaticus. Next base: position 179,852,057 of record CM053029.1, on the reverse strand, counting down.
GCGTTTGGGAAACTTCAGTGACTTTTCACTTCCACTTTGATCATCAGATCAAAATGTTATTCCCCTATAAGTTTTGTCAAATGGAAGCAAGAGCAGATGTGTATTCCTTGTGTTAAGTGGAGTGGAGCTATACAAGAATTTTTATGCAGGGGGACGAAGCAATGACTGTATGGAACATGGGATTGACCATCACCTGTCATGGTGTGATGACCTCCCATAAGGGTAATGTATTGTATTCCGGGGCATTTCATTGACTTTTTACTGCACATTAATGCTGATGTCTTGCAAATTTTCCCCCCTCAAATCCTTCAGAGGATAAGGAGAACCCCAACCCACACATGAAAAATGCACCACAGACATCATCACGTGTAAAACACAAAGGCGTGAAGGAAGCCTCAGTCTCTAATCTCAATAAGGCAAAGCTTCTTTTTACACTTGTATTAGTCAGGAAGTTTGTCATTGACACCCTGTTATTTAGGATGTAATATGTTGGAGTCTTAATAAATAAATGATAATAAGAATAATATAAAAGATTATGATTAAAGAAAACCCTTCATGGTCTTATTGGACTGTTGTCAAAATATATTGCAATAAACACTACCCCACCTCCAATTAAATAAATATAAATTGGGTGGAACAATATTTACTTACTGGTTATATATAAAACGAGAAGTTAGGTCAATATTGACGGCAATTCAATTGCTTATTTGTACAAAGTGAGCTCTTTACTCTAGTTATTACGAGGAAAAATACCAGGCCTACTTATGGAATTGTCAAGTCCATTTCCAGGTATTTTACAAAACTGTTGGACAGGAGAAGCTAATGCTCCACGCTCCATTCTCTGCAGCTAATGGCTGACAAGTACAGTTAGATTATATTTAATATATTTACTTGTAAATGTTTTGGATGATATTTCTCTCTAACAAGAACCTGCCTAAATGGATGAAACATATTTCATATAACATTCACAGTTTTTTTTTTTTTTAAAGGGGATTCAAGCTTATGTGTATTAAAGAAGAGAGAAGTAAAAATACTAATGGACCTAGAACAGGGGCGGACTGACAACTCATGGGGCCCCCGGGCAATAGGAGATTATGGGGCCACACGGTATACACACACACAGTATACAATCACACAGTATACACATACATGTACACACAGTATACACAGACATGTTTCTATTGGCTGAGAAGGTACTGGAGAGGTGGGGCAGCTATAATCTCAGGATTTTTAGACCAAAAGGATGTCGATAAGGGACATTTCAGAAACAGATGTAAAAAAAAAAACACACATTTTTACATACTGTCCCTGGTTTTACTGAGGCTGGCAACCCTGATGGGGCCCCCTAGTGGCCCAGGGCCCTCGGGAAGTGCCTGAGTGGCCGAATGGTCAGTCCGCCCCTGACCTAGAAGTAAATATTACTTTATATGGTCACATTTTTTGCACATCTGATTATCACACACCTATAGGGCCAAACATAAGTGAACACCCCTGAAAACTATGCTCAGGTGTTTTCAGTTAAAGAGGAACTTTATCTCCCCACCCTCCACCCATGTTTTTTTTCTAGACCCTCTTACCTTTTTTTTGCAAGGTTATCTTCAAAAAACATACATGGCCAGGGAATCCATGACTGTTCTGCATTGCACCCCTCCACTGCTACACGCCGGGTCCTTTGCTGCCATTTTCCTTTCATCTTTAGAAATCAGCTGTCTATTCCAAGTTCTTACAGCTAGCCCCTGATGGCGTATCACCCAGTCTGCCCACAGCTACTGTGTGTCCCTGCTTTTGCAGCCCCCTAGGATATATGACAGAGATATGTCAGGAAGTTGCAAAGGCAGGGACCTGTCATTCTCTCAAAGGCGAGAATGATGGCACGGGAGTGGCCCGGAGTAAAACAAAAATTTAAAAATATAAACAGCATCATATAACAGGTCAGTGTTACAGTGGGGAATAGACCATTTTTGTAAAAATTATCCATTTTAGGTACCTGTGCTCTTCCACCTTGTGGCAACTGTTTGGGGAAGGCCCTGATTAAGTTTGGTGAGGAGGAGGTTGAGTGATCTGCACCTAAAATCTACTGAACACCTTTGGGATAAACTGGAATGCTGATTGCCAGATTTTTGTCCAACATCAGTACCTAACCCCACAAATGCTCTTTTGGCTGACTGGACACAAATTACCAAAAACATACTCCAAAATCTTGTGGGAAGCCTTCCCACATGAGCGGATGCTTTTATATCTCAAATGCACATGGTTTTCGAATTGGAATTTCAACAAGCCCATGTGGGTATGATAGTCAGATGTATGCAAACTTTTAGTCATGTAGTATAAAAGATGAATTACTGTATATGCAATGGCCATGTCTCTACTACCTGATTTTCTCAAGGAAAGTTTGGGAGGGTCACAGCACTAATCAAATTTATTTAGTCGATGTCTACATCCCCCTTAAGTAACTATGTAGCACAAGGTGCTATAAAGATATTCCCTGTAAGGGTCTGTTCACACCATTTTGTTGTGGAAATACGCACGCTAACATTTTTTATCTAATTGCAGTATTGGCTCATGGCCTGACCTCACGGACTCTTCCACTTCTCCTCTCTTCTTTCTCTACTTTTTCTTTCTCCTTCCTTCTCTTATGTACTTTTATGATTTCCATTATTTTTTGAAGTTTTAATTTTACTCACTTTTAATAGTCTTTTATATAGTCAAGTTTTATAAAAATGATTATTACTCCTATATTAATATATAATACCTTGAATTCTATACACTTACCATTTACAGCATCGTTATATTTGTACTTGACATTATTTATTTTTCTTTAGAATATACTACTAGATTTTTTTCTTCTTCTCTTTGTATATAAGTGTAAGTGAGCTTCTTTTACATGAATATATTATTTCTATAATATGTTATTTGTACAATGTATTGTCTTTTTTGAACTCTACACTAAAATATTTTGACAAGGAAAAACGCACGCATTACTCAAGGGATGGTAATACTTGGTGTATTACCATCCCTTGAGTAATGTGTGCGTTTTTCGCACTTTAAATGATCCCCCCCCCCCCCAGTGCATCTACAGATTGCCACTGCTCTACGATGCATTGCAGTAAAAAAAAAAAAAAAAATGAAAGAGGCTATAGTGACACATAGTCACATAGTAGGTGAAGTTGAAAAAAGACACAAGTCCATCAAGTCCAACATATGTGTGTGATTATATGTCAGTGTTATATTGTATATCCCTGTATGTTGCAGTCGTTAAGGTGCTTATCTAATAGTTTTTTTAAATTACCGATGAGACCACCGCCTGTGGAAGGGAATGCCACAGCCTTGCCGCTCTTTCAGTAAAGAACCCTCTACATAGTTTAAGGTTAAACCTCTTTTCTTCTAATTTTAATGAGTGGCCGCGTGTCTTATTAAACTCCCTTCTAGACATGGGAACTGCCAAAAAATTCGTTTCGTTTCGTTTCGTCCCGTTTCGTATATAAAAAAATTCGTAATTCGTGTACGAAATTCCGTTCGAATTCGTCCGAAATACGAAATTCGGACGAATCGTAATTTTTTTTACGAATCGTTAGTAAAGTTACGAATCGTTACGAATCGTTACGAATCGTTAACGCGGCTAATGAATTGTTGGTTCTCATAACACAGAGAACAATTCGAATCCAACTACAAATATCGAATTTCAATTTCAAGTTACGAATCGTTACGAATCGTTATGAATAGTTACGAATCGTTACGAATCGTTATGAATAGTTACGAATCGTTACGAATCGTTATGAATAGTTACGAATCGTTAGTAAATCCAACTACCAATATCGAATTTCAACTAATTTGAACGAAATTATTATAGCAGATATAACGAATGAATTCGAATGACAAAGTGTCATTTTTGCAGAAAAAAAAAAAGCGTAGGGGTCCCCCCAAATTCAATAACCAGGCCCTTCAGGTCTGGTATGGATATTAAGGGGGACCCCAGCCAAAAAAAAAAAAAAAAAAAATGGCGTGGGGTCCCCCCCAAATATCCATACCAGACCCTTCAGGTCTGGGATGGATTTTAAGGGGAACCCCGGCCAAAAAAAAAAAGAAAATGGCGTGGGGTCCCCCTCAAAATCCATACCAGACCCTTTATCCGAGCACGCAACCTGGCAGGCCGCAGGAAAGGAGGGGGGGACGAGAGCGGCCCCCCCTCCCGCCTGAACCGTACCAGGCCACATGCCCTCAACATTGGGAGGGTGCTTTGGGGTCCCCCCCAAAGCACCTTGTCCCCATGTTGATGAGGACAAGGGCCTCATCCCCACAACCGTGCCGGTGGTTGTGGGGGTCTGCGGGCGGGGGGCTTATCGGAATCTGGAAGCCCCCTTTAACAAGGGGACCCCCAGATCCCGGCCCCCCCCCTGTGTGAAATGGTAAGGGGGTACAAAAGTACCCCTACCATTTCACCAAAAAAGTGGCAAAAATTGTAAAAATGACAGGAGACGGTCTTTGACAATTCCTTTATTAAAATCTTCTTTCTTCTGGTCTTCCTTTCTTCATCTTCTCCTTCCGTCATCTTCTTCCTTCGATTCGCTTCTTCTTCCTCCGGTCTTCTCGTCCTTCTCGTTCGGCGTCGTTCTTCTCGTCCGGCATCGTCGTCTCTTCTCGCAGGCCGCTCCTCGCAATGGGAGGCTCCCGCTCTGTGAGGCTCCGCTCCGGGTGACAGGTCTTGTATAACGAAGGCACCTGGTGACCCCGCCCCCCCTCTGACGTCATGGGGAAAGCCATAGGGAATTCCACATGACGTCCCCGTGCGTCAGAGGGGGCGGGGTCACCAGGTGCCTTCGTTATAAAAGACCTGTCACCCGGAGCGGAGCCTCACAGAGCGGGAGCCTCCCATTGCGAGGAGCGGCCTGCGAGAAGAGACGACGATGCCGGACGAGAAGGACGACGCCGGACGAGAAGGACGAGAAGACCGGAGGAAGAAGAAGCGAATCGAAGGAAGAAGACGATGGAAGAAGATGCAGGAAAGAGAAGATGAAGAAAGGAAGACCAGAAGAAAGAAGATTTTAATAAAGGAATTGTCAAAGACCGTCTCCTGTCATTTTTGCCATTTTTTGTACCCCCTTACCATTTCACACAGGGGGGGGCGGGATCTGGGGGTCCCCTTGTTAAAGGGGGCTTCCAGATTCCGATAAGCCCCCCGCCCGCAGACCCCCACAACCACCGGCCAGGGTTGTGGGGATGAGGCCCTTGTCCTCATCAACATGGGGACAAGGTGCTTTGGGGGGGGACCCCAAAGCACCCTCCCAATGTTGAGGGTATGTGGCCTGGTACGGTTCAGGCGGGAGGGGGGGCCGCTCTCGTCCCCCCCTCCTTTCCTGCGGCCTGCCAGGTTGCGTGCTCGGATAAAGGGTCTGGTATGGATTTTGAGGGGGACCCCCACGCCATTTTTTTTTTTTTTTTTTGGCCGGGGTTCCCCTTAAAATCCATCCCAGACCTGAAGGGTCTGGTATGGATATTTGGGGGGGACCCTACGCCATTTTTTTTTTTTTTTTGGCTGGGGTCCCCCTTAATATCCATACCAGACCTGAAGGGCCTGGTTATTGAATTTGGGGGGACCCCTACGCTTTTTTTTTTTTTTTTATATCAATGAATGACTGTTTTTTAAATAGCTTTTTTTTCTGCAAAAATTACACTTTGTCATTCGAATTCATTCGAATGCATTCGAATTCATTCGAATGCATTCGAATTCATTCGTTATATCTGCTATAATAATTTCGTTTGAATTAGTTGAAATTTGATATTGGTAGTTGGATTCGAATAATTTGGAGCTGAAATTCGTAAACGGAATTTTTCCTGCAAAAATGACACTTTGTCATTCGAATTCATTCGAATCCATTCGAATTCATTCGAATTCATTCGAATTCATTCGAATCATTCGGCGACGAAATTCGTAAACGGAATTTCGTATTCCGTACGGAATTCGTAAAAAAAAAAAATTCGTACTACAGATTCGTAAATTCGTACGAATTTCGAAAAATTCGTACGAATTACGAATTCGTACGAAACGAATCGCACATGTCTACTCCCTTCTGCGAATTTTTTTTATACCTATTGTGGGGTCACCAGTATTGTATTTGTAAATTGAAATCATATCCCCTCTCAAGCATCTCTTCTCCAGAGGGAATAAGTTCAGTGCTCGCAACCTTTCTTCATAACTCATATTCTCCAGACCCTTTATTAGCTGGGTTGCCCTTCTTTATACTCGCTCCATTGCCAGTACATCCCTCTTGAGGACTGGTGCCCAGAACTGGACAGCATACTCTAGGTGTGGCTGGACCAGAGTCTTTTAGAGCGGGAGAATTATTGTTTTATCTCTGGAGTTGATCCCCTTTTTAATGCATGTCAATATTCTGTTTGCTTTTCTAGCAGCAGCTTGACATTGCATGCCATTGCTGAGCCTATCATCTACTAGGTTCTCCCCCTAGTGAGTAGATTGCATTCATATTTTTGCCACCCAAATGCATAATTTTACATTTTTCAACATTAAATTTAATTTGCCATGTAGTTGCCCACCCAATTAATTTGTTCAGATCTTCTTGCAAGGTTTCCACATCCACTGAGAAGTTATTGCCCTGCTTAGCTTAGTGTCGTCTGCAAATACTGAGATTGAACTGTTTACCCCATCCTCCAGGTCATTTATGAACAAATTAAATAGAAATTGGTCCCATCACAGAACCCTGGGGGACCCCACTTCCCACCCCTGACTATTCCGAGTACTTCCCATTAATCACCACCCTCTGAACCCTTGTAGTCAGTTTTGAATCCATGTACTCACCCTATGGTCCATACCAATGGACCTTACTTTGTACAGTAAACGTTTATGGCAAACTGTGTCAAATGCAGTGGCGGTGCTTCCATAAGGGCGCACGGGCGCCGCCCCCTCTCTCCAGCCACCCTCTCTATGACCAATGCATTGCATGAATCTATCCACGGCCGCCGCTGCCACCCCCTATTCAGGTGCCCAGTCCTTTTTCAGGCAACAGGTGCATGAATTACAGCGGCAGGAGGTGTTTTTGAAGCACCTGATTAGAGCCATAGGCTCTAATAGGCAGTTGCTTCCGAGCTTAGTAAATGAGCAGAAGTTCTGCTGACTTCCATCATCCAATCATGTGCAAGCAAAAATGCAGTTTTTTTATTTTCCTTGCATGTGATTGGGTACTCTTTGTAAAGTGAAACTTTGCCTCATTTACTAAGTTCTGGAGCAACTGCTCTTGCAGAGTGCAACTGCACTTTGCAAAGTGCACAGTCTATTTTAATCACTTTGGGCCTAAAAAAAAACTGTATTTGAAAGGCATTTTCATTCTTGCATTACTGTGACAGTTAAAGTATATTATTACCTTGGAACACAGCTTACAGCCATGTTATTCATGGTTGGCTTTATGCTGGCACTCTGAGAAAAAGACTTTTGAGGCTCCTGTTCAAACATGGAGTACATTTTTATGGTATATTACAAATGGTTTATGTAAATAAAGACATATGACTCTGGAATCTATCCCCCTGGTATTCAGAAACACTTTAAACAACACGCCAAGTGACAGTGCAAATCTCGCAAATCTTGTTCATACAGCACCCTGGAGGCTGACAAGATTGAAAAATTCAAGTTTGTTCTGGGAGTTCTAACAAAAGACCAACTTAGCAGTGTCATTTGTCACAAAACACCACGGAGGTTTCTAATGTAAACGATATGCCACTATTCGCATGATGCACAGCCTGAAGACATGTGGATTAAAGCTTTACAGTATGGATGAATGTCTCACTGCTAATAATGCTGAATTACAACTTGGTTGATACACAACAGCAATAGATAGTATTTATGTGTGCCTAAAGAAAGACTGTGTACATACAAGTGTTAAGACCCCTTTCACACTGGGGCCGCAACACAGGGTTAAAACTTGCCCCACTAGCATCCAAAAAGCGGCGCCAAAACGAGCTGCGCTTTACCGTTGTTTAAGCTGCGCTTTTTGGCTGTTACCGGGGCGCTTTTATTAACCCTGTGTTGCGACAATTCCGAACCACTTTTCAGGCGTTTCCGAAGCGCTGCCCATTCATTCCATTGGGCAGGGCGTTTTGGGAATGCTAAATACAGCGCTCCCAACCCGACCCAAAGAAGTACTTTTCGGAACGTCCTGCAAGCACACCGCCCGAGTGTGAAAAGTCACACTTGAATGAATGGGATGCTGTTTTCAGGTGCTTAGCAGAGGCTATTTCCAGTGCTAAAGTGCCTGAAAACTGCCCCACTGTGAAAGGGATCTAAGTGTGCTTGACTGCTGATAAGCGTAGGTGCGTTTTACCTAGGGCTGCAACTAACGATTATTTTCATAATCGATTGGTTGGCCGATTATCGTTTCGATTAATCAGATAATAACCTTAAAAAAAGTGGGATGTATAATTTAGTTAATATGTAAAGTTTTAAAAAAAAGGTAATTTATTCTTAAATATCTATATGCAGTGGTAAATATAAATAACCAACTATATGGTTTTAAGAAAAAATTAATGAAAGACTGTTTTGGTGATTTTCAGACAGAACTGTAATATATTATGTATGACAGACTCCCTTGTCATAGGCAGGTGGATGATAAAAGCGCCCTGCTCCTGTGGTCACTTATGCTGGCCATACAAAAAAAATATCTTCCTTCAAAAAATTGTTTCATTTTAAGAACATTCGTTCAACTTTCTAATCATTAGTGGGGTCAAATCGACGTTTGTTTTCCACCACAGTGATGGGAAAATTCGAAGGAGCAGAATAGAAAACTTCTTTCAGAAATAACATTCATTTTAAAACTGAATGTTAAAAGTGAAATTTTTAAACATTCTTTCATTCAACGAATGTACAAAGATTTTTCGTATAAATATTCTCGTCCGAAAATCGATACGTGTATGGCCAGCATAAGGCTCGGTTCACATCTATGCAGTTTGCTTTTGATCCGTTTCTGCTGTGCTTTTTGCTGTGCGTATTTGCGCACGCGATTTTTATGCAATTTGCAAAAAAAACACTGTTTTGCATTGAAAAGAGTCCTTTCCAAATACGCAGCGGATTAAAAAAGCTGTAGATGTGAACATGTCCCAAGGGAAACCATGTAAATGAACTGTAGGTCCCAAGGTTCTGTTCTTGGACCTCTTCTATTTTCAATCTACGCCTCCTCCCTGGGTGAGCTGATAGCCTCCCATGGCTTCCAATACCACCTCTACGCTGACGACACCCAAATCTATTTCTCTACCACTCAGGTCACTCCCTCTGTCTCCTCACGTATCACAAATCTACTATCAGATATATCCGTCTGGATGTCACACCACTTCCTCAAACTCAATCTATGCAAAACCGAACTTATAATTTTTCCTCCCCCATATGCCCCTTCCCCTGATCTCTCTGTCAAAATTGATGGCACAACCATAAGCCCATCCCCACATGCCAAGGTTCTAGGTGTAGTCCTGGACTCTGAACTCTCCTTCAAGCAACACATCCAATCACTGTCCAAATCCTGCCGCCTCAACCTCCGCAACATCTCCAAAATACGTCCCTTTCTAACCAATGACACAACAAAGCTCTTAATTCACTCGCTGGTCATCTCTCGCCTCGACTACTGCAACTCCCTTCTCATTGGCTTACCTCTACATAGTCTATCACCTCTTCAATCCATCATGAATGCTGCTGCCAGACTCATCCTCCACCTTACCAATTACTCTGTGTCTGCCACTCCTCTCTGTCAATCCCTCCACTGGCTTCCGCTCGGCCAAAGAATTAAATTCAAAATACTAACAACTACGTACAAAGCCATCCACAATTTAGCCCCAAGCTACATCACTAGCCTAGTCTCTAAATACCAACCTACTCGTTCTCTTCGTTCCTCTCAAGACCTCCTGTTCTCTAGCTCCCTCATCACCTCCTCCCATCCTCGCCTCCAGGACTTTTCCAGAGCCTCTCCAATCCTTTGGAATGCCTTACCCCAATCTGTCCGCCTATCTCCTACTTTATTAGCTTTTAGATGATCCCTGAAAACCCTTCTCTTCAGAGAAGCCTATCCTACCCACACCTAACAACTGTATTTTCATTTTCTCCATCAGCTCATCCCCCACAGTATTACTTTTTGTTTCAACTTGACCCTCCCTTCTAGATTGTAAGCTCTAACAAGCAGGGCCCTCTGATCCCTCCTGTATTAATTTGTATTGTAAGTGTACTGTCTGCCCTCATTTTGTAAAGCGCTGCGCAAACTGTTGGCGCTATTTAAATCCTGTATAATAGTAATAATAATAACTATAGTGCGTTGCTGCAAAAAGCACCAAAAAACGCAGCGGTAGGAACCAGGCCTAAGATGTTTAGTAGCAGCAGCATGCTTTTTTTTTTTTGTATCACCGGTCATCATGGGGTTAAACGAATGAAATTTAGCCCTTTATAGTACAAAAAGAGTAGATAATCGCTACTATTAGAATTTATTTATACTGTGAAACAGTGAAAGTAGTAATATATATTATCTATATCATATATATAATAATAAATACACCCAGAAGTAGGATATATGGGCATTTTAACTAGGAGTCAGACATGAAGCTATATGAAGGGTGGAAGGGAGATATAAATATTATATATTAACCACTTAAGGGCCGAGCCTCTTTCTGAGATTTGGTGTTTACAAGTTAAAAAACATTTTTTGCTAGAAAATTACTTAGAACCCCCAAACATTATATATATATATATATATTTTCTAACACCCTAGAGAATAAAATAGCAGTCATTGCAATACTTTCTGCCACACCGTATTTGTGCAATGGTCTTACTAGAGTACTTTTTTTTGGAAAAAATACACTTTTTTGAATAAAAAAGTAAGACAACAGTAAAGATAGCCCAATTTCTTTTGTTATATTGTGAAATGCTCCACTACATTGTGGGGTCCTTACTTTGTAAAGTCTGTACTTTTTTGCTCCTGTATGCAATTATGTTCTTAAACCACTATTTGTATCTATGTGTAATAATTGTTTTCGTATAATAAAACGACATTTTTATATTCAATTGTCTTATCCCTGGGTACCGAGATAGTCCATTCCCACTATTTTTGTCATGGGGCAGTAATTGGATAGCTCCTGAGAACCCTCTTTTATATTGTAAAAGATAATGTTACGCCAAGTAAATTGATACCCAACATGTCACGCTTCAAAATTGCGCCCGCTCAGGGAATGACAAAAAACGTTTACCCTTAAAAATCTCCATAGGCGACGTTTAACATTTTTTATAGGTTGCATGTTTTGAGTTATAGAGGAGGTCTAGGGCTAGGATTATTGCTCTCGCTCTACCGATCGCCACAATACCTCACATGTGTGGTTTGAACACTGTTTTCATATGCGGGTGCTGCTCACGTATGCGTTCGCTTCGGCACGCGAGCTCGGCGGGACGGGACGCGTTCAAAACATTGTTTTTTTCTTATTTATTTTACCTTTTATTTTTTATTTTTACACTGTTCTTTAAAAACATTTTTTAATTGTGTCACTTTTATTCCTATGACAAGGAATGTAAACATCCCTTGTAATAGAAAAAAAGCATGACAGGGCCTCTTAAATATGAGATCTAGGGTCAAAAAGACCTCACATCTCGTATTTACACAAAAATGCAATAAAAAAAATAAAAAATGTAATATCATTTGAAAAAAAATGTCCCTTTAAGAGCTATGGACGGAAGTGACATTTTGACGTCACTTCCGCCATGCAGTGGTATGGAGACGGGTAGGGGCCATCTTCCCCTTACTCATCTCCATACCACAGAGGTGACAGAACCCGATCGCCTCAGCCGCTACCGACGGCTCCGGTAAGAGGTGGAGGGCACCGTGGAACTGCAGGAGGGGGGGGGCCCTCTCCCGCCACCGATAAAAGGATCTTGCGGTGAATCCGCTGCAGAGACCACTTTTATCTGAAAGCAGACAGCTCGCTGTAGAAGAGGATAACGGGTTATGGCAGCTAGCTGCTACCACAACAACGATATCCCTCTTCAAAAAACTGCCGTATAAGGACGGCGGGCGGTCCGTAAGTGGTTAAAGTTTTCATGGATATGATCATTTTTAATATAATGTACAATACTGATATAAGATGACTTTAAATGTAATTGTAATGCCTTATATTACCTCCAGTCTATCAGCCTCCACCTTTTCTGGGTTCAGATGCTGATCTTCCCCATGCACAGCCTTTAAAGTGATCTTTTTTTTTCAAACAAACATGTTATACTCACCTGCTCTGTCTAATGGTTTTGCACAGAGCAGCCCTGATTCTCCTCTTCTGGGGTCCCCCACTGGCACTTCTGGCTCCTCCTGCCTTCAGAGTGCCACTATAGCAAGCTGCAAAGTATAGTATAGAGTGCCCCTATAGCAAGGTAAAAAAAACTTCTGCCTTTAGAACCACTCACTTCCTGCCCGGGACTACATGTCCCATGAGGCATTGCTCCTCACACATTCACAAGTTCTCAGGCACTTATTCACATGTATGGGTGGTGTACTAAGCTGTATGTGTGCTGCACTGTATTTCCTGATATGTAAACAAATAATGCATTCTGTATGCAGGCCAACTAATCGGCTGACCGATTAATTGATTATAAAAATAGTTGACAACTATCTTCACAATCAATTAGTTGTTGATTAATTAATTCGTTGTTTCGGCCCTAGTTTACAAACCAAGAACCTCGCCCCCAGAAAAGACACACAGACTTATTTAAGTTGGAATTAGGGTAAGGTCACAGCTTGAGCTTACCAACTGTAACAATATTCAAAATACCACATAACAATGCCAGTCACGGATTTACCGTGAGCATCCATAACAAAACACAGATAGTCTAATAGGTCTGTCTCAACCATCAGTGTGAGACAGGTATTAAACTTATTGCATACTTAAACTTGAGGGCATAGCCCATAAAGCAATATCCATTGCTGGTAAGGTAAAACCGGCAATAAAGCTGTGACAAAACTCATATCGGGCAGGCGGGTGGGCATTTCTTGTGACGTCTGCCCCACCAAGCCAGGGTAAGTGCTGGGCAGATGGCGAGAGGGCGGAGGGGGTGGTCACAGTGGCAGCATTCAATGGCACAGTAGCAGCATTTGATGGCACAGGGGCAGCATTCCATGGCACAGTAGCAGCATTTGATGGCACAGGGGCAGCATTCCATGGGCACAGTGGCTGCATTTGATGGCACAGGGGCAGCATTCCATGGGCACAGTGGCTGCATTTGATGGGCACAGTGGCTGCATTTGATGGGCACAGTGGCTGCATTTGATGGGCACAGTGGCTGCATTTGATGGGCACAGTGGCTGCATTTGATGGGCACAGTGGCAGCGTTTGATGGGCACAGTGGTAGCGTTTGATGGCACAGGGGCAGCATTCCATGGGCACAGTCGCATTTGATGGGCACAGTGGCTGCATTTGATGGGCACAGTGGCAGCATTTGATGGGCACAGTGGCTGCATTTAATGGGCACAGTGGCTGCATTTGATGGGCACAGTGGCAGCATTTGATGGGCACAGTGGCAGCGTTTGATGGGCACAGTGGTAGCGTTTGATGGGCACAGTGGTAGCGTTTGATGGGCACATCAAGGGCTCATCCCCTTTAAAACACTGGGCAGCAATCAGCCGCTGGTGAGTGTCCTCGTAGTTCACAGATCTTCCTGCTCTCAAGTAACTGTCTGCCCATATCAGAGGTACAATCAGACAGCTATCCTGAGAGTCTGCAGGAGTCAGATATATCACCCACAATCTGCTGATTGCGGGTGCAATGCTAATGTCCCTTAGAAAAAGAAATAATAAATGCACATGTTTTCATTTGCAAAAAAAAGTGCATTTATTTTTATTTTTTTTTAAAAGGTGAACTTAGCCTTTAGGTTTTCACGAACACTGGCACATACAGTACATGCAAGCAAAAAGCCATTGGTAGTTTTGGCTCTTTTTTGGGGACTACGGGTGGTGTTAGCTGTTGTTCCAGTAGTTTTAAAAAGTAAGGGCTGCAGCCACGTATTTTTCATACTTCATTATGTAGTCTAAAAAATAAGTTGTTGCTGCGCAATGCAGTCACTTTCCTTATCTTTAGGTCTGTTAATATGTGCAGGCTTCTGTATGACCTCAGTCATTGCTAATGATAGTGAAAGTTCCAAAAGGCTGTAATAAATTGCCGCTCTTGCTACAGCAAGGGCTGCTTCACTCCATTGCATTGCAATATGTTCATGTTACTGCAACTCACTAAGCCCAGGTTCACACTATAGCGATCTCAGACATCGCATGTGATTCGCACCCGCACCACAGGTGCCGATCACTTGCAGAAAAAAAGGTGCAGGAACCCCCCCCCCCACACTGGAATCGTATCGCATGGGTGTTCTCGCCCATGCATAGCTCCCAACTGTCCCTGATTTTGAGGGACAGTCCCTGATTTGTCCCTCATTCCTCCTCATTTGTCCCTCATTTTGGTCTGATCTATATAGATGTATATAAAATGCACTTTTTATCTATCAAAAAGTGCTTTCCAGCGCTAAACCTTTCATCTGATTCCTAAATTGCTGCATTTGTAAATTCCAAAAGCCAATATAAAGGAATATTAGTGGTAAAAAAGCACTGTGGGTTTAACCAATCTTGTTTTTTTGTACAGTGCTCCTTTAAGGGGGCGTGGCCAGGGGTGTGTCCTATGCCTGCATACTTTTGCTGATAGGTGTCTCTCATTCCCATCTCAAAAGGTTGGGAGGTATGCCCATGCGATCCGATTCCCGTCCGAATCCACAGTTCGCACTGCGATCTGTGAACCGATCTAAGGGTGTTATGAACATTGTATTGACACCTGCAGCGGTTCGCAGAGGGCAGTGTGAACTGCCTGTGAGGGAAATGCGATACGGAAACCGACGCTGGAATCGCGCTGGTTCCTGCATCGCTGCAGTGTGAACCTAGGCTAGTACATTGGTGGTATTGGTACATTCATCTTCCCAAAGAACTATAACAATTAGAGTTTAGGCTGACTACAGCCTAGCAGCCTTACAGGTATGATCTTTTATTCATTGTATACTTGCACTGGTCCAGCTTAGACTATGCATAGCTGATACCTGAGGGGTCGCTGAGGAAGCTTCCAATCACTGTAGTAGTCAGTGCTACTACAACTGCGATATTCCAGGTCCTGTGCCTTTTGACAGAAACAATTGAGTACTCTCCATGATCCTCTTTTTATTTGCACTAACTTCCTGCTTTCAGTGAATTGAAATTTAAATTCAAGTGACGTCACCACCCCTTCTCTTCATCTCGTCCAATCAGAAAATGCCTAATATTCTTTGAATAAAATACAATACATAAAGATCAGATAGGCTTGATGCCATTTTGACAGCCAGGGGGTAATACTAGAAAGGTTATAGACCTAATTGATATAACAAATAGGGAGAAAACATAGGCAGATTGAGTTGGCTCTTTCTATTCGCTACACTTGCACACATAGGCCCTTTTCTTCATGCTTCATTCAAAAGCTTATATACCTCTCCAACCGCCAAGGTAATAAAACCCTTTGCAACTTCAAACTCCTTCCTTCTGTTTAATGGCACAAGGCAAGGCTGCCCACTGACCCTTGTTTTCTTTGTCGTGTGTGTATATAACCCCTTGCAGCTCACATTAGGAAGGATCCACATCTACATGGAATTCAGGATACTCAAACTGGCGTCTCTTCTAAACCTGCACAAGGCCCTAGATGCGTACAGTTCCTTGTCAGGATTTAGGATTACCCATTCTAAAACAAAGGCCCTTCCCCTAATGCTTCTCCATTCATGATTCCAGTCTCTCTCTGCTTACTTTCCCTACACTTGGCGCACAACCAAGATAAAATTCCTGGGAGTAAACATCATCCCCACCTATGAAACATTGTGGGGAGTATTTTATCCCTCTTTTCTGTTTTCCGGTCTCTCATAAAGTGGAGAAAGCACCAAAAATCTATTTTTGGCCGCATAGCTTCTGTTAAGATACCTATCCTACCAAACGTTCTCTATATTTTCAAGACCCTACCAATTCCTATCCCTTTTACAGTATTCATCTAATACTAGAGCTTATAGCCGAGATGTGAATATCTCCAACCCCCCCCAACTCATGCTTTATGGGTAAAAACGGTCAACGGTCAAAAACATTTACTGTACCAACATAGGTGATTCCCTGGCAAATTTACAAAATTATGTAATACCTGGCTTAATCGGGACTGGCTCCACCAAAACTAATTAGACAGGCTGTTGGGCTGATTTATGTGAACCCAAGTATTGGAACTTTGATTTCCCTCCATCTCTATATCATATAACACAAGTGACAATGAATGTACAGTTTCAGGGTTTCGAATCTTGATATTTATTGTATCGCTAGGCTGACACATACATAATTGCAACAGTTCAGTAAAGGTAAGGATGACCAGGCCTTACAGAGCTCTGAAGAGTATGCAGTCTTATGCCGCGTATACACGATCAGATTTTCCGACAACAAATGTTGGATGTGAGCTTGTTGGCTGACAGTCCGACCGTGTGTATGCTTCATCGAACATTTGTTGTCGGACTTTCCAAATGTTGGCTAGCAGGTTCTCAAATTTTCCCATCGTGTGTACACAACTCCGACGCACAAAAGTTCATGCATGCTCAGAATCAAGCAGAAGAAGCTATTGAAATTCCTTTTTCTTGGCTCGTCATACGTCTTGTACGTTCCCACGTTCGTAATTGTTGGCCAACATTTGTGTGACTGTGTGTATGCAAGACAAGTTGGAGACAACATCCTTTGAACAGAAATCCACGGTTTTGTTGTCAGAAAGTCTGATCGTGTGTATGGGGCATTACAGTTATACTAAGATGAGGGCGTACTGCCTCTTATTCTTGGACATTTGACTTTTGTCTGGTGTACTTCGTTATATATGTTCCCTGACAATGGGGACACTTTACCCCCCTGGCGGTATTCCCGAGTGTGGCTCGGGGTGGATTTTTAGTACCAAAAGCTGTAGCCCCCGAGCCACACTCGGGATCGCATCACAGGATCCAGGTACAGCTTACTTATCTTGTCCCCAGGATCCTGCGATGTCTCCCCGCACTGTGTGCAAGCCATCGATCTATTACAGAGCCAAGCTCCGTTCCCTGCGAGCGTTGTGACGCACAGGGACGGAGAACAGTGCCAAATTAAAAAAGTAAAAAACACAATACACAATAATATTACAGATTACATTACTGTATCAATTTTTTTCACATGCCTTTTATCCCTAGTGGTTTGTCCAGTGCCCTGCATGCAGTTTTATATTATAAATACTGTTCTTTCTGCCTGGAAACTGGAGATTGTCCATAGCAACCAAAACCGTCCCTTTACATCAAAAGTGGTCTTAGACCAGCTAGAAAACAGCAATAATAAATTAGAATCACTTGCAGAATTGAGCGATAGTAATTTGTGGGGAAATCCGTCATCAAACACTGAAAGTAATGACAGCGACAATTATGCAACTGAGCAAATTTCTGTGTTTTTTGATTTGATTATATTATTGAATATTTTTTATTATTATTATATAATTATTTGTTATAATTATTTATAGTTAGTTATTTATTATATTATAATTTATGATTTTGTTTTTCAAACTTTATCATACCCGGGATGTCTACTAGAATCTCGTTTGGACAGATTTAAGCGTGTTATTGCTAAGAATTAGAGGCCTACAATATAAAACGCCAAATTTCCATGCAAAATAATTGTACCGCTTTCAGCATAAAACATCTGAAATAATCATACCGCCAGGGAGGTTAAAGCGCAGTTCCACCCACTTTTGAAAGGTGGTCTTAAACTAAAGACCACCCCTCGTTTTTGGTTATTTAAAATATTTTTTTTTTCTTTCTAAAGTACCTTTTTCTGAAGGTATTAAAAGTCAGCAGCTACAGTGTTTGTAGCTGCTGGCTTTAAAAAAAAAATGTTGTGGCTGGAACTCCGCTTTAAGTACTATGCTACGCGTTTCAAAATACATTTTGGAATCTCTGGTAAGATTAAAACCTCCTACATAATTCTCCAAGACTTCCACATGGCTCAGTCTGCACACATGCTTGTAACAGCATGAGCCAAGGGTTGATGTTGTCATCACACAACGTATGTAATCTGCTAATCAATTCTGGCAGAACCTGTTGTGGAGAGACCTGGCTGGAAACACGAGAGCACTGAGAGATTACAGTCATGGGCTTTCACTTACACTGTGTCATTCTCTTGCTTCACAAATGTTTTCTATATTTAGAAAATAATCATTTATTTTTGCAGAACAGCTTACCTGGGTTTCTCCTGTATATTTGTGACTTGATTTGCACTCCACAATATGCATATTATTCATTGCAGGTAAGCAAAAGGGTAGGAAATTTTAAACTGAACTCCAGGCAAACAGCTAAATAGACAGATGAAAAATAAGGGTGTTGTTTTATTTGCCAAAAGGTTTGTATTTCTCTACATCCAGTTCTGAGATTTAAGCAGCTCTGTTACACAGCACCAGTTCCTGCCCAGGCTATAGTCAAATGACGGCTGGGCAGGACATTCACTGTTTTGGGGGAATGTCATATGCTGTGCAATCTGTCACTGATCAGTTTACTGGTCGCTGCCGGTATCATGTGATCGCTGTGACCAATCACGGCAGATTACATGACAATTGCACACAATGAATGGCTTTGATTCATGCCATTCATTGTGTAATATTCTGTTGATCTCTGTGATTGTTTACAGTGATCACATGGTACAGATAGGGTAAATCACACCCATCTGTACCATGTGATTATCTATGGCCAATCACAGATAACTACAATAGTAAACACTGAATTAATCTGTTTCATTCAGTAAAAATGGTTGCTTATAACCAGTGATGGAAGTAACTGAGTTAAAATAAACTGAGTTACTTAACGCAGTTACTTTAGAGGGTAACGAGTAATCTAACTGATTACTTTTCCCCTCATGGTAACTCAGTTCCCATTACTTTGGCTTAGTTACCCCAATTACATCTACCGCCACTAGATGGCAGTAGTGTAATTCTGGTGTCCTGCCGAAAAAGTTCCCCCGCCAGATAAGGACCCCCTGTACTAGGGAGCTTCCTAAAATTGCCGAACCTAAACAGGTCTGAGTGAACTCTACACCACGCAGGCGCAGTTAACATGTAATTGTACGAGGCGATGCCGCACTCTCCTGATGCTCGTGCTACTCTTCAAGGGGCGTCTATCGTGTAACTAAGGGGCAGGTCTAGTATTACTGTAACCAAGGGGCGCATTTATTATTATTGTTATATATCGAGCTCTGCCCATTAATTTAACATTCGCCCTCTTCTGTAGAAATCCGCCCCTTACACGATATAATAATAATGGACCCGCCCCTTGCTTACACGCTATAACAGATCTGCCCCTTGGTTAGAGTAATAATAGAGCAGTCCCTTGGTTACACGATATATAACAATAATAATAAATGCGCCCCTTTGGTTACAGTAATACTAGACCCGCCCCTTAGTTACACGTATAGAATATTAAAAAAAAAAGTCACAGTTACTTTGCTGCATAACTAATTACTTTTCCAATGTAGTAACTGAGTTACTAACGCAATTACTTTTTGGGAGAAGTAATTTGTAACTTAACTAATTACTTTTTTAAAGTAAGATGACCAACACTGCTTATAACAGTGAAATTCACTGGTCAGTGTTTCTCAACTCCAGTCCTCAAGGCGCCCCAACAGGTCACGTTTTCCGGATTTTCTGAAACAGCTGTGGTAATTACTAAGGGCTCTTTCACACGGGGCGGATCAGTGCAGATCCGCCCTGTGGATATCCGCTTGCTCAGCGGGGATCGCCGGAGCGATCTCCGCTGAGCAGGAAGATGACAGGTCCGTCTCTGCACTCTGTGCAGGGAGGGACCTGTCACAGCGTCGCTCTCCCCTATGGGGGATCGGGTGACGACGGACTGTAGAGTCCGTCGTCATCCGATCCGCTCTGCAGACAGATGGAAAAATAGGGTTTTCCTCCGTCTGCAGAAACGGACCATAGCGGGCACAAACGAGATCGGGTGTCAGCGGATGCTAATCCGCTGACACCCGCTATCCCATAGGGATACATGTATGTCCGTTTTTCATCCGAAAACGGATGGATGAAAAACGGACATACGGACCGTCCGTGTGAAAGAGCCCTAATGCCTCGTACACACGCTCGGACTTTCCCGCGGGAATGTCCGCCGGACCTAGTCCGGCGGACAAACCGCCGGACCTTCCAGCGGGGCTTCGCCGGACTTTCCGAGCGTGTGACTTGCCCACACACGCCCGGACTTCTCCGGCGGACAATCCGCGGGACTTTTGAAAATGAACGGACTTGCCCACACACGGAGCAAAGTCCGTTCATTTAGAACGTAACTGCAGGTAGACGGGACTAGCGAAGGCAGTGACTGCCGCTGCGCTAGCCCCGTCACCTGGCATGGATTTAAAGGGAATCCCTACGCTGAAAAAATGACGTGGGGGTCCCCCCAAATCCATCTCAGACCCTTATCCGAGCACGCAGCCCGGCCGGCCAGGAAAGGGGTGGGGACGAGCGAGCGCCCCCCCCCCCTCCTGAGCCGTACCAGACCGCGTGCCCTCAACATGGGGGGTGCCCTGGGGAAAGGGGGGCCTTGCGGCCCCCGCACCCCAAAGCACCTTGTCCCCATGTTGATGAGGACAAGGGCCTCTTCCCGACAACCCTGGCCGTTGGTTGTCGGGGTCTGCGGGCGGGGGGCTTATCGGAATCCGGGAGCCCCCTTTAATAAGGGGGCCCCCAGATCCCGGCCCCCCACCCTATGTGAATGAGTATGGGGTACAATGTAAACGACGCCAAAAAGTCCGCCGGCGCCCACACACGGGCGGATTGTCCGGCGGACTTCAGTCCGGCGGACATTCCCACGGGAAAGTCCGCTCGTGTGTACGAGGCATAAGGCAGTGAAACTGATCAAATCACCTGTGCAAAATAATAGAGAGCCTGAAGAAATTACCTGTTGGGGCGCCTTGAGGACTGGAGTTGAGAAACACTGGTATAAGCAATCATAATATGTATTAAAAAAAATGTGATTAATCCTCCTGAGTAATACAGTATTGCTCTGGTCACAGTGTGTTAAAAAAATAAAATGGAACAAAAAAATTTAAAAAAATTTAAATAAAATGTAAAACTATTTAAAACATTTTATGCTTTTTTACATATTGACACCAGTCCCTGTCCCTGATCACCCCCACACCAGTTATATGTGGATGCTGTACTGCACTGGTGACAGTATGTAAAAAAAAAAAAAGATTTTTTATTTTTATTTCTTCATTTGCCAAAAAGTTACAACTTCAAAAAACTTGCCATGCCTCTTACAAAATACCTTGGACTATCTACTTTCCAAAAATGGGTAATTTTGTATTTGTACTAGCCTGACATTTTTTGGGCCTCAAGAAATGACAGTACATCAGAATTGACCGATTTTCAGATTTACTGTATCATACATAGTTTGTGGACTCTATAACTTTACTACAGACTGAATAATATACACTGATTTGGGTTAGTTTCACCAAAGAAAAGACAAAGAATACAGTTTGGCCTTAATTTATGAAGAAAGATTATTTCTTTTCAAAATGTTATAACTGAAATAAAGAAAAATGCTAATTATTTCACATTTTTGGTCTTTTTTCATTTATTTAGCAAGAAAAAAACTGTGGTAATTAAATACCACCAAAAGAAAGCTCTATTTGTGTGGAAAAAAATGATAAAAAAATTTCATATGGGTACAGTTTTGCATAACCAATTGTCATTCAAAGTGCGACTGCGCCGAAAGCTGAAAACTGGCCATTTCCATCATTCAATCATGTTTAAGTAAAAATGCATCTTTATAAAATTTTCCTTGAATTAGATTGGGTACTTTTTGCAAAGTGAAGATTTTCCTCATTTACTAAGCTCTGGAGCAGCTGCAAAGTGCACAGTCGATTTGCCTTTAGTAAATCAACCCCATTGCATGGTTTTGGTAATTCTAAAGGAGAACTGTACAAGAAAATTGTATAACATATGGCCATCCTTAGTCCCACAAATGCACAGCACATACACAGATTGGAGGGGTGTGACACAGCCTATGATTGGCAGAACCTCCTCCACTTTACAGTGTAAAGTGAAAGCTATCGTCAATCGACTTAAAGTTATTGTAAACCTTCGTTTATTTTATTTATTTTTTAAATAACGAACATATCATACTTACCTCCACTCTGCAGTTCGTTTTGCACAGGGGGTCCCTGAACCTTGTCTTCTGGGGTCCCTCGTGGCGATCGCGTCTCCTCCCCGCATCAGATAACCCTCTAGGAGAAGCGCTCTCCCGGGGGCTTACCTTGCGGGTGCACTCTCGGGTCCAGCATTTGCATCTATAGACACAGAATGCCGGACTCAGCCCCGACGCCCGCATCATTGGATTTAATTGACAGCAGCGGGAGCCAGCGGCTGCGCTGCTATCGATCTATCCAATTAGGAGCCGAAAACCCCAGGCAGAGAGGAAGAGCGCGTCTCCGCCGAGGGAACAAATGGGCTCAGGTGAGTAAAACGGGGAGTTTGTGGGGCCGGTCACTGTCAGAAGTTTTTTCACCTTAATGCATAGGATGCATTAAGGTGAAAAAACACGAGGGTTTACAACCCCTTTAAACTCTGCCTACACTAAGGTATTGCAAAAAAATAATAATACCCTGATCTAAAGGGGTTAAAAGCGCCCGAAAAGCACCGCTGCCAAAGCCCATTATCGAATTTGCCCATTGATTACAATGGCAGGGCCGGTTTAGGAGTGGTGTATACACCGCTCCCGCACCGCCCCCAAGATGCTGCTTGCAGGACTTTTTTTTTTCCGTCCTGCAAGCTCACCGCCCCAGTGTGAAAGCACTCAGGCTTTCACACTGGGGAGGCTTGAGAGGCCCTTTCCAGGCCTGAAAAAAACACCTGAAAAGCGCCTTCAGTGGGAAAGGGGTCTTACAGTCCAAGCTTGCATAACTGCACCAGGGAACATCTAATTGCTATTGGGGACTAGGAAGCAATGTTTGCCCTCTTAGACCAGTATAGATTGTGCTTTATAAGGGTTTTTTGCCTTCCTCTGGCCCCATCGCATGTGTAGGTTTAGTAAATATTTGGATTGGTAATTTTATATTTTTTGAATAACCTTGATGTCTTTATTTTTGGCCCTCTTGTTTTTTTTATATATTCTGACCTGGATTCTAGCTTTAACACTCTCCCTGTTCTACTCTGTACTATCAAATTGTAAAAAAGGAAAAAGATGGAGTTCTATTTATGCCCCATACTTTCCCTTCTATTTATAGACAAAGGTCCATCTGTTTCTTTTAGTCTATCAGTCACACAGATTACATTTTGGACCCAAACCTGGTTTTTGTTCTGGCAGATTTTCTATTTATCATGCTATTGTTTATCCCAGGACCCCATCATCAATCTTACTGTCATCCCACAGATGACTAGGCATCCATTTGGATCTTTATTTATCCCAGAATTGCAATGCAGCAAAAATTACAAGCTAGAAAAGCTGACCTTGGCCAATATCTATTCTGAAAACAGAGACAGACGAATAAGCACTTTCACCTTTTCCATCATTCTGGAAAATGGATAAACTTGTTATCCTGACATCTCTGTGAATTACTTTTACAGCGGTTATGTTGACTTTAGGACAAACTATTGACAAAATGTTCCCTCCATACAGTATGAGACATATAAGAGTAGCAACCTATTTGACCATTAAAGTAGATCTAAACCTTAAAGTGGTTGTAACGACACAAAGTTTTTTACCTTCATGCATTCCATGAAGGTAAAAAAAAAACTTCTGTGTGCAGCAGCCCCCCTAATACTTACATGAGCCCCCTCTCGATGTCCTTGAGAGCCTTGGCATTCTGGGGAATCGAACTCATGATTGGCTTTTGGCAGCAGCAGGAGCCATTGGCTTCTGCTGCTGTCAGTCACAGCCAGTGAGCCAATCAGGACATGGTGGGGGCCGGGCCGAGCCATGGCTCTGTGTGTAAATGGACACACAGAACTGAAGGTCAGGAGTGCAGCTTGCTGTGGGGGCACCTGGCAGGAGGGAGGAGCCAGGAGCGCCAGCGTGGGACCCAAGTAGAAGAGGATCCGGGCAGCTCTGTGCAAAATCATTGCACAGAGCAGGAAAGTATAACATGTTTGTTATTTTAAAAAAAAGGCTTTAATATTTAGTTTTCACTTGTATAGAATGGAGAGAGATTAGAACACATTTCAGTTGTTAGGGAGATTCACCCTCTCTATTTGTCCTGTTTACCGTTACCATTAAAAGTGAAAGTTACAGAAAATCACACATTTTGGACAGAAAAGTAATAGAGGAGAGATCTTCCAATGGGGACACTAGTTCTGGTGAAAACCAGGGATTCCCTCACTTTGGAGAGATTTTCTCTCACTTCCTGTTTTGGCTATGGGACAGGAAGTAAAGGTAAATCTCAACAATAGGACAAGAATGGCAAAAAACTGACAGGGGCTATAACCACTTACTCTATTCAAAATAGGGGGAAAAAAATCTTAAGCTACACTGAATAACAGTTACTAAAGCACTGTGTGTTATTACCATAGTCTTTTGTTTCATAAAATACTGTTTTTATACGTTTTACATCTCAGTGCTTCTGATCTCCTCCTGTGTCTTTCAGCCACTTTGTGTCTTAATACGCTAGTTTCAGGGTCTCCTGAACGTCTTTGCTCTAAACTGGTATTCTGATGGGGATGATTGCGAGCCATGCTGAAGTGAAATGTGCAAGTTTAAAATGGCTTTTATCGTTGCCCGCATTCTCCACCACCAAAAAAAAAAATGGCTTTTAAAATGACAATAATATTTTAAGGCTAAATGAGGATTTAGTGATTGAATTTAGATCTACTTTAAGAAATGTAAATTAACCCTTTAATCCAAAACACGCATACCTGCAAATAGAAGACTGAATTCTTATTTTTTCCAGCACCTCCAGAATGCTGTTCCATTCAAGAGAAATCTTCTGCTAAAGTCACCAGAGAAACCAACACTTCCTGGGTTGTTGATCTTCTTGGTTCCCTGCAGCTCTCAATGGTTTCGTCCAACAATTTCCACATCACTGCTATGTCCTGTAATGACTGGAAGATTGGCGGAGGGGGAACCTCTGAGAGCTGCTAGGGACCAAGAAGTTGGACAACTCCCGGACGTGTCGGTTTACTAGTGGATTTAGCGGAGAATTTCTCTAGAATGAATACATGTTTCAGCGGCACAGACAGCAGAAAAGATAAATATCAATCTCTTCTTTTATGGGTAGGCCTGTTTTTATTTTTGGAATGATATGGTCACATTAAAATCAATGTTACTTTCACTGAAAAAAGCTTCATTATATATAAATAAATGCTCACCAGTAGAACATTGCAAGGAGGTTTATTTCAGAATATGACACCAATGCTGTCAATCAAAGTCAGTGAGCCAATGAGGAGAGAGTGTGGACTGGGCTGAGCCACGGCTCCATGTCTGAATAGACACACAGAGCAGCAGCTTGGCTCAGGTGCACCCATAGCAAGCTGCTTGCTGTGGGGGCACTCGGTAGGAGGGAGGGGCCAGGAGCACAGAAGAGGAGGATCTGGACTCCTCTGTCTAAGTTTAACATGTTTGTTATTTTTAAAGAAAAAAAAATGAGAATTTAGTATCACTTTAGGGTAACCTTCTGCCTTCAATTCTCCTTCATTTCCATCCTCCCTCTACTTTTTTTTTTATTTGCTGATTCTTGTTAAATTGTTTGTATGTATTTTTTTTTTTTTACATTTGCATCTGTTTGTATTTGTAGTGCCAAGTTTAAAAAAAGGCTTTGTACCAGGGACATGATTTTAGCACCTAAAGGAGGCATATCGCAAGATAAAATTTGCAGTTAAAGTGGGAGTAAACTCCCATGCATGAATTTTACCTATAGGTAAGCCTATAATATGGCTTACCTATAGGTAGTGTAAATATCTCCTAAGCGTGAGCCGTTTAGGAGCTATTTACTCTACATGCAGCTGGTGACGTCACCAACGCATGTGCTCTTTAGGAACGGCCACCCGGGCCGTTCATTCAGAGTCCTGTGCAGCTCCGTCCACTCACACAGCCAGAGTCCGTGAACGCAGAAGGAAGACCAGGTATAGATGGAAGCCCTGTCTGCGGTGACAGCACGTCGCTGGAGGGCTTCGCATACTACCACATTATAACTTTTCTTTGCAAGTTTAAAAAAAAAATCTCCAGCGGGTTTACTACTGCTTTAACTCACATTTTCTTAAACCCTAAAATCTGTAGTTACATTTTAGTTAACCTTTATATTTATTGATTCCTTAATTCCCTTTTGTTTTCTGCATTTTTAGTTTTTGTAGCCCTAAGTTAAAGTGCTTGGTGGGGGCAAGTACTTTAGCATTGTCGCTTTCTCTCCAGGCACTGAGAACAAATACCACTGACGCTTTGGGACTGGCATGCAACCCTGCCACCCTGACGAATTGATTCCTGCAAGCTTCATGTTCAAACACAAATGGAGTCCAAAAATGATTATTCTATAGAAGTTACATGTCTTTACAGGTTTCACACTGTTGCACATACTCAAAAGCCTTATGATTAAACGCAACAAAGTGAAAAATGACAAGTTATTTAACTTGGACTCCATTTGAGTTTGTGTCCAAACCTGATCAGATGAGCCTTCAATGGTGCATTTAAGCATATATGGTCTATTCCCTGGTATCCAAAGTAAACTGGGCAGTCCAGTTTACAGCAGTTTATTTCAGAGTCTATCTCAAGCCACTGGTAACCAGTAAATTCTGGGCCAAGCCTCTGTTTTCCCTAGAGCAACAGTACAGAATACATTTCCCAGACTATACTGTGATAAGACTATACTGTGATAAGATACAAAAAATAGTAACCAGAATAAATACAGCAGCCCCTGTATTTATAATACATAGCAGTCAACATGTCAAAATAGGTGTTATTTTTTTTCTTTTGTACACTATTAAAAATTCAAATGGGAACCCTAACATCATTTGACTGTGCAATGGCCAGGCTTAAAATTCTGGTGCAGACATGTCACCATTGTAGACCTGAACAACAAGAGGCTATCATGCTATTTAACTTGTGGCAACCATGCAAAACTAAGACACAGGCTATTTGTGGAACTGGCCTTTAAATTTCAAGTTTCTCAATTAAACAGCTCTGATTTATTATCCTTATATGCATCTGTGGCTTAATATTACTTATTTCAAGAATGTCAGTTGTACATTTATTCTTCTTTAAGGATCAGGAAAGGTTAATACAAATTTGAACAAAATCACTTTGAGATTAAGGAATTATACTCAAAGTGCGTGGTGATATTACACAGATTTTGACATTTAGGAGAGTTAAGAATAATTTCTGACACAGAGTGCTTCTAATTTTATGATACATTAGAATAATCCTGGGTAACAAATGCAATTAGTCACTGGAGTATTAATGCTATCTATGAAACACTGTCTGAAAGAACGCTCTGTATTCCTAGGGTTGCCACCTGTCCAGGATTCTCCCGGACAGTTTGGGTTTGGAATCTTGTGCAGATTACTGCTCTTGTGCAGATTACTGCTCCTGTGTACACATCAACCTGTTACAAGCCTGCAGCTGTGTGCTGAGGGCCGGAGTTGCTTCAGGCAGATCCAGAAGTGAGCTGTCATCTGAACAGAGAGACTCCTGTTTAGGGATGGGCCCGGTGTTCGAATCGAACATCGGCCGTTCGACCGCTCGTCGAGCCCAGAACTATGTGGGCCATTCGCATCACATTCGTGTGATGCGAACGGTCCACAATGCACTGCGCCAGTCGCAGTGCATTGCTGGCTGATGATTGGCCAAGCATGCACTGTGACCCCGCATGCTTGGCCAATCATAGAGCCAGCGGCGAGGAGAGCAATAATTGGCCACAGGCAGGATGCCTGTGGCCAATTATAGCTCAGGGGGTTTAGTACACGCCCCACACTATATAAGGCCGCCACGCCGGCGGCCTTATGTAGAGTGTTTCGGCGTTAGTCAGTGACGGTGTCAGTGACATCTGCTGTGTTTCATTCTGCACTGTGCTGACATTATCTGCTGTGTTATTCATTCTGCTGGGTGCTGACATTATCTGCTGTGATTCTGGGGATTAGTGTAGTGTGTGCGTGCTGTTAGTACAGCATTGCAGTATCACATTAAACCACCTTTACCCTTCTGGCCTGTTGTCATCTAAGGCAGCCAGCCACCTGCAGGAGTTAGCGTGTGTGTGTGCTGTGTGAGTATAGCACAGCACATGAAACCACCTCAGCCTGTATCTGCCCTAAGGCCCTGTTGTCATCTAAGGCAGCCAGCCAGCCATTTGCAGGAGTTAGCGTGTGTGTGTGCTGTGTGAGTATAGCACAGCACACAAAACCACCTCAGCTTGTATCTGCCCAAAGGCCCTGTTGTCATCTAAGGCAGCCAGCCAGCCACCTGCAGGAGTTAGCGTGTGTGTGTGTGTGCTGTGTGAGTATAGCACAGCACACAATAAACCACCTCAGCCTGTATCTGCCCTAAGGCCCTGTTGTCATCTAAGGCAGCCAGCCAGCCACCTGCAGGAGTTAGCGTGTGTGTGTGCTGTGTGAGTATAGCACAGCACACGAAACCACCTCAGCCTGTATCTGCCCTAAGGCCCTGTTGTCATCTAAGGCAGCCAGACAGCCATCTGCAGGGGTTAGCGTGTGTGTGTGCTGTGTGAGTATTGCACAGCACACAAAACCACCTCAGCCTGTATCTGCCCTAAGGCCCTGTTGTCATCTAAGGCAGCCAGCCAGCCATCTGCAGGAGTTAGCGTGTGTGTGCTGTGTGAGTATAGCACAGCACACGAAACCACCTCAGCCTGTATCTGCCCTAAGGCCCTGTTGTCATCTAAGGCAGCCAGACAGCCATCTGCAGGAGTTAGCGTGTGTGTGTGTGCTGTGTGAGTATAGCACAGCACACAATAAACCACCTCAGCCTGTATCTGCCCTAAGGCCCTGTTGTCATCTAAGGCAGCCAGCCAGCCACCTGCAGGAGTTAGCGTGTGTGTGTGCTGTGTGAGTATAGCACAGCACACAAAACCACCTCAGCCTGTATCTGCCCTAAGGCCCTGTTGTCATCTAAGGCAGCCAGACAGCCATCTGCAGGAGTTAGCGTGTGTGTGTGTGTGCTGTGTGAGTATAGCACAGCACACTAAACCACCTCAGCCTGTATCTGCCCTAAGGCCCTGTTGTCATCTAAGACAGCCATCTGCAGGAGTTAGTGTGTGTGCTGTGTACACTACCCACTACAATGTCTGGAAGACGGACAAGGAGAGGCAGACAGTCCCGAGGCAAGAAAACAGGGCAAGCAGGCTCTGTGTCTAGAGACAACAGTGCTGGTCGTGGATGTGGTGCATCGTCATCAGCACGTGGCCATGGGACACGCTTGTCCTTCTTTTCGGCAGCTGGACATGTTGAGCCGCATCATGCCAAAGGCTTGGTAGAGTGGATGACCAAGCCCTCCTCATCCTCCTCATCCTCTCACACCCAGGCTCAGGGTACTGGCAAAGCAGCTGCCAACGCGTACTTAATGTCATCATCAGGCACCCCTTCCCTAGACCCACCATGTCCTCCTGAGGAGTCCCCCGAACTGTTTGAGCACAGTGTTGGGTACATGCTCTAGGAGGATGCCCAGCGTTTTGAAGGCTCGGATGATGATACCCAGCTAGAGGAAGGCAGTAGCGTGAGCGCAGAGAGAGGGGATGCTCAAGGACAGCAATCTGGCAGTCATGTTCCACCAGCTGCAGCTTACTGCCAGGTTTGGTCCAGTGGTGAAGAGGGAGGGGATGATGAGGTCACTGACTCCACGTGGGTGCCTGAACGGAGAGAGGAGGAGGCGGCACATCTCCAATGAGGCAGGATGCCCTCCGGGGGCCAGCTTGAGGCCAGCACACCAACTGAATCACACCGCAGAGCTCCGCCTGTGCAGGGTGCTGCCTCTGCACGTTATTACAAAAGTTCTTTGGTGTGGGCCTTTTTTGAGATGAGTGCATCAGATCGCACCACTGCTATTTGCAACATATGTCTCAAGCGTATCTCGCGTGGCCAAAACATCAGACGCTTGGGCACCACAAGCATGACCAGACATATGTCGACCTGCCATGCAGCTCGTTGGCAAACGCACATTAAAGACCCACACCAAAGAACAAAGCGGACCTCTCCTTGCTCCTCATCAGCTGGGATCTCCAACCCCACTATACCTTCAGTCCTCTCTGAAAGCTGCACTGAGAGAAATGAAGGTGTAGAATTAGGTGTGTCACAGCCAAGTACTTGCGGGCACTCTGCTAGCAGTACACCGACGTCTGATTCTACCAGGCAAATTTCCCTGCCCCAGCTGCTGGACCGTCAAAAGAAGTTTACTCCCAGCCATCCACATGCCCAGCGGTAAAATGCTAGCTTGGCTAAATTGCTAGCACTTCAGCTGCTGCCTTTTCAGTTGGTAGACTCGGCCCCCTTCCGTGAGTTTGTTCAATGTGCGGTTCCTCAGTGGCAGGTTCCCAAACGTCACTTTTTCTCACGGAAGGCGATTCCGGCTCTCTACCGGCATGTGGAAGGCAATGTCCATGCCTCGCTGGACAGGGCGGTCAGCGGTAAGGTGCATATTACCGCTGACTCATGGTCCAGCAGGCATGGACAGGGACGTTATCTGTCTTTCACGGCCCATTGGGTCACTCTATTGGCAGCTGGGAAGGATGCAGGACAAGGTGCAGTAGTGTTGGAGGTTGTTCCGCCACCACGCCTCCAAAATGCTACTACTGGTTGTGACACACCTCTCTCCTCCACCCCCTCCTCTTCTTCTTCCTCCATGGCCTCTTCGAGTGCTCTGTCCTCGGAACAAGCGGTGCTCCGTAGGCGTCCAAGGGGCTACGCAAGTACGCAGGCAAAAAGATGCCATGCCGTGCTTGCGCTGGTGTGTTTGGGGGACAGGAGCCACACTGGGGCAGAGGTTCTGTCAGCTCTGCAGGGGCAGGCCGAGAGGTGGTTGACGCCACGCCAGCTTAAGCCAGGAATAGTGGTTTGTGACAATGGCACCAACCTGCTCTCTGCCCTGCGACAGGGACAGATGACCCATGTGCCCTGTATGGCTCACGTCCTTAACCTGGTGGTGCAGCGGTTCTTGGGCAGGTACCCAGGCTTACAGGATGTCCTGAGGCAGGCCAGGAAAGTCTGTGTGCATTTCCGCCGATCATATAATGCCAGTGCTCGGCTGGCTGAGCTGCAAAAGGAGTTGAACCTGCCCAAGAACCGCCTTATATGTGACATGCCCACCAGGTGGAACTCAACGTTGGCCATGCTGCAGCGATTGCACACGCAGCAGAGGGCCATCAATGAGTACCTGTGCGACTACGGCACCAGGACAGGGTCAGGGGAGCTCAGATTTTTTTTCCCCATGCCAGTGGAGCATGATCAGGGACGCATGCACTGTCCTGTCACCATTTGAGGAGGCCACGAGGAATGGTGAGCAGTGACAGTGCATGCATCAGTGACACTGTACCTCTTGTCCACCTGTTGGAGCATACGCTGCGTGGGATAATGGACAGGGCACTTGAGGCAGAACAGAGGCAGGAAGAGGAGGACTTCCTTGCCTCTCAAGGCCCTCTTTATCCAGACAGTGTTCCTTCTCTCCCACCCATCACACAGGAAGAGGAGGAGGAGGATTGTGTCAGCATGGAGGTGGAGCCTGGCACTCAGCATCAGCGCAGCAGTCTTTTAGGGATGATTTACAGTCCCAAGAAACCAGTGGACTTGTACGTGGCTGGGAGGAGGTGGCTGCGGATCATGTCGTCCTCAGTGACCCAAAAGACTCCGGACCGAATGCCTCAGCTAACCTACGTTGTATGGCCTCCCTGATCCTGCAAAGCCTGCGGAAGGATCCTTGTATTCTTCGGATCAAGGAGAGGGACCATTACTGGCTGGCCACTCTCCTTGATCCACGGTACAAGGGTAAGGTTGCGGACCTTATCTTGCCATCGCAGAGGATGAGACATCTCCGGGAGGTCTTGCAGAAAGGTCTGTGCAACGCGTTCCCAGAGACTGGGAGGTTACAAACTCCTGGTCCTGGACGACGAGTTGCTGAGGCTTCGGTCAGTAGCAGAAGGAGCGGTGGGGAAGGTGGACGTCTGACCGATGCGTTCAGACAATTTTTTAGTCCGCAGCCCCAAGGTATGATCGGTTCCAGCAACCATCGCCATTGTCTGATATACATGGTGCAGGAATATCTAGGGGCAAGGTCAGACTTGGACACCTTTCCCACCAAAAATCCTCTGGCTTACTGGGTCTTGAGGATGGATCACTGGCCAGAGCTTGCACAGTATGCAATTGAGCTACTGGCCTGTCCTGCATCCAGCGTTCTTTCCGAACGCACATTCAGTGCTGCTGGAGGCTTTGTCACTGATCACAGGGTGCGCCTGTCCACCGACTTGGTTGATCGACTGACCTTCATAAAGATGAATCAGTCTTGGATCACCACCAGCTACCAGGCACCTGAAGCTGATATAACAGAATAATTTATTTTGAAATGTCACATCCCTTCAAGACTGCCTATGCTGATGCTGATCTCAACTGACTTATCTCAAAATTACATAATATTTGTTAATTATTTTAACTGTATTAATTGGAGGTTACTAATTGTTGCATATGCTTGGTTGCAGATCTTGGCAGCAAAATGGCACACCCCACGGCTCACATGGGGTGGATTACTGGTCCTTGCATGGCAGGAAGGGGGGAAATGCGGTTTCTCCGTCTTCCCCACAATATGCTCCATGTGGCGGCCATGCCTAGTTTTGGCCACTAGGGTGAGCACTATCCTGCCGGTGGCGTCCCGAGATCACTCCGGACGTTCATGACTGGCCCTGCATGTGCGCCAGATCGGCGTGCGTGGCACGTCATGACGTCATGCGTTTTTGCGGCGGAAGTGATGACAGTAGTCGGAGGCATTGCCTTCCTGGATGCCGGGGAAGCCATGCGGTGGCCGCACATTAGCGGCCAGAGTGCTTTCATCTGGGGGGAGGGAGGAGAGGACGTTAACCAGTTAGGCACCACACAGGAACCACAGGTAACATATATAAGCTAGATGGCATGAGGATCTCATTAAGATCCCATGCAACAACTAAGACGGATGGATACCATTACTACTTGGCTAAAGTGAGTAACAATTCAACCTGACTGCTGTGCCTGACTATTTAGGCAGTCAGAATAGGTTACCCTTACCAATATTCAACCAAACCTAATCTACATTCATCTCTTCAACCATTAGGCTCTTCTGGCTTCTTTCCATAAGAACCTATGTCCTTTTTGCTTCTCCAAGCCTGATATTAACCTTCATTACTATCTGAAGGCTCACTCCAACTGTATAAAAAGTTCAAGGTAAATTATGTCACTTGCAATCTTTTTCACTTTAATTAAATTTTTGCTTCACTTGTAACCCTCTTTTGTTTTGACTGATTTTATTAGCACATTTAAATTATCTCAATATCTTATACTTTTTTCACACAATCACATTAGCATGATTCATGCAATCTCTTCCTCCCATTTTCTCACTTTTATAACATTCACATACTCGTATATCACTTATTGAGTTTGCTTGTAATTAAGCAAAACAATCCCCTTCACCACATAAAATGATCCTGCCAATATGGTCTTTTATTTTTATGCCGTATGTTCTTACCACATTCACAATATAGTTATGTAATACTTATGTATAGTTTACACATTATGATATAGAAAGTACACACCACCTGTCATCTAACAATGAAAAACAAGTTGATACATCCTTACAATTTCTTTTATTCATTATTCTCTTAATAACATAAACACATATATAAAATATTTCTAAACTCCTATAGCATTATACTAATGTGATCTTCTTTTTATATATTGTCAACAGTTGGGAAGTGGTATATTGGTGCCGTCCTCTGTCCTCCCCTCCCTCCTATGTGTGGGGGGCACAAAACGTGGCTTCTCGTAAGACTTCTAGGCTGGTTCTTTCCCCATTCCTCTTAGGGTGGTGAAGTGGAGGCGTCTGCCAAGTCTGCTGGATCTTTTCAATCAATTTTTAGACTCACCAATCATGAGGTCATCCATTTCAGCGTTCAGTGGTACATATAGTAATGCTCCTGTACATAGAAATGATTGCATGTTTTTGGAAAAAAAATTATTTTGAAAAAATCTAAACTTGAATGCCTTTATTCTAGAGCAATTTGTCCCCCAGAAGAAGAACACAACTGCCTATGTTGAAATGTGTCGGGGCTTCTAACATGTGTATCACTATATTGAAATCTTTTATATATCCATGTTCACATTGCTGTATTATGGTATATGTACCTTTTATACACTTAACAAGCTGTGATATTTTTGCTGTTTAAAAACCCCACGGGGGAACTCCTCTATGTGATACTAAATCTGGACTCTAGGCAAAAAACCCAACAGCTTTGTAAAAAAAAACGAATCATTAAATACATTTTTTAAATGGAAGCAGTGTAGGTTCCTGATTTGACCTGGTATCAATCACTTGTAGTTCCTGTATAGTAGGGCTGGAGTGTGGGAGGAAGAACAGTAGCATGCTGATAGGAAGAGTAAACAAATTGACAGAGAGATAAGCTCATCACTATGCTGCTTCTCCTTTCACTATCCTATTGAAATTAATGGGCAGTACTTCCAAAGCGCCTTAAAGGTGCTTTGAAAGCACCAGAAATTTATTTCAGTGGGCAGGGGTGTTTTAGGAGAGCTATTTATAGCACTGATATATATTATACCAAAGATGCTGCTTGCAGGACTTTTTTTTTTTTTAACGTCCCGCAAACGCACCGCCTGAAAGCACTAAATTGCAATGAATGGGAGGAAGTTTTCAGGTGCTTTTAAAGGCTATTTCTAGAGCTAAAATGCGTCGGTGTGAAATGGGTCTAAGACTTGTTTTAACAGTAATCATTTTGTGGTGTTAAAGGTTGTATGGATTGTATGCAAACGCAGAATATGTTTCAAGATCACTCTATCACCACCTGTTTTCATGTTCTCATGTTGTACAGGGGATAATTATTCTGCTTTCTTCTGTCGCCCTGTACTCCTGTGTTTGCTTTATGTTCCAGTCCAGTTTATTAAAGGAGCAGAGTGAGACAAGGATTTTCAAAAACCCTTTTCCTTTTTTTCCCTGGCTTTCGTGGCTAATTAAAGAGCCGGTTGCTAAGAGATGATCAGAAGCATCATCGTGAGACTCTAATGCACTTTTTTTTTTTTCCCCTACCTTTAACATCTAGGTTGTGGACCAGAGTTTGAGGCTTCCGCTAATCGGTACGTTTGGTAATGGCCGCTCTTGAGAATTCTTCAACACTTCAAGGGAAACAAAGACGATTGGCAAGACAAACCCAAAAATACAGTCTGAAATGGGCACAGGGAAATGACTCGGGACAACAGACTATGCTGGGGAAGGCACATGAGTTTTTTCAGATTTGTGATACAGAGGGCAAAGGCGTTATTGCGCGATGTGATATGCAGGTAAAACCAACATTTGATCATAACAAAAATGCTGTTGTGTATCATAATAGCCCAAGAACTGTAAAATATTGTTTTCTTTTGGGTGGTTTTCTTTACATGAACTTTAGTTACATTTCTTTTGACTGTGCAACAGCAGTAAATTTATAGGTTTTAGTATTTTAAGTATTATTATAGACCATTGAATTCTTAGTGTTTTTTGCCTGTGAGTTTTTTCTTATTTTTATCTGATGGTTTATTATAAAATGGTTAAATTATTATTATTAATATTATTATTATTACTACTACAGGTACTTAAATTATTGTGTCATATCCATTCTGTCCACCAGCTTTAAATATCCCATAACCATAAAATGTATAAGTATTTTACAGCATGACCATGTTTAGAATTTTATTATTACTGTACAACATTAATTTTAAAATGAAGGGGAATAGAAAAATAATGATCCTCAGAAAAACTTTCAATGTTTTGAAATACTTTTTTGCCCGCTCTTGCATCCATCAAATGACTGGTGTCTAAAATGAAATAGTTGCAAAAGAGTGAAAAAAATAAACTTCAAATCTGCTTGTAAATATTGCCATAATCAAATATATAAAATACAGTAGATAAAAATACAAAAGAATATGAATGTATATGTGAACTATTGGTATTGATTAAGGGAAGTACAGAAAATAATATTGATCATTGAAAGTTCCAGAGGAAGAACATTATGGGGGTTATTTACTAAAGGCAAATCCACTTTGCACTACAAGTGCAAACTACAAGTGCAAAGTGCACTTGAAATTGCACTGAAAGTGCACTTGGAAGTGCAGTCGCTGTAGATCTGAGAGGGACATGCAAAGAAAATAAAAAACAGCATTTTAGCTTTGCACATGATTGGATAATAAAATCAGCAGAGCTTCTCCTCATTTCAGATCTACCCCTTAGATTTACAGCGACTGCACTTCCAAGTACACTTTCAGTGAAATTTCAAGTGCACTTTGCACTTGTAGTTTGCACTTGTAGTGCAAAGTGGATTTACCTTTCGTAAATAACCCCCAATGTGTTCTAGTGAAGAGTCCTTTTCCTGAATCTTGATGGTAACTCATGAGCTAAGTGACCAATTGCTTTTTGTTTCAAAATCAATGGAAAACAAGAGGCCATTGAATGTTATTATATGCAGTATATTGATGTTATTATTATTGTAGGACGCTGGGACGTATTTATATGCAGTGGTTTAAATTATGAGAAATGTCTAGTTTTCCATAAATTTAGATTTTGGTATTTTAAAATTGTATTTTTATTGGTTATTTAATTAGGTGATATTTAATTTTTTCATAGGTTGTACTGCTGATAATCTAAAGCAATTCCAAGGAAAGGAAAAACAAACTGAAAATGAAACTGAATGAAAATGCTATCTTTTTTCTGTAATAGATTTGATATGTATTGACACTTTTTTGTTGTAGTAAAATAATAATAATAATAATAATAATTTTAATTCAATCTATGTGGCCATTGGGTAGATATGTGTAGCCTTGACTCTGCCATGGACTGCAAGACCTAAAAAGGTGATTGTTGACTGTTAGCGTTTCTACCTATTGCTTACACAGAGAGGGAGCAGCCATTTTGTTACTGAATCAATGTTTATAAAATGTAGTCAGTACCATAAACTGTGTTGTAATATAGCAATGACATCCTAGGGATCTTATAGTGTGAATGTTGGTTCAAGCAATAAAATAGCTATTGCAAAAGTCTAGCAGTTGGGTTGAAAATCTATCACATATAAAATAGCTATTGCACAAGTCCAGCAGTTGGGTTGACAATCTATCACACATATATATATATTTGGAAATTATTGACTAGGGAACAGTTGTAACTCTTAAACAGGGTCTAAAAGGAGAAGTATGACCAAAGCTCTTTGCTCATAGGTCTCCTGTGGGTCACAGGAGTGCACTTGGTTCTGCACTCCTTTGACCCAGATTCAGCTGACAGCAGGATGTCGGGACTCTCCATAATCAGTGGAGGGGCAGAGCACAGCATGTAGTGCTACCCCCATTGGAGTCACTCTAATTTAATTGGTTCTTTCCCTTGATTAGTGTAGAGGCAGGCACACAGCCAGTTCATTCAATCCGGCTCATTAATCAGTCTAGCTGGTGTACTTTTAATTGCTGAAGAACTTGGAAAAGGGTGTAGGTTGATATGGGATACTCCAGAACTACTGAATAATATCAGGAGGATACTTTGCTTTGCTAAGCCTCCCTGAACAGTCTGCATAGCATACTAGCTCATTATGAATTACTTACCTGAGATCGAAGCCCCTGCAGCAGTCCAACAGCTATCCCCAGGGTTCAGCTAACTGGCCTGGGCATAGTCACAGCCTGGTACCTGGAAGAGCGACAATACACCATCTTGGTACAACCGCGCCAAATGGAAAGCTCTCCCTCTTCCTGCTTAATCTTTACTCTCTCCCTGCGTGGTCAATTCCTTCCTCTTCTTTGGGGCTCTACCAACAAGCTTCTCTCAGTGTGCAAGCAGATGCCTCCTTTGGAAGAGGTTAACTCTTTGCTGCCCCATTAATAATGCCTCCAGGCAGCAATTTCCTCAGCAAGACATGGACTTTCATTGTAATAAAGCACTGCAGCAATTTTCTCCTGTATGCGGCTGACAACGACCACATGCACTTAAGGGAAATCTTGGATGAACCCCCACGTGTGCGCTACCCTCATAGGTGCTGCTGTAATTTAACTGGTTCTTTCCCATGATAAGTGCAGAGGCAGCCAGGCACACAGCAACAGGCTGGGGACTCCTCCTGCTGGATTAGACCCAGGGCTAGCTAGGGCTGCTTTCGGGCCTTAGATTATTTATGGGCTCTTCAGCCACCTACTGTGCACACATCCCCAGGGAAGTACCATAAATATTCAGCTGCTTATTTGACTTTCCAGCCCACTATGATTCTAGAATCCTCTAGAGCGCAGGGGGAAACAATCAAACGTCCAGCCTGTGGAGCTCAGAACAGCCCAAAGCAATCAGCAATTGCTCCACTAATTACAGTGGAGCCCAAAAAAACAAAATTTACTTAATATCTGTCAGGGCTGGGCTCAGCCCTTCCTACTCTGAGCTGGCCGCTCAGCTGTCGGCTAACTAACTGCCAGCTCCTATCTCTTCACAGTGACTCACCTGTTGATGATATCCTGCTCGTCAGTCTTCGCCTTGTTCACGTCTCTAGAGACGCTCTCTTGTGTTCCTGTTAAAGACTTGCTTGGCTGACATTCCTTCTGGCTCCAGATCCTGCTTGCTGTTCTACTACGCTGTATGTAGCTTCTGACAGGCTGCGCGAGGAGCCCCATATCTCCGGAACCATAGATGATAGGAACCCCATTTTCAGTGGTGGGGTAGGTCTAAAGCTACCTAACCCCAAAATTTGGGGTCTCTGTGACTCCTGGTCACCGAGCCACGACCCTCAAAGTCGATTGTTTTTTTTTTGTGATTTCTTTTGGGGCAAATGGGCCTATCTTGAGGTAAGGGGCCTGGAGCTGCAGCTCCTATAGCCCCTATGTTATCCGGCCCTGGTCCTACCCGTCCAGGGAATGCCCTAACCTTAAGGTCCTGTCACGGACAGACCTTAGGTGGCGTTGTTTTGTCCCCAGTTATTCTTAAAGATAAGCCTCTGGTTTCGGTTACCCTTACTTGGGCGGAGTCGTCCGTCAAGATACAGGCTCTAATCGACTCTGGGGCGGAAGGCCTGTTCATTGATGCTGCCTTTGTATCGAAGCACTCAATTCTACTGCAGCTGCGTGACACTCCACTTGCCATTGAGGCTCTTGACGGGAGACCTCTACAGCCTGCCCATGTGACTCATGAGACTGTTCCATTGTCCATGGCCATAGGGGCTCTTCACCATGAGATAATCTAATTGCAAGTTATTTCCTCATCTAAATTTCTGCTGGTTATTGGTTATCCTTGGTTACAGAGGCACAACCCCTCTATTGATTGGCTCCATGCTGAGGTTCTCTCCTGGTCGCCACAATACTTCCAACATGCTTCCAGAAGGTAGCCAAGGTCCTGTGCACCTCTTCACTCTCCTCTCTGCCGGAGGAGTACCACGATTTTAGCGATGTCTTTGACAAAGGTCAAGCCGGTAGTTTGCCTCCACGCCAGTCATATGATTTTGCAATTGACCTTCAACCTGGTGCCATACCCCCTCGTGGCTGGGCTTACCCTTTGTCGGTTTTGGAGGATAAGGCCATGGAGGAGTATGCTGCAGATGCACTTTCTCGAGGTTTCATCCGCAAATCCTCATCTGCTGGTGCTGGTTTCTTTTTTGTGAAGAAGAGGAGTGGTGAACTGAGACCTTGTATTGATTATAGGGGTCACGATTAAGAATGCCTATCCGATTCCGTTGATTACGGAGTTTTGTGACCGCCTCAAGGGAGCAACGGTTTTCATGAAGCTAGATTTGAGAGGGGCATATAATCTCGTGAGGATTAAGGAGGGCGACGAGTGGAAAACTGCATTTAATACCAGAACAGGCCATTATGAGTACCTCGTAATGCCTTTTGGCCTGTTAACCTCTAAAATCTCCATTTCTGATTTATCAATCACAAAATATGATATGGGTTAAATGAGAGTTCTATTGACCAGGAGGAAAGGCTTTAAATATAATAACATTTATTACAGGTAGTTAAAAGTC
Organism: Lithobates sylvaticus; assembly: GCA_028564925.1. Lineage (NCBI taxonomy): Eukaryota > Metazoa > Chordata > Amphibia > Anura > Ranidae > Lithobates > Lithobates sylvaticus. Next base: position 179,811,831 of record CM053029.1, on the reverse strand, counting down.
AAGCTAATACACAAATCTCTAGCTATGGTCTTACATCAAGGCATAAACTGCTAGGTTGAAAAAAAATATATATATATATATATATATATATATATATATATATATGAAGGAATATAGATTATATTCCTTCAGACCGTGATCTACAAGCATGTTTAGTTACAAGTAGCAGGGCATACCTTCCCCTGCGACTTGCCATCCTACCTGCTGGCTGGTTCCCCCGGAAAGCGAGCTGCCTCTCCTCTCCCCTGAGAGTATCAAAAACCAGCCTGATCCCTCATTGGCTGGCTTAGCGTGAGTTCTGATTGGTTACTTAGTCTAAGCCAGCCCCCTTACAGCAACTCCCACCAGTGATGTAAAATATACTTGAATGGTCCCACTTCGTTACCCATCCCGGCATGGGGTCGTTTATAGTGAATAGGTGACAAACAATGGAATTGGCTAAACCATTGTTAGTGTCAAGTATTGGCCCCGCAATGTCTGCAATTAACTTGAGCTTGCCCAGCTTTCATAACTGCAAGCAAAAGGAGACATATTCATAATTACAATATTTCACAGATATATTAATGGAAATTTCACATAAACGCCATAAGGCAACATATGGCCCCTTGTGGCCAGTTGAGTATATGAGACTCGGCCACACATAGAATAATGGTTTATGTGCAATTTTCTTTAATATTTGGAACTTTTCGGCTTTGCCCTCTGAAATGAAATGAAACTTCTTTGAGAATAAAAAAAAAACTTTTAAACTCTCCATCTCTACAGTTCACATTTCTGGATCCCAGTATCGGTAGTCATCACTTGTTCTGGTTGTAATAAGTCCATAATAATAACAGAAAAATCATATGATAAATAAAGAGAAAAAAAAAACACACCCCAAAAAAAAAACGAAGGGGGAAGAAAAATAGAAATAAAAATAAAATAAAAACATGAGGATCCTTGTTCTCAACTGTCCAATAATAATAGTGCGAAAGTCCATAATGTCAATCTGGTCATGTTGCCCTTGCTTCTGGGACAGCCTTCCATGGTGATTCCAGTTGGATACAGCATACAGTAATGGCCTTTGGAACAGCTATCCGGGCTTTCTAAGATTATACTTTATTAATGTGGACAGAGGTAGAGAAAGAGATACACAAGTACATTTGGGACATATGTATTCAAATGAATGCTTGTCTGGTAAGTCTTAGCAGTAAGGACCTTTTAATTGCCATAGATATACTGCAACATAAAGTGAGACCCTTTTCCCAGTGACATGTGTAACAATTTGAAAGTTTACGTTCTTCAGCCAAGTTTCTGATTTCACCGCTCATCTTTCTTCCTCCATTGTCATATGCCTGCAAGTAACTCTGCTCCACCTTCTGCTGAATACCACTGTGTGTGTGTGACACTTTAAGTGTCCAGGGGGATCTTGTTGCCATCGCAACTCACCACTAGCTCCCTTTACTGCAGCTATGTTTAGTGCTGGTGCCAAACATTTGGGCATATAGCTCCGTCCTTGGCTACCATGGGTAGCTACTGTACCGTTTTGCCTTTAGCAGGCTACAGATGAGGTCACCACTTTGAGAGTTCTATGTGCAGATCAGGCAGTGTCATCTATGCAGACAAAAATAACTTGATTTCAGAATATGGATAAGTGTGATGTCTCCAGTCACTAGTGGCTTCAGGAACAATCAAACTAAAAATACTTTTAAGTACAATTGTACTATACTCCCTGCTAATTGTCAATCACTATGAGTCTCACCAGTCCCAGTATATCTATATTATATTCACGCAATGCTCTTTGACTTATTCTGGCACACAAAGGAAAACCTGACCAACAAAAAAAACAATATCAATGACCACATCTGATGACTGCCCAATTGTTAGAACTGTAGAGAGGATTGTATGTCACATTTACACAGAAAATAGTCACATGACTGTTGTTAAACCCTAATATTACTAGTGTCATGATAAATAGCTACCATGACCTAAATTCATATAAAACTAACACCTGTTGGAACTTGGCCCATCCCCAAAATGCTACAGGGAAGCCTTAATATTCTATATCAACATTTCTAATCGCTTTAAATGTTCTCCATGTAGTGTTCTCCATACTCACTCCCCTCTTTTTTTTATTTGACCATAGTCACGCAAAACTGAAGAATCACCAACAAAAAAAAAATAAGGTGATATAGGAAAGAAATAAAAAACAAACAAAAAATAAAAATCCTTTCCCTTAAGAGAGAAAAAAAAAAAGAAAATCAAACAAAAAAAAATAAATAGATTAAAAAAAAAAAAAACTTAAAAAAAAAAAAAACTTAAAAAAAAACAAATAAAATAATAAAACCATACAGATTGAATGCTGGCCCAAACTTTAACTTTGTTAAAGAGGCTTAAATCTGTGTTTTGTTAACCCAAAAACAATTTGAAAAACTGCCTTTAGCATGTAGCTATACAAAAGGCAACCCCCTCTCCCGGTTGTGATTAACATATTAATTGACTCTCATTGCAAACCCATTTGCAAGTCAACAAGGCCACAAAAAGTTGTTTTTAGAGAGGGTAGGACGTCTGTTTATTGGAAAAAAAAAAACCGCCCCAAACCAGTGTTTAGAATTTAGCTAGGCCTGTAATTAATTATATTCAAGGCTTCTCCTCAGAACATACAACAAAAAAAAACAATGTTCTTTAAGGTCCTTATGTGTATTTGGGTACACCTCTGGGTCCAATCATCCGTCCTTGTTTGTGCATTTATCCTATAATAAAAAACTTAAAAATCATTAATAACATCTCACTGTACCTCTCTGAGAGGTTCATACTGGCCTAACTAGTAGTGGATGCTTGGAACCACCTTCCAGCAGAGGTAATGAGTCCATCAACCGTAAGTAATGTCAAAAATGTACAGGACCCACCCCATATCTAAACTCTGATAGCCAAAAATTATAGGAAAAATCTGTAGGGTTTATAAATACTTACATTCTAAGAATACAACATGTAGATCTTCACATGAGTGAATTTGGAAGGGAAAACAACACGCAACACCAGACCTGCTGAATGCCTAAGATACCACAATGTGCAAAGTAATGTATCATGTAGTTTCCAAGTGTCAGAGTGAATGAACCTTCACTCTAAGCCACCTGAAAGGACATTAAAAAAAAACGAACGAAGGGAAAGAAAAAAAAAAAATAAATAAATCTCATATATGTGCACAGGTTATTTATTTGCGAATACATTTTAACTTGTAAAACCAAAAGTTATAAATTTAAACTGGTACCAGTATTGAGCTCATTATAAACGGGAAAAAAAACAAATATTTATAAAATAATCATAAACAGTACAACGCATGCGCATTAGTGTGATCACACTTATTGATGGCCATAAAACAATGTTGGGTGCACCCCCTATCAAAAAAAAACAAATCTTAGTTTATACATGTACTGTTCATACTCATGCATTCCATCGCTCACACATATACATTCATTTCAAATGCATCCCATACATTCTGTATAAGGCTTTGGTAATTGCAAATGAATTGCTAGGCGTTTCCGACCTCTGGGAGAATACAAAGTAAAGAAGAGAAAGAGGAAAAAAAAAAAACAATGGGCCTTTATACCTTACCCTCTTGTTAGGGGCGTATTTTGCATCTGTACATCTAAGTGATATGCACATATCATTTCTGGAATTCACTTAACCTGAAAACAAATAACTTTATAGACAACAGTTGTTAATCTCTTCCCAATTTTTTTTTAACCTATTTTAAAGCAAACAATACATAATTTATTTTAATAGATTGGAATGTATAGCACTTTATCTTTTGTAAAGTAATAAGGTATCCCTTAACAACTGGTGTGGTTTTAGGCTGATTGACCACCTTTCCTGTCTTCCTAAGAGATCTAGGGCTATTTACCCCAGAGCTCTCACCTTTCAAGGAGTTGTTAAAATTAACACCTACTCCAGACGGAATGATTGCATTATAATCTATGGTATGTGTAGATTGCCCACACTGCCCTGTGCTAGAAGATGCCTTATTCTGGTCACTAAGACTTCTCACACCTATGTGTGCATTATTTTTAATTTTGACAATGTTGGGGAACTTGTCTTGCTCCTAATTCTGTGACCATGGTGCATTCTCGATTTTTTTTGTGGCTCTGCGATTTCTCCCATCGCCACAGGAAAAGTAGAATTAGGATCCATATCCTCCTTTCCCCCATACTTTTCATATACGTTATTTCCCCAATTTCATAGGCACAAGTAGATGCCGTAGCATTTAAGAATTGAAATTGTTTGTAGCAACTGTGACATTGTGACATTGTTCTGTTTAAGAGTAGAAGTTGCTGCGGACTTCTAGATGGGACATGGCTGCCATTACCAACAAATAATATGCACAATTTGTAAGCTAGTTAAAGCTTAAGTTAAATGTTGAAAACAACAAACAGCTCCGCGCTTAGGGACAAGTAATCCAGGTATGCAGCCTTTCCAGAAAAAATTGACCCCCTAAGAGGCAAATTTAAATGATTGGTACAAAATAGGGAAAATTGGGGCTTCCTGTGAGTCGAGGATATTAGAATGTACTTGACTAGACCGTACGATAATAAAGAGAGAGGGGTGGAAGTAGACACCTAATTGCTGGCGGTACTACCATATACCTATCACCCCCTCCTAGACAGTGTATTATAAACCCAGAGCCTATACTGAGATAATAAAATGAGTGTAAGTGAGGGCAAACCCTCGGGGTATAAGCATCCACCCCTAATTTGCCAGTCTCCAATATCCACTGATAAATATGTGCAAATATGTATGCAATAAAAAAAAAAATGTGCACGGGGGAAGAGAGAGTGTACTATACAGTCCTTTTTAGATTACTGTAAAGAAGTTGGGAAAACGAACATTAAAATCGAATAAAATCCTGAAAATACAGTAAAGTGGAGTGGAAGTATAGATATATATAGATATATATCCACATACTTTCAGCTTTCAATAAAACAATCTTTTAGATTACTGTAGACACCCCAAATCCACTCACAATAGCCTGTATTTTACTTTATTTGAGCCTACACCCACAACACAATAGACCCAGGGGACAATAGGAACAATAGTAGGGCCACAAGTATCAAATAGGGTGAATAACCCTCTTGGTTTACAATAGAAAGGTAAACACATCCGTGTTTACACCAAAGTTCACCCAATTCAGTTTAGACAAAAAAAAATAAAAATAAAATAAATGAATCTAGCACAAACTCAGGTTATCAAATTTGTGGTAAGGTTTCATCCTAAAAAAAAGTCAGGGTATAATACAGTATGCTAAATGCACCTTATTTTACCCTATACTAATAATCTTTCTCAGATATTAGCTTCAGCATTCAGCAACAAGACTTCCACAGTCCTGTACTTTAACTGACAACAATGAGAATATTACTACTCTCCTGTCCTATACACAAATATTATGCATTTAGTGGATGGACCATTTAAATTAAAAATCTGTTGAAACTTTTCAACAGGAAACCAAGACCCCACTCAATTGGTGTCTTTCCAATGCTCAAACAATGGTTAGAGAGAGCAATTAAGCTTGGTGAGCATTAAAAAAAATAAAGAATAAAAAAAAAAAAATAACACTTTTTCCCGCCAAGTTGCTTCCTCCCCACAACATAAAACCGGTTTGTAAATGGTACATCCAAAGAACTTGTTCAATTAAAATTTATGGGATATTTATGCAAAACAAAATATGTGGTGTATCCTCTCTCATTTTTAGAGTTAATACCCACTTTTTTTTTTTTTATTTACCTATAGTTTTCCCTAGATAGATTGAACAAACTGACTCAATTTAAGTTCAACTACTAAGTGCCTTCAGCAAAACCACAGTTTTTAAACCAACAAAAAAAATTAAAATTTACCTATAGTTTTTCCTAGATAGATTAAACAAACGGACTCAATTTAAGTTCAACTACTAGCCTTAATCTCTAATACATCGATTTTGATATTAAATTCAAACACCTTCCGTCCTGTCCTGATTTCGTGGTCGCCATCTGTAACCTCTAAAATCTCTATTTCTGATTTATCAATCACAAAATATGATATGGGTTAAATGAGAGTTCTATTGACCAGGAGGAAAGGCTTTAAATATAATAACATTTATTACAGGTAGTTAAAAGTCAAGCTAATACACAAATCTCTAGCTATGGTCTTACATCAAGGCATAAACTGCTAGGTTGAAATAAAAAAAAAAAAAATATATATATATATATGAAGGAATATAGATTATATTCCTTCAGACCGTGATCTACAAGCATGTTTAGTTACAAGTAGCAGGGCATACCTTCCCCTGCGACTTGCCATCCTACCTGCTGGCTGGTTCCCCCGGAAAGCGAGCTGCCTCTCCTCTCCCCTGAGAGTATCAAAAACCAGCCTGATCCCTCATTGGCTGGCTTAGCGTGAGTTCTGATTGGTTACTTAGTCTAAGCCAGCCCCCTTACAGCAACTCCCACCAGTGATGTAAAATATACTTGAATGGTCCCACTTCGTTACCCATCCCGGCATGGGGTCGTTTATAGTGAATAGGTGACAAACAATGGAATTGGCTAAACCATTGTTAGTGTCAAGTATCGGCCCCGCAATGTCTGCAATTAACTTGAGCTTGCCCAGCTTTCATAACTGCAAGCAAAAGGAGACATATTCATAATTACAATATTTCACAGATATTAATGGAAATTTCACATAAACGCCATAAGGCAACAGGCCTTTGTAACGCCCTGGCAGTTTTCCAGGAATTTTTTAACAATGTCCTTTATTAAAGATTTGTTGCAGTTATGTGTGGTGGTTTATCTCGACGATATCCTCATATTTTCCAAGGCCCTGGAGAGCCACCAGATGTCTGTGGTGTGCTTCAGAAACTAAGAGAGAACAATCTCTATTGTAAATGGGAAAAGTGTAAATTCCATTGGGAACAGGTTAAATTCATGGGTTATGTAATTTCCACTGCTGCTTTTTCGATGGACCCAAAGAAACTTTCAGCAGTCCTACAGTGGTCCCCGACCTGTGGGTTTACATCCTCTGCAGCATTTTCTTTGCTTTGCCAACTATTATCGGACGTTTTTTTAGTAACTTCTCGTCTCTGGTCAAGCCCCCGACTGATATGACCAGAAAGAACGGTAACCCACAGAGTTGGTCTCCGGAGTCCATTAAGGCCTTTGAGAGTCTCAAAGCTGCCTTTTTTTGCTCCTGTGTTGGCACATCCTGATCCTACGTTACCTTTTATCCTTGAGGTTGATGCTTCTGAGACTGGAGTTGGCGTCCTTCTGTCTCAACGTCCTACCTCTGAGAGTGCTATGCATCCTTGTGCCTACTTTTCAAAGAAATTGTCACCTGCGGAGTGCAATTTTTAGATTGGTGACAGAGAGCTGTTAGCGCTCATTTTAGCCCTGAAAGAATGGAGACATCTCCTCAAAGGTACCACTGTGCCCGTTCTCATTCTTACTGACCATGAGAATCTCACATTCTTGTCTGAGGCTAAACGCCTCTCTCCCAGAAGGGCGCATTGGGCTCTTTTCTTGTCTAGTTTCAATTACATTGTCTCATTCTTACCCGGTACTAAGAATGTAAGGGCTGACGCGTTGCCACAACATTTTTCCTCCACTTCTAAGATGGAGTCAGTTACAGTTCCTGTGATTACTCCTAATCATATTTTGACTAAGGTTCGCACCAGTCTCACTTCTCCTTTGGGTGACAGAATTCTTGCTGCTCAGGTCCATGCTCCTCCTGAGAAACCTTGCGGCTGCTGCTTTGTCCCAGAGAGTCTCTGTACTGCCGTGCTTTAGACTTACCATTCTCCCAAGGCTGCTGGCCACCCTGGGAGGAATCAACTCTTTTGGGCCATTTCCCAACAATTCTGGTGGCCTAGTCTACATGCTGATGTAACCACCTTTGTAGCTGCCTGTTCCGTGTGTGCTCAGAGTAAGACTCCACGACACCTTCCAGTGGGCCTCCTACAACCCATACCCATAGACATTTTCCCCTCAAGCCTGGTGGTTCTCTGAGGGGGAGGAGTCATTGAGGAGGGGGTACTGTCAGGGCTGCACTCAGCCCTTCCTTCTCTGAGCTGGCCGCTCAGCTGTCGGCTAATTGCCAGCTCCTAGCTCTCCACAGTGACTCACCTGTTGATGATATTCTGCTCGTAACTCCTGCCTACTTAAGCCGTCCAGTCCAGATGATCTCTGCCTTCACCTTGGTCACATCTCTAGAGACGCTCTCCTGTGTTCCTGTTAAAGACTTGCTTGGCTGACATTCCTTCTGACTCCAGATAATGCTTGCTGTTCTGCTACGCTGTTCTCTGGCTCCCTGACATTTTGGCTTGTCTGACTATCCGTTCCGGTTCCTGAACTCTGGCTATGTTTTGACTACGTTTACTCTGTTTACCTTTTTTTATTATTATTAAACAAGTGTGATTTAACTGTACTTCTGTCTCCGTCTGGTTCATGGTTTCTGTCAATATCCTAGCAACCTAACTACTACTAGGAGGGTGCCACATCTACATATGTATATAGATATATATTATATATTGTAGGGGGGGCATGCTCAGCTGATTTTGGCAGCAGTGAGCCATACATGAAATACAGACACCCAGGAACAGTCCTGCACTTATTTAGCAGGGCAGCAAACAAAAACAGTTTTAATGCTCAAGGGCTTGATACAGAAAGTCCATAGCATAAAACAATCTATGTAGTCATATGTTTCTGAAAGCAAGATGCCCCCTAATGGTTTCCGCAACACAAACAGGTCTCACTTGTACCTTTTTTGTGTTCTAAGCAGCCGGTTCCCATAGCAGTGAGAGATAGATAGAGCCCTAGCATCTGTCAGCTCACATATACAGTATAATAGTCTGTGCACAGCTGAGACCATTAATGAGGTGGACCTAGGAATGGAGGCTTTTTCCCACTCAAAATTTTACAAACCCTTAGGGCTCTAGAAACCAGAAAACATAAAACATTTTAATAAAAAAAATCTAAATTCTGAGAAAACAAACTGTTTGTTTTCTGCACATCAGCCATAAACCCTGGATACACTCATCTTGTGTATGTAAGAAACCTAAATAATTAATTATATATACACTGTCCACAATCCTGCCCACTAGTGCCTCACAATACATATACAGTGGTGTGAAAAAGTGTGCCCCCTTCCTCATTTCCTGTTCCTTTGCATGTTTGTCACACTTAAGTGTTTCGGAACATCAAACCCTTTGGACATTTATACAATGCTGATAATCCATCGTATTTGAAAGGAACATGATAATCACATACGGCATGACTATTCCATAATGTATCCATAAAAATAAGTTTCCTGATTCACCACAAAAATTGATGTAAAAACATGATGAAATTGGTTGCCTGCGGGGCCTATGGCCTTAAGAAACCTGAGGGGGGGGGGGGGGGGTTTGGTTGGGTATTCCATCTAGAAGCGAAGTATGAATGAGGTAAGTGAAATCTTTAAAGGGGAGACATCCGGTAGCTCTACGCGTTTCGTGGCTTATTAGCCACTCATCAGGAGCGAATGATTTCTGAAATGAGACTACAATAAGTCCAATTGTTGGGTACATGTAAAAATAAAATGCTGGTTGGGGCAAACTGTGATACAGTAACCTCCAAAAGCCAGATTGGCTACTTACTGTGGTTGGATGTAGCAGTGGCATGGGGGCCGGACCCCCTGAGGCATCGGAGCATGTCCCCAACAGGGAGCCGTGGTGGGTGAACGTGCGGGATTGGGCAGCAACTCAATGAACCAAGGAAAACGAGGCTGAACTGTAGAAGAGTGAAGATGGTTAACCCTAAAACAATGAAGGTGAGTGTGGGGAGGTGGGGAAGTGAAAACAAGTGAAGAAGAGGGGTGGGAGGCAAGATCAACCACCCGTTAAACAAATGACAAAAATGGTGTGGAGGATAGAAAGTGCTGGGGGGGGGTTGGGGGAAACTGAGAGGGGGAGGGGGAGCAATCCTAATAGAAATTGAGAAGGGACAGAGTGGGGTGAGTGAGAGGAAAGATCAGAGGGTGGTGAGGTTGGAATTGTTACCTTGTGGGGAGGTGAACCTAGCCCGATCAGAATGGACCGTAGGTTCAGTGAATTGGCAGCCTCGAGTGCCGAGGACATGAGGAGGGACGCCCATAAAAAGACCGCCGCAGGACAACCCACCAGCGTCATGCCGTAAGGCTGGAGGAGGAGCGCCGTGAGCTGAGCCACGATGTTGCCGGCCCGCCGGCGCATGAGGACATCCCCGAGACCACGAATGTGGAAACACCGCACGCACAGCGACGCCAGGAGGGCGTCGCTGATGCAGCGCGGGACGCATGACGCTGACGCGCTATGACACCAAGTCCAGCCCCCCGGATACACACAAGGCGGGGGGTGGGAGGCGGTACGTGAGGCGCGTCACGGCTCCCAAAAGTGGGGAGAGCCAACCAGAGCCAAGTGGCCGGTCAACACGCCACTGCAACGAACGCAACCCAGTAAACAGTAGTAATATGGACAAGCAATACATTGCTAAATAATAATAATGGGAATTGATGATAATTAACGCTGATAGGGTAAATTAATAATGGTAATAATAATAAATTGATAACAACAGGGAAAGGCAAAGCAAAGGACAATAGTTGCAGGGAAGATACACTTTGTGTGCATTTAGAGCAGGAACATGTGCTTCCATCCCGAATTGAGTTTTATCATAAGACACCTTTTAAATAAAAGGGGGAATTGTTAGGGACTTTGAGGAAGCCATGACAGGTAAGTCATGTATTTCCATCCCTAGGGACTTTAAATGAAAAACTGACCTGGTAAGGTCAGAAATTTCCATCCCATATTAGGTTCAATGAAAAGAGGGGGTTGAGAAGGGGAATTGTGGGACTTTATATGAAGCACATGACTGCAAAAAAGGTAATAAGGTGAATATGAGGAAATTTATTGATTGAAAACAGATACATAAATATCATAACGGTATCCAGGTACATAGTAAAATACATATATTGCATGATGATACTCTTTGGACATTTATACAATGCTGATAATCCATCGTATTTGAAAGGAACATGATAATCACATACGGCATGACTATTCCATAATGTATCCATAAAAATAAGTTTCCTGATTCACCACAAAAATTGATGTAAAAACATGATGAAATTGGTTGCCTGCGGGGCCTATGGCCTTAAAAAACCTGAGGGGGGGGGGGGGGGTTTGGTTGGGTATTCCATCTAGGAGCGAAGTATGAATGAGGTAAGTGAAATCTTTAAAGGGGAGACATCCGGTAGCTCTACGCGTTTCGTGGCTTATTAGCCACTCATCAGGAGCGAATGATTTCTGAAATGAGACTACAATAAGTCCAATTGTTGGGTACATGTAAAAATAAAATGCTGGTTGGGGCAAACTGTGATACAGTAACCTCCAAAAGCCAGATTGGCTACTTACTGTGGTTGGATGTAGCAGTGGCATGGGGGCCGGACCCCCTGAGGCATCGGAGCATGTCCCCAACAGGGAGCCGTGGTGGGTGAACGTGCGGGATTGGGCAGCAACTCAATGAACCAAGGAAAACGAGGCTGAACTGTAGAAGAGTGAAGATGGTTAACCCTAAAACAATGAAGGTGAGTGTGGGGAGGTGGGGAAGTGAAAACAAGTGAAGAAGAGGGGTGGGAGGCAAGATCAACCACCCGTTAAACAAATGACAAAGGAGCCAGCCAATTTAAACAATAGTCAAGGACAACACAAGTAAACACAAAATGCAATTTGTAAATGAAGGTGTTTATTATTAAAGGTGAAAAAAAATCCAAACCATCATGGCCCTGTGTGAAAAAGTGATTGCCCCCTAAACCTAATAACTGGTTGGGCCACCCTTAGCAGCAACAACTGCAACCAAGCGTTTGCGATAACGTGCAATGAGGCTTTTACAGCGTCCTGGAGGAATTTTGGCCCACTCATCTTTGCAGAATTGTCCTAATTCAGTTACATTAGAGGGTTTTTGAGCATGAACGGCCTTTTTAAGGTCATACCACAACATCTCAATAGGATTCAGGTCAGGACTTTGGCTAGGCCACTCCAAAGTCTTCATTTTGTTTTTCTTCAGCCATTCGGTGGTGGACTTGCTGGTGTGTTTAGGATCATTGTCCTGCTGCAGAACCCAAGTTCGTTTCAGCACACGAACGAGTACACGAACAGATGGTCGGACATTCTCCTTCAGGATCTCTTGGTAGACAGCAGAATTCATAGTTCCTTTTATCACGGCAAGTCTTCCAGGTCCTGAAGCAGCAAAACAGCCCCAGACCATCACACTACCACCACCATATTTTACTGTTGGTATAATGTTCTTTTTCTGAAATGCAGCGTTCCTTCTACGCCAGATATACTTGGACACACACCTTCCAAAGAGTTCCACTTTTGTCTCATCGGTCCACAGAATGTTGTCCCAAAAGTCTTGGGGATCATCAAGATGTGTTGTGGAGAAATTGAGACGAGCTTTGATGTTCTTTTTGCTCAGCAGTGGTTTTCTCCTTGGAACTCTGCCATGCAGGCCATTTTTGCCCAGTCTTTTCCTGATGGTGGAGGCATGAACGCTGACCTTAACTGAGGCAAGTGAGGCCTGCAGTTCCTTGGACGTTGTTGTGGGGTCTTTTGTGACCTCTTGGATGAGTCGTCGCTGCGCTCTTGGGGTAATTTTGGGCGGCCGGCCACTCCTGAGAAGGTTCACCACTGTTCCTTGTCTTCGCCATTTGTGGATAATGGCTCTCACTGTGGTTCGCTGGATTCCCAAAGCTTTGGAAATGGCTTCATAACCCTTTCCAGACTGATAGATCTCAATTACTTTCTTTCTCAATTGTTCCTGAATTTCTTTGGGTCTCGGCATGATGTGTAGCTTTTAAGGATCTTCTGGTGGACCTTACTGTGTCAAGCAGCTCCTATTTAAGTGATGCCTTGATTGTGAACAGGTGTGGCAATAATCAGGCCTGGGTGTGGCTAGAGAAATTGAACTCAGGTGTGGACAACCACAGTTATAGTATGTTTTAACAAGGGGGGCAATCACTTTTTCACACAGGGCCATGATGCTTTGGATTTTTTTTTCACCTTTAATAATAAACACCTTCATTTACAAATTGCATTTTGTGTTTACTTGTGTTGTCCTTGACTATTGTTTAAATTGGTTTGATGTTCCGAAAACTTAAGTGTGACAAACATGCAAAGGAACAGGAAATGAGGAAGGGGGCAAACACTTTTTCACACCACTGTATGCATACATACACACTTCTAAAGCAACAAATTCTAAAAAATGAAATCTTGTTTTAGAGGCTCCATGGTGAATTACCTCTTAGTCATGAAGAACTGGAAAAGGTATTCGACACCCTGGATACTGATGGAAATGGCTTTCTGACCTTAGAAGAATTCACTACAGGATTTAGTAAGTTTTTGTTTATACATTTTTAGAGTGTACTGAATTTTGATGTATTCATAGCTGACCTTTTAAAATATGAGATAAATGTAATGTGAATAAATCTACAAACCCATACCTGGGTTGGTACAGAGCTTCTGTGCACTACATAGACCCAGTGCTAAAGGATAGACAACTCCATAATGTGAAATACTGGGTATTTCTCTCTTCACTCTTAAATGTCTGGTATTTCTCTTCACTCCTAAATGTCTAACAGAGCAGTGGGGAGTAGATAGAAGATACGTATACAAGCAGCCTTTAGGGTAGGAAGTTAATGTGTATCTATTGGCAAAACCTTTTTTTTTGTTTTAGGATAATGAAGGCTTTATCCAACCCAGTCAGTTTTTTTAGTGTCCTCGCTGGGAAGATTCACCTGCTGTATTTGTCGTAGTGACCATTTTCTGAATAGGCTGAAAGTAGGAAAAAATCCTGAATTTTGTCACCAAAATAATAATGGAAGGGACCTCTTTAAAAGGAGAACATTTTTGCGGTGTAATCTAAGAGGGGATTTTCCTCATGGATAAATGCTCTCTTATTTCCTGTTGTATCTACAGGGTAGATGGTGAATTAAAATCTCCTCCAGTGAGACACACACAACACTTAACAGGGATGTTATCCCTTGGCTACTATATCCAAACCTAAAATATTTTTCTGGGCCCTAAAAATGTTAAATTCTACCTACATAAACAGAAGCTTTGAAAGTTGCTGATAAGAGTGTCACGAGGAACTAAAATGAGAAAGCCCAAGGTAATTTCAAAAATGTGAAGTATTTATAATACAATTGTTCAATGTTTACCATTTCAGGTCAGTTTCTACATAGAGAGGAAATCCTAGCGCATGAAACACCTCATGGGGAACTGGCTGAACAGCTAGAATTTGAAAATGCTTATCAAACAAAATGGGAAGAAAGTAATCAGGAAACCCAAGAAGAGGACGATAACACCCAATTCTACAACCTAATTGATGGCTTAGGGGCCAACAAATTTTTAGAAGAGTAAGTTCAAAATGAAAAATGTAGTAATCATGCAAACAGTCCGCCACAATCTTAATTTATCTGAAGAACACCTGTTATGTACTTTTTTTGTGTGTTACATGCATCTGCATGCACATTACTGTATATAGGCAAACGTTTTGCGGCACCTAACATCACACATATGAGTTTTTTTGGACATCTCATTCCAAAACCATAGGCATTAATATGCCCCCCCCCTCACACACACATACACACACACACACACACACACACACATACACCTTGTGACTGTGACAATCTTAAAGAGGAAGTAAACTTCCATGTATAGTTTGTACCTATAGGTAAGCTTATAATAAGGCTTACATATAGGTACTGTAAATATCTCCAAAATGTGCTCCGTTTAGGAGATATTTACTGTATACTGCGCTGATTACGTCATCATCGCATGCGCTTTGAAGGAAAGGCAACCCATGCCGTTTCTTCAGAGCCCTGTGCCGTGACCGGCAGCTCCTGTGCACATGCGTGGGAGTGACGTCACGCGGCTCTGACCAGTAACACAGCCGGAGTCAGCAGGTAAGTTTCACATAATGTGCCTTTACTTTTGCAAGTCAGGAAAAACGGAAGGGCTTTCCATAAGATTTTGGAGTGTGTCTGTGAAAATGTGTGACAATTCAAGCAAAAGGACAATTGTGAGCTTAAACACAGACTTGGACGATGACACCTGGTTTGCAGTCATCATTCCAATTCTCCCCAACGTTAAGGTCAGGGTGCTGTGTCGGCCACTTGTGTTACTTCGAATCTTACTCATCTCATCATACCATCTCTTTGTGGACCTTGCTTTGTCCACAAGAGCACAATCAGGCTGTAACAGAAAATGGGCCCTCCCAAAACTGCTCCTACAATATTGAAAACACAAAATTGTCCAAAATGTCTTTGTGTGCTGCAGCATTGACATTAATCTTGTTATTGAGTTCAGGTGAAAAGTTAGTAATTTTGAGGGGTCTCTGTATACTTATGACCATGTAGGCATGATGGTCAAGTGTCCAGTGTTAGTCTATATGGTGTATTTTACATGTTTTTACAGAGGTTAAAGGTTAAAAAGGGTTTGTTGTTAAGATCATTTGCTTACCTCATCAGGACATAGTGAGGGCCACTATCAGGAGGGTACAGCCCATACACTTGTAAGGGGCCCCAGCATCTGGATGGGCCTGGCCGACTGGCAGGGATGTGTGAAGGCAGGGGCGGGTGCAGAGGAGCTCCGTAGATGCTCCTGTATGTGTGGTGAGTCAGCAGGCATCCCTCTGCATGTGGAAGCAAGAGCTGGGACTAGAACCACCTTACAAGTAAGGGCTGTTGTGCAGGGGGCGTGTGGGTGGCTGTGTGTGTGACTGTGTACATGCCTGTGTGTGTACATGTCTCTGTGTGTGTACATGTCTCTGTGTGTGTACATGTCTTGTGTGTGTACATGTCTTGTGTGTGTACATGTCTCTGTGTGTACATGCCTGTGTGTGTACATGTCTCTGTGTGTGTACATGCCTGTTTGTGTACATGCCCATGTGTGTACAGGTATCTGTATGTGTACATGTCTTGTGTGTGTATACATGCCTGTGTGTGTGTATGTGCATGTCATATATACACATGTGAGTGGTGCTGGGAGCGTACAGGTGTGAGGGGGGCTGAGAGCGTACAGGTGTGAGGGGGGGGCTGAGAGCGTACAGGTGTGAGGGAGGCTTAGAGCGTACAGGTGTTAGGGAGGCTGAGAGCGTACAGGTGTGAGGGGGGGCTGAGAGCGTACAGGTGTGAAGGGGGGCTGAGAGCATACAGGTGTGAGGGGGGCTGAGAGCGTACAGGTGTGAGGGGGCTGAGAGCGTACAGGTGTGAGGGGGGCTGAGAGCGTACAGGTGTGAGGGGGCTGAGAGCGTACAGGTGTGAGGGGGCTGAGAGCGTACAGGTGTGAGGGAGGCTGAGAGCGTACAGGTGTGAGGGGGGCTGAGAGCGTACAGGTGTGAAGGAGGGCTGAGAACGTACAGGTGTGAGGGGGGCTGAGAGCGTACAGGTGTGAGGGGGGCTGAGAGCGTACAGGTGTGAGGGGGGCTGAGAGCGTACATATGTGAGGGGGGCTGAGAGCGTACAGGTGTGGGGGGGGGGGCTGAGAGAGTACAGGAGTGAGGGGGCTAAGAGCGTACAGGTGTGAGGGGGGCTGAGAGTGTACAGGTGTCAGGGGGGCTGAGAGCTTACAGGTGTGGGGGGGCTGAGAGCTTACAGGTGTGAGGGGGCTGAGAGCGTACAGCTGTGAGAGGGCTGAGTGCGTACAGGTGTGAGGGGGGGGGCTGAGAGCATACAGGTGTTAGGGGGGGCTGAGAGCGTACAGGTGTTAGGGGGGCTGAGAGCGTACAGGTGTGAGGGGGGACGGAGAGCTTACAGGAGTGAGATGTGAGGGGGTTGAGAGCGTTCAGGTGTGAGGGGGGCTGAGAGCGTACAGGTGTGAGTGGGCTGAGGGCTTACAGGTGTGAGGGGGCTGAGAGCGTACAGGTGTGAGGGGGCTGAGTGCGTACAGGTGTGAGGGGGCTGAGTGCGTACAGGTGTGAGGGGGGCTGAGAGCATACAGGTGTGAGGGGGGCTGAGAGCGTACAGGTGTTAGGGGGGCTGAGAGCGTACAGGTGTGAGGGGGGACAGAGAGCTTACAGGAGTGAGATGTGAGGGGGCTGAGAGCGTTCAGGTGTGAGGGGGGCTGAGAGCGTACAGGTGTGAGGGGGCTAACAGCGTACAGGTGTGAGGGGAGCTGAGAGCATACAGGTGAGGGGGGACTGAGAGCATACAGGTGTGAGGGGGCTGAGGGCATACAGGTGTGAGGGGGCTGAGGCACTGATGGACTTGGTGGGATGGCTAGTCGGCAGATTTGGTAGGACGGCCAGTGGGCAGGACCCTGGGGAATGTTGGTGGTCAGGCTTGGGGGGGCCCAGGCCTAATTCTGTATAAGGGGCCCCACAATTTATGATGGCTGCCCTGCACATAGTACTGCAGACAAGCGGCTCCTACAGGCACACTGAAGTGTGCAGGGCGGGTGTCGTGCAGGGCGGGTGCCCCCCCGACTCCCGCTAATTAGACACAGCAAGATTTTGTTAATGATTCATGGCTGAGACCCGCTGATTGGCTGTGTCCAATCCCAGCCTAGAGCCCTGTGTTGAAAACACAACACGTGGGTTCTATACAGAAGGAACAATCTCTTTGTTTCTTTGTAGGGAGAAGGAACAAAGCGATTTTTAGTAAAAAATAGCACATAAGGTAATACACACATTAACACTTGTTAGGCAAACACTTAACCCCTTGATTACCACAAGATGTTAACCCCTTCCCAGCCAGTGTCATTAGTACAATGAGTGTACAGTATTATCACTGGTCACTGTATTTGTGTCACTGGTAATGTCAGTGTCAGTTCCCACCCAGTGTCAGATTACCTGACGCTCAGAAAAAAAAAATCCAGTATATATACCATAGTTTGTAGATGTTATGGTGTTGATTTACAAAAGAAAAATCGACTGCGCACTTTTGCAAGTGCAGTTGCTCCAGAGCTTAGTAAATGACAGGGAGCTTTGCTAACTTCCATCATCCAATCATGTGCAAGCAAAAATGCTGTTTTCTTTAAATTTTTCCTTGAATGTGATTGGGTATTCTGTGAAGCGTTACCTCATTTACTAAGTTTTAGAGCATGAGCAACTGCATTTGCAAAGTGCACAGTCTATTTGCCTTTAGTAAATTAACCCCTATAACTTTCAGGCAAACCAATCAATATACATCCTTTGGGATTTTTTTTTTTTTTTTTTTTTACCAAAGGCATGTAGTAGAATACATTTTGGCCTAAATGTATAATAAAATTCGATTTTTTTTTTTTAATTGTTTATTATATATGTTTTATAGCAGAAAGTAAAAATATTGTTGGTCTATATTTTTTGTCTTTTCTCAATTATATAATAAAAAATAAAAAAAACCCAGTGGTGATCAAATACCACCAAATACCACCAAAAGAAAGCTCTATTTGTGTAAAAAAAATTACATGTTTTGTTTGGGTACAGGGTTGCATGACAGCGCAATTTCCAGTTAAAGTATCGCAGTGCCAAATAGCAAAAAATGGCCTGGCCATGAAGGGGTAAAACCTTCTGGAGCTGAAGTGGTTAAGTGCACTTATTCTTTAAATACTCATACTCCCCTAGTTCTCTGGCTGTGTACAATCATCAGAAGAAATAATACTAAATAATTACTTTTTAAGCAATACTTCCAATGTTTCCTTCAAATAGAATAGTAAGCGGTTCTGCACTGTCTATTTTTTTTTTTTTTTTTTTTTTGAGCGATGCTATGGATTGCAACATGTTTTGTATGTACTCACGTGTTCCTGTTCTCCGAGTCATTGCTGCCGGTTTTCGTCCTGTAAAAAAAATTAGAATCATCATTCCTGCTGGGGGCCATCTTGCCTGTGGGCATGTGAAACCCCACAGGCACTTCAGATGGCCCAGCATGCATCGCCGTTACTGCGCCGATCTCGCGCGTGCGCAGTAACGCGAAGTGCAGCTCACGTTCTCCGAAATCTCGCGAGATGTCGGCACATCTGCCGACATCTCGCGAGATTTCGGAAGATGTGGCCGACATCTCGCGAGATTTCGGAAGATGCCCGCACAGACTCCTGGGATCAATGACACCAGATCCCAGGAGACAGTGCGGCGTGAAGAGGATCCCCGCACAGACCCTGCCCACCGCCGCAGACACAGAGGACAGGAAGTCGGCGATTATCAAGGTAAGTGAAAAAAATAAAAAAAAAAACACATTTCATTTAGTACTCTTTGCCTGATTTGGAAGGCAAAGAGATTTACTAAATGAAATGTGTGCAGAACCGCTTTAAATAAAATAGAATCCTTGTGTAGCACTGACCCACGCAGGAGCTGCTGGTTTGAATTGCACACTACCAAGAAACCCCACTAACTTAACTCAATCCCCTTGGCACAGCTGTGGTGCAATACAATACAGTATAACATGAGACAATGTATAATACCTGTATTATGAACTCAGGAAACACTGGCTGGGGGGGAAAAAACAGTACGCCACACAACTGGATACTTAATCAAAAATTTTTTTACTCAAAATATTTAAACAGGTGATTATAGAAATTGTGCTGTCATCCCAACGTAGGACGACAGCACAATATATCTCAATGTAAAACAACATAAAATGTATATTTATATTTTAACCTGGGAGTTCCCCCTACTTTAAAGGCTATACGTGAGATCTCACTTAAAGTACTTTATCCGGGGTCTTCTTTCTTAGCCAGCTAAAGTCACTCCTTTCTAATTTGTAATCCAAAGTCTGTGGAGGGTTAAGCTGAAGTGCTCCTGGTGTAACTCCAATTATTTATTTACAACGCTTGAGGCGCCAAGGTAAGTAGGCCTCAAGCCTGCACAGTGTTGCTCTGTTACTCCTCCGTGGAACTACAGATTCCAGCGAGGCCTGTGAGTGAGTCTAACTGCGTGTAACAAGTTAATAAACGGTGGGTCGTAGCCCGCTCACCAACTGGATCGGAGTTCCGCGTGATCACTTTGGTCCGGTGACTGTAGTTTGCCTCTCGGTCACGCTCTGTATCGCTCCGCTGAGTGGATCCGGTTCTCCAATCCTCTGCTGAGTATCTCTGGACCTTTTTAATCCGGTCACTGTCTTTCAGGCTCCATCAGCTCACTTTACAAACAAGCAGGTTGGCGTTTCGTAATGGCTGTAGGCCGCTGTCTCCGGGAAGCCTCCTCACAGATCCACACAGGTTCCTTTTATCTCCTACCCAGCATGCACTGCATAAGAGAGTGTTCATGGGTAGGTCACACAGACTCCTGGGTAACGAGGTCAACCTCTGAATCAAAACACAGTCACTTCCTGTACAAGTCTTTAGGTTGTTCCGAGATAATAATACACAAGTGCATTACCTATATTTAGTCACTAGATGGCTCTGGATAACGGAACCACAGTAATGTCCATGAACCTTACATTACCATATACATAACCACATCAATAGGCAAGGATGTCAGCGCTACACTTGATTAGTTATTTCTGTTCTTTGGAACCTCTGGAATGCCTATCAATTCAGAAGTTGTCATGAAAGTCACAATAAGAGCTAAACAAATGCAGCTTTACTGGCCTTGCACAAATAGAAAACTCGGGAGTAGGATAATACTAACTTCTCTGAGGTTTTTTCTTTTGTGACAGGCTCCCTTTACATCTACTGTGTAAAAACAGGAATATATTTAAAGCGTGAATTGTTTATGCAGCTCTTTGACACCAGTTCACAAAAGATGAGTTGGAATCAGTGCTCATGAATAAACAATATCTAGTTAGATGTGTAAATACAGATAATGGCTCTTCAGTACAATCACATAAAACATTGTATTTTTTTAAAAATACTGCTAAAAGTCTTTACAGTTCCGTGTTAATAGCCAAGTAGCAAGACAAGTTATTACATGCCACATAGTTCATTTTGGGATAAAAGTGGCGGCACAAACAGCGAGATTCTGCTTAAAATGTATCTGAATATATTAACCGGTTCTGTTTTTGATCCTTCTTGTAGGTTACTAACCTCAATTCTAAAATGATTAAATCATCATCATAGTTTTGCATTAATAAAAGGCAAAAATTAGGGCTTAGGGGTATTTTTGGTGCTGGTCACATGAGTTAGAACATCAACTATGTGATCCCTTATAAAGTGACTTCAAAAACACCAGTGAATCTGCAGCTCTGCTAGATCTGTGACCATCTCTTTCCTCAGAGATCAAAATGAAGAAAATCAGAGCAATAATTTTTGTATGAAAGCACCTCCTAAAAGTAGAGCAATATAAGGTCTGAAAGCAACCCTATTCTTGACCTATGCAGCTTCTAAACTCCTCAACAGTTTTAAAATAGCAAGCATTAACTTTTCTATTCTGTACCCCAAGCCCAAGTTATTCCGTTGTTAAATGCCATCATATTCCGTTGGTAAATGCCAGCATAATACCATGATTTGGTATTATGAGCAGCAAGGGAAGGAGCTTGGAAAAGCATATTCTTCAGAACAGGCAAGATTCGTCAAGCTCTTCTATTGTCTTTATTAATCCTCCCTGTAGGACTGGGATGGCTAGAACCCCCAACACCAACACCGGTGGTGACAGGAAGTGATGGGAGATCTTCCCATCAGCATAAATGACATGCTCTGATGCCTAGGCCTTTGGTATTATTAGCAGCAAGGGAAGGAGTTTGGAAAAGCATATTCTTCAGAACAGGCAAGAATTTTCAAGTCCTCCTATCATTCTTTAATAATTCCGCCCTACAGGACTGGGATGGCTAGAACCCCCAACACCGCCACTGGTGGTGACAGGAAGTGAAGTCACTAGTTCCTAGTGAGGTTTCATTCAACAATAATAAACTTAACTCAGGTTCTAACTCTATCAAAGGTAAAAAATAAAATTTTAAAGTTTTGGCTGAAGGTGCAGTTTAAAGCAGTTATGAAGTCTATTAAAAATAGTAGGACAAAGAGATGTCCACAGAATGCAATTAAGGGGAGGGTCAACAATGGTATAATTGAACAAAAATGATATGGCTTTATTAATGAAATACACAAAGTAATAAATACGGTCCAACCAATTTGGTACAACGACCATTCTGGTGGACTTCGTTCCTACAATGTACACAGTAACTATTAAAAATTTCTGCAATATTGGACAACGTTGTCATTAAAACCCTGTTAAACTGCACAACCCTGCTACCCCCACCAGATTTACACAGCTAACACTAAACCAGTGTAGAATTGTTATTGCTGCTTATGTTGATATATGGCAAATGATTGAATACCGCTCATTGATGCTGGAAGCCGTGTACTGCTGAATCGAACAACAGAATTATTCTCCAGTTACCCTGTGTTGAATGTTTTGCACTCTCATAATGCCCACTATGGTCAACTGCAGCCCTTCACACAGGTTTATATAACTAACACTAAACCAGCGTAGAATCTTTATTGCTGTGTATATTGATATATGGCAAATGATCTAATACCGCTCACTGCTGCTGGAAGCTGTGCACTGCTGAATAGAACAACAGAATTATTCTCCAGCCGAAGCAATAGGTAAGAATGATATGAACTGTCAAACCATTTTTTACCTTCCTTTTTTCATTATACCATCTTTTACTGCAGTACTTATATTAGCCCTTTCAATGGACACAAGGCTATGACCAAATGACAAATCAGATAAACTAAAGGTGGATTCATCAATAGGAGCAGGACAATACACAGCAGTAGCACCATTTCCTATCCACACCTTGGATATAGGGACTTGCATGGTGGGGGTAGCAGGGTTGTGCGGTTTAGCAGGGTTTTAATGACAACGTTGTCCAATACTGCAGAGATTTTTAATAGTTACTGTGTACGATGGAGGAACGAGGTCCACCAGAACGGTCGCTGTACCAAATCGGTTGGATCTTATTTATTACTTTGTGTATTTCATTAATAAAGCCATATAATTTTTGTTCAATTATACCATTGTTGACCCTCCCCTTAATTGCTTTCTGTGGAATCTCTTTGTCCTACTATTTTTAATAGAGTTCACAATTGTTATTGGGGAGGTATCCCGTCCATGGGGCGAATTGGTCATTGTTCAAAATTAGTTTGCCACTATTTTTTGTAGGGTGTATTCTAGGATTTCTTATATTTAAGATGCAGTTTAAAGCAGAACTCTAGAGCCCAACAAACAGATAAAAGCCACACCCAAAAACTTTACAGCAATAATTTTTTTATTTTTTTTAGCAAACTTTAAATATTACTTTTGTTTCACTTTATGGATGTGCCTATTTTGCTTGCATCATCAAGGCACACACCTGCACTGGGACCACAACTCATCCTGCCTCATTTCTATTGTCATCTTGTGACTGAATTCTAATGACGCTGCTCCATTGGCCTAAATAACTACAGGGTCATATGGAAGTAGGAGAAATGAGACCAAAAATTGCTGTGATAAATCACTGTTGCACAGCTGCAAGCTTTATTTTGTATTCTTTTTTTACTGCTTGGGGAGGTTAACATTCACCTCCTGTCCTAAAGTCACATCAGAAAATTAATTGAAACCTCTTGAAAATCTCTTAAAAACAAAAAAAAAAATGTTTAGGATAGAATAGATAATGATCAAAATCCCTGTCTTTTTTTTTTATATTAACTGTCTGTATGCCTATTAGAAGCTCTACCCCCATTTCCTGTTCTGGTCACAGCCATAACATGTTTTGACTGGGTATACACTTTTAAACCTTACAATGCTAGTCACCCTAAAGGATTTCCCTCACTTCCTATCCCACTGGAAGTAGTCTTGTAGACAGGAAATGAGGGCAGATCTCTCCAATGGTGATACAGGCAGTGGTGAAGGAAAGGCTAAAATCTTTGTCAGATTTTATTTCTGCTACAGACTAACTATACTGAATACTCAGAAGTGTGCCTGGAAATCTTTGGTTTGTATGTAACTCAGAATACCTATCTGGATCTCTGTTGCAGTGAGAATGTCATTAAGCGTTTATGGATGGAGTTAAGGAAAGATGACCCTCATCTGCTTCCAAGCTTTGAAGATTTTCTTATAAGAGTCTTTTCCCAGCTCCAGGAAGCCAACGAGGAGAAGAATGAAATGGAATGTGCACTCAAGAAGTCAGTAAACTAACTTTTCTCTTTGCTGTATATAACACACAAAAACCTAAACAAGCAATCCAACATTTAATATATCAGTTTTCTTTTTAGCCTTATTTAGACCCTCATATTTTCTTATTATCATTGATCTATCCATGTTTCAGTGTTTGCTGCACTCCTGTTTACCCAATTTTCCATGCCTACTTTTTTGTATTGCCATTCTCCAGTTCTTTCAGCTATGCACACTTTCTCTATGGGCATTCCTCTTCATTTAAATCCATGCCTGTTCTCCTTTCTGACATCATTCTCTTCCACCTACATACATGATCATTATCCTCTATGGTCATTCTCCTCCACTTTTACGCATGCCTGCTCTCCTATATAGTCTTTCTTCTCCACTTCATGTATGCCTACTCTCCTCCCCTCTGTTATTATTTTCCTTCACTTTCATCCATGCTCACAATTGTGTGTGGTCATTCTCCTCTATTTCCAACAATCTATGCCCATTCTCCTCCTATTTGTCATCATTCTCCTCCTCCTCTATCCTTACTTACTCTCCTTCCCGCTGTCATAATTTTTCTCCACTGTCATGCAGACCCAGTTTCAGCTATGCTCCTCTGTGTTTGTTTGCTCTCCTTCCCTCTGTGGTCATTCTCCTCCTCCTCTAGCTATGCCGGCTCTTCTCCCTTCTGTCACTATTCTTCTCCTCCTCCATCCATACCTGCAATCATTCCTTCTAATATCATTCTCTTCCATTTCTATCCTGGAAGGATCAATTATATCATAGAACATGAACAAAATTCAACTACCGTATTTATCGGCGTATAACATGCACTTTTTCCCCCTTAAAATCGGGGGAAAGTCGTGGGTGCGTGTTATACGCCGATCCCCCCCAAAAAAAATGACAAAAAAAATCGAGCGCCACCAAAAAGTAATGAGCGCCGCTGAAAAAGACAGAGGGCCGACGAAAAAGGCAGAGCGCCGACGAAAAAGACCGAGCCAACTGCTCAGCTCCGCTCGCAGTCCCGCCTCCCTGCGCTCGCTCCAGAAACAGCAGGGAGGCGGGACTGCGAGCAGTCGGCTCGGTCTTTTTCGGCGGCGCTCGCTCAGTCTGTCTGTCGGGAAATTTGCAATCTGCAAATGACACTGGCAAGCTGCAAATGACACTGGGCAAGCTGCAAATGACACTGGGCAAGCTGCAAATGACGCTGGGCAAGCTGAAAATTATGCTGGGTAAGCTGCAAATGACCCTGGGCAAGCTGCAAATGACGCTTAAATGTAAGTTTTTTTTTTCCCTACACTTCCCTCCTAAAACGTTTTTTCCTTAAAATGCCCTCTTAAACTTGGGGTGTGTGTTATACACCGGTGCGTGTTATACGCCGATAAATACGGTATATTTTTTACATTCAACACAGAAACTAACAAAATGACTAGATGCTAAATGTGCACCCATTCCCAAAATGACTGTTCAACAGGAAGACATTTACTAAAGCCATTAAGTTATAATGGCTGCTAGTTTCTGCTGCTAAAATCTGACATCACAGCTGCTGGTCCATGGCAGACCAGAGATGCACTAAATGTGGGGATTTATTCTGTTTCAACATATAGGGAGCTATAATGGATGTCAGGTACAAGTGGACAATCACTCTCTACATGGTCATGGAAGCTTCAATGGGCAAAATATGCTGCTGTTTTGGAAAAAGGAATGATATTTCTAAGGATTATCAAACCATTTTCTTTCTAACCAGGAAAATCGCCACGTATGATGTTGAAATACAGAATCTTTATGAAGAGATGGAACAACAGATAAAATCAGAAAAGGAACAATTTCTCTTACAAGTAGGTTTCTAGTTCTTTGTTCTGCAAAACCACATCATCATAATCCTTTAAGTTGCTTGTGCATTCCCATAGACTTGCATACGGAGAAAAACTGTTCTAACGTAAACAAAAGCCCACTGACACTCTGACTTCCCTACTTGGTGGCTCCCTGCAGCCACTGATCTGCATTAAGTGAAGGGTACTGTAACGCTATAGCATACAAAGACATTTTAGACAACACTGCCCTTACTGTATCCCTGTGCACAAAGTCAGCTCCAAAAAGAAATGGTTTGACGAGTTTGGTGTGGATGAACTTAAAGTGATTGTAAGGGTAATTTTTAATTTTTTTAAATAACAAACATATCATACTTACCTCCACTGTGCAGTTCGTTTTGCACAGAGTGACCCCGAACCTGCTCTTCTGGGGTTCCCCGGCGGCTCTCGTGGCTCCTCCCTACATCTGATAACCCCCTCGGGGAAGCGCTTCCCCAAGGGGGTTACCTTGCGGGCTCGGCCCCGCCCCCCCCCGGTGCCCGCGTCATTGGATTTGATTGACAGCAGCAGAGCCAATGGCTGCGTTGCTATCAATCTATCCAAACAAGAGCCGGGAGCCCGTGGAGAGAGAGAGAGTGTGTCCCTGCTGACTGAATGAAGGGGTTCAGGTAAGTAAAACGGGGGGCTAGGGGGGCGGTGACTGACAGGTGTTTTTTCACCTTAATGCATAGCATGCATTAAGGTGAAAAACACGAACCTTTACAACCCCTTTAAGTGGGCTGCACAGAACTCTGACCTTCACCCTACTAAACATCTTTTGGTTAAGATGGAATGCCAATTGTAAGCCAAGTCTTTTCATCCAATATCAGTACCTGACCTAGCAAATGATCTGGCAGAATGGGCATAATTTCCCACATACACACTCCAAAATCTTGTTAAGTTTACCTAGAAGTTTGTAGGCTGTTATAGCTGCAAACACTGGGACTCCATCATTTCGGAACGGAATATCCATCAAATTCATATATGTGTAATGACCATAAGTGTGATTAAGTGATTAAGTGTCCATAAACTTCTAGCCATATAGTGTAGTGTCCCTGGAGGGTTCTAAGCTCAGAACCCAGAGCTGCAAAGCAAGAATGTTAACTACTTAGCCACTTGTGTCAGCCGCCCAGATATAAACAAGTAGTTTATTTTCTATAAATCAATCAATGTAAAATAAAGACAGGAGCTGCCAGGATTTTCATTAGAGGTAATTATTTATCTCATATACAAAATTACTGTCTAATGTGCCTAATCTAAACTGTGGGAGAGACAGCTAATGGAACACTTGGCCTTTTTTTTTTTTTTGCTTTGCAGGATATACAACCTAATTGAGTCTTTGTAGGATAATACACTTGAAACGTGGAACAAATAGAGACTCAATGCTGTACGCCTTCTACACGTTGCTAGCAGCAATGATTACTGCAGAAATTTCTAAAGCTTTTAATAGCCATTTGAGCAAGAGATGAACAACGAGAGAACAAAAAAATCTATAATGCATCTCTCAATCCGCATTTAGTCATCATACAGAAAATTGTGACTGCAACATTCCCGCCTCTTGTCCCTATATAAGTCACAGCACAATGTGTCTCTGCCATTATGGCCAGAGACAGCGTCTTGTCAACATCGAAAGGAAGAAGAAGAGAAGAAGGAGAAGAAGCTCGCTTGTCCCCACCCCCTTTCCTGACCGGCCGGGCTGCGTGCTCGGATAAGGGTCTGATATGGATTTGGGGGGGGCCCCCACGCTGTTTTTTCGGAGTAGGGATTCCCCTTTAAATCCATACCAGGTGACGGGGATAGCGAGGTGTCAATCTCACCGATCAAGGCAGCATTGACTTCCTTCGCTAGTCCTGTCTACCTGGAGTCACGTTCTAAATAAATGGACTTTACTCTGCGTGGGCAAGTCCTTTCATTTCAAAAGTCCCGCGGATTAGCACATAGACGGCCGGATTGTCCGCCGGACTGCTGAGTCCAGCGGACAATTTTGAGTCAAAACTTATTACTAAGTCCGCTGAACTTTTGGGAAGAAAAAGTCCGCCGGAGCCCACACACGGTCGGATTGTTCGGCGGACTTTAGGATAGTCCGATCGTGTGTACGGGGCAATAGAGTTTTACAGGTTGCCAGCAGTGGGGCTGACTTCCACCCGTACCTAAACACCAGAGTCTCATGCACCAGGGCTATACACCCAGTGTGCATGGGGTCTAACACCTACCTTGACACATTACATGGTCATTGGATTATTGGGGCTGAGTTACCTGAGTGGCCATGAATATTGGAGTATATTCCTAGCACCCATTAGAACTGAAGAAGTGCCTTGATTAGGCTGTGAAACATCTTCAGCATAAACAAGTCCACATAATTGTGACTAAGTACTACTGGATACTCTATATCTCTGAAAGATGAACGGAACAGTGAGGGAGCAAGGAAAAGGAAAATATCAATAGATGGGCGAGTGTGAACTTTCAAGAAAACCTGTTAATTTGCCCTGAATGGGCAAATGACCGATTCCCATTAAGTATAGACCTGCTTTAAATATTGAATATAAGTAGAAAAATAAATAAATGAATAGAGTAAGATACATTATATTCCCATACCTCGCTCATAAACCATATTATCATATGCAAAATAAATGCAATATAAAGTCCATAAACCACCACTAAAAATTCTTGAATCAAGTGAGACAATCCTGTTTCTGTGAAAAATATAGTGCCGTCTTCCACGGATTACAGGGCAAGCATTCTACTCACCAAACCGACATGATACACATTATAGGTAGTCAAAAACACATGGATGGCAAAGAGATGTGTTCTCCCCCCAAAAAAGAAAGATCCACCAACGAAGGTTTGATCATATATCAAAGAGAAAAGAGATATTCACTAAAATTCTGGCCACCCGATTGGCGTCTCAACTACAACAACTCGTACACTTAGACCAGGTAGGCTTTATCCCCTCAAGAGAAGCCAGGGACAGCACTACTAAAGTGCTGAACCTGTTATATATTACAAAGAATAATAAAATCCCGTGCATATTCCTAAATACAGATGCCGAAAAAGCCTTTGACCGGGTTAACTGGTCCTATATGTTTACAGTATTAAGAGACATAGGGATTAGGAGACGTAATGATTAACCGAATAGCCAGTATATACTGTAATCCAACAGCCCAGGTGAAGGCAAATGGAGTCCTATCTGACTCCTTCCCAATATCCAACGGGACGCGGCAGGGGTGCCCACTGTCTCCCCTTTTATATGCTTTATCATTAGAACCTTTCCTCTCCACGGTCAGACTCAACCCCGACATCCATGGGGTGTCTGATGGACAGCAACAGCACAAAATATCAGCTTATGCTGATGACATGCTCTTCTCGATAACCGACTCGGTAGTGTCGTTACCAAATCTCCTGAGGGAATTAGAGAAATTTGGGAAAATATCCAACCTTGAAATCAATTATAACAAATCGGAGGCCATGGGAATATCAATACCAGACAGAGATCTCCCGACTTTACAATCAAGCTTTAGATTCCGATGGACTTCGTCCACGTTGACTTACCTAGGCACTAACATCAATTCTGACTTGTCACGAATTTATGAGACTAACTTCCCACCCTTACTGGCAAAAGCTAAGTCACTCCTGGAAACATGGCATAAAGGTATACACTCCTGGTTTGGGAGGTGCAACTTAGTAAAGATGAGCATCCTGCCTAAATTCTTATACCTTTTCCAAGCCCTACCAGTTAGAATACCCCCCTTATACTTTCGACAGGTGCAAACCCTATTCACACGATTTCTCTGGGCTCATAAAAAACCGCGACTACCATGTTCCCTACTTACGGCACCGAAACACCACAGAGGCCTTGCACTCCCCGACGTTAGAAGATATTACCAGGCTATACATCTAGGGAGAGTAGTGGACTGGCACCGACATCAGGAACTTAAACTGTGGGCCCAAATAGAGCAACGCCAGACGGACACACCCCTGGGAGGGCAATTTGGTGCTACGAATCGCTGCCTCCAGAAATAAAAACACACCCGCTGATAGGGAACACTATGAGACAATGTCTCCGGGCGACTCTCCAAGTCGCACAAACGACCAAAACATCTCCTCTAACACCGATCCTGGGCAACCCCAAGTTCCCCCCAGGGAACCCCCCAACTGACTTTCAGATATTGAGGAATAATGACCAAACATCGGCAGCACGATTTGTGGTGCAAGACAGATGGCCCACTATTAGGGAACTGACAGACCCCAGGGGAACATACCGACTGCCTTTTTGGAATGCGATACAGATTCATCACTTCTTGCATAGCATTCCAGATCCCCATCTCTATACCAGGCCTATAACCTCGTTTGAGGAATTTCTAGCGGGCAGGGAACCCTTGACACAGGTCCTGTCAAACATGTACTCGCTGTTGAACACACCTCCCCAACCACCAGACCTCCCGTGCATAGAGAAATGGGAAAGAGAACTGCAATGTACCTTTACTGCGGTCCAGAAACAAAACATGATCAACTTCGCCCTCAAATCCTCCCTGTGTACTAAAATACAGGAAACCAATTTCAAGATCCTGACAAGGTGGTATTTAACACCTAGTCGCTTACATACGATTTTTCCCGAAACCTCAGACCTTTGCTGGCGCTGTCAGGGGGAAAGAGGAACGATGTTGCATGTGTTCTGGTCATGCCCTCAGCTAACACCTTTCTGGACCGCAGTTCGCACTACATCCCAAAAGTTCACTGAATTTCAGATCCCGGACGATCCGGCATTCTTTCTGCTTCATGTTTCCTCCCTATCTCCCAAAAGATACAAGAAGTCTATACTCCGCCACTTGACTAACGCAGCTAAATCCTGTATTCCGTTACTTTGGAAACAGCAATGCCCACCGACTGCAGCAATGTGGCTGCGGAAAGTGGAAGAAATAAACAAAATGGAAGACCTTATACTGACGGCACAGGATAAACAAGAAACCTACAGGAAAACCTGGGCATTATGGAACATGTTCATACTATCAGACGAAGGAAAATCCCTGTTGGGGATTTGAGATAAATTGCATGCGTATGTAAATCTGTACCCGGTATATAGTATGTTACCAGCATATAAAGACCATGAATCCCAGCCTCCCCTCCCCTCCCCCCCCCTCCTCCTCCCACCCTCCTCCTCCCACCCCTCTCTTCTCTTCTCTATACTTATTCCTTCTTTCCTTCCTATCGTTCTACTTCTCCATCTACAGAAGGGACCTCCCGACCTAAGCCATCACAACTGGCTTTGGAAGTTTATACTCATCTCTATGAACCCGAGTACAGAAGGCGAATCTATATATCAGGATTGGGCGATAGAGGGGTACATACAAGCCGCTAAGAGGTGCACTGTACAGGAATATCACATATTGTTGGGAGGCTGCGACCTTCACTTTGAGTTTATGATTGTGTGTTCTGTTGGGGCCTTTGCCCCCCCTTTTCTTTCTGAAAACTTAATAAAAATTTATATTTGAAAAAAAGAAAAGAGAGAACTCCTCATGTTGTAGCCTGTAACTATTTATTATTCAAAACAAAGTATGCACTTACAATTAGATATACTTTCAAAAGCTCATGGAACCGGGCAGGCACACCAATCACATTCCACCTCTGTTCCAAACGAATAGCGGAAGTGACGTGTCACACACTAGACGATCCAACGCATTTTGTCAGCAACGTCTGATGTCATGGGGGTCATTGAATAAAAGCTAATTATTTTTGGGCTGCTGTTAGTACATTTTCATTTTTATAATACTGTTTCAATGGCTATTAATTATAGATGTTTTAGTTACAATATTTATTAAGTTATTGCTGTCTTAGTGACACTATATTTATATTTTAATCAGGACACTGAGCGATATCAAACTCGCAGCCACAATCTGGAGGAGAAGCTGCTGAACAAAGAGAAGGAATTGGAACATCTAAGCCAAAAGCAGAAAAGGGTAAATACCTCTCATCACCAATTGCATAAAACAGTGATACCACTCCATGTAAAAAGAAACTGTGATTGTACATTGGAAAATCCCTTTCCAGAATATACCAATATTAGATCTATAGCATCCCTTACAATATGTGGCATTATTGAGGCTTGTAACAATGCGCAGTCCACACTTGAAATCAACACCTGGCAACCTACTGGCTACACCATTATCAAATGGGGTTCTAATTTATCAGTGTCCCTGTTAAACCTGAATTCTAGAGAAACAGCTAAGAAATATCTATAAGGGTCCTGTTTTACCTGCCAACAGATTTGTATTTTTGTCCACCCAACTCTGAGATTTTTACAGCACTGCCACACAGTACTGCTATGTCTAACAGGGCAGGAGACCTATTTTTTTCTGCTGCAGTTTGGTAGCCCTTTTTAGGTGTTGATTTCCCCTCCCCATGCAACTGGACCATAAAGGAGAAGCAGCAGACTGATAAGCTCATCTCTCTATCACTATATTCTCTGAGCGTATCAGCATGTTCCTTCTTAGCACTTGAGCACTACAGCATGACTGACTGAGGCTGGTGTTCTTAACCTCCCTGGCGGTATGATTATTTCAGATTTTAGGTGCTGAAAGCGGTACAACTATTTTGCATGGAAATTTGGCGTTTTATATTGTAGGCCTGTAATTCTTAGGAATAACTCACTTAAATCTGTCTAGTAGACATCCCGGGTATGATAACGTTTGAAACACAAAATCATAAATTATAATATAATAAATAACTATAAATAATTATAACAAATAATAATATAATAATAATAAAAATTATTCAATAATGTAATCAAATCAAAAACACTGAAATTTGCTCAGTTGCAGAAACGTTGCTGTCATTAGATTTAGTGTTTGATGACGAATTTCCCCACAAATCGCTATCGCTACATTCTGCAAGTGATTCTAATTTATTATCGCTGTTTTCTAGCTGTCTAAAACCACTTTTGACATAAAGGGACACTTTTTGGTAGCTATGGACAATCTCCAAATTCCAGCCAGAAAAAAATGTATTTATAATATAAGAGTGCATGCAGGGCACTGGACAGACTACTAGGGACAAAGGGGATGTGTATTTTATACAGTACTGTAATCTGTAAAATTACAGTGTACTGTATGTGTATTGTGTTTTTACTGTGTTTTTGAATTTGGCGCCGCTCTCCGTCCCCGTGCGTCGTAACGTCGCAAGGAACGGAGCTCAGCGGCACTTGGCACTGTGTGAATCGAGCGAGGAGACAGCTCGCACACACAGCGGGGAGACATCACAGGATCCAGGGGACAAGGTAAGTAACTTTCCCTGTATCCTGCAATGCGATCCCAAGTCTGGCTCGGGGTTACCGCTAATGGTACTGAAATTCCACCCGAGCCAGACTCGGGAATACCGCCAGGGAGGTTAAAGTAAAAAGATAAAAAATACAGCGCTAGACAATACAAACTAAACAGAGGCTGCAACAAGACCCATCAAATATCACAGTTAAATAATAAAAATAAATTGCTGCACTAAAAAGTGAACCATTCCACATGAAAGAGTAACACAATAAACAAATATTTAAATAGCCTAATCGAAATAAATCAGAAAATGTCCATATATATAGATCAGTGAAAAAATAAAAACAATAAAAAATATGATGAAAATATAGCGAAAGTGAAAATAAACTGCTCAGTCCAATTTGAAAAACAGGTGTCAATGCCTATGGACTTTCACTGTAAACAACTTTGAAGGAGGAAAGATCTGTAAGTGAGGATCCTTACCAGAGCGAATGGACTCCCTCACGAGCGGAGTCACATTTATTAGGCCCTCTGCAGGGACAGATGGATCTCTGATGTCAGCGGGGGGGGCGGTGTAAGAATGACCGGACAGGCAGACTCGCCAATCCCTGATGTATCCGGTGTCTCCCGATGATGGACAGGGAGTCACTCCAACGAGGGACAGTAAACAAAGATACCCGGCCAGTAGATCTACCAATCTGAAAGAGATACACTCGGACTCAAAGCCATGAGTGCAAAGAGAAAAAACGGACTCCAATCGTGAAGTAACGCTTAAAAAGAAGCCTTTAATGCTTTAAAAAGACAAGCGGTATTAACCGCAATATGTCATAGTATAAAAAAATGCACAAATGTAAATATAAAAAAGCCGGCAATGTTAAAAACAAAAGCAAACACCGGTGCATAGGGGTCACATGTAACGTGATGGTGTCAGCACATAACCGCCCTACATGTTTCGTAAAACCTTACGCCTTCCTGGGGCATTGACACCTGTTTTTTAAATTTCACTTGGTGAAATGACTTAAAGGTATTGAGAATGTTTTTTCAATATATTTTGTGAATAATCACTTTAGTTATACACTCAGGTGAAAAGCAAAATCCGGTTCACTTTGGATACTGAATCACGTGTAGATGACATTACCAAACAGGACT
Source organism: Lithobates sylvaticus (assembly GCA_028564925.1). NCBI lineage: Eukaryota > Metazoa > Chordata > Amphibia > Anura > Ranidae > Lithobates > Lithobates sylvaticus. The sequence continues at coordinate 179,777,511 of CM053029.1, read as the reverse complement.
TTGCTTTACACATTATGTGTTAATTGAAGTAAATAGTCACACAATTAGTCACACAATTTATTGGGCAAAGATTCTCTACTCCTTTAGTAAATAAGCAGTCTGAGCTCTGCTGCACAGGAGCAGAAGGAGACTGATATCAGGTACTTATACTGTGTGCATTTAAAAACATACATTTATTGATGTGTTAATAAATAATAGCTCCATTTGTTTGCTTGTCTTATATATATGCCAGTAGTTCACCTTTAAAGGGTTAGTTCACCTTTCCTGCACATTTCCAACTAGAGATGAATTTGGGCATTCTCCAAACTCAACTCTATTTGAATATTACAGTTCCGCTCCTTTCACTCCAATCATCTGCAGGTAAGGTCAGTCACCGCCCCACAGAAAATGTAAATAAAGGAGCAAGATATTGGTGATGTCAGTGCCCTTATATTGACACGTGCCCATATTTAGTCAGACATTAGGTATTTGGACATGTGTCCACATAAGGGCACTGACATCATCAGCATCCTGCCCCCCTGTTTATGTGTGTTGTGGGCCAGTGAGCTGGCCCACAGCTGATTGGACAAAAAAGGAGTGTGACATGGAAGTTTGGATAAATCTTAGTTTGAAGGATGCCTATCTCTAACACCAACAAAACCCCCCATGCTTTCCAGCATTTTTTTTTTTTGCTGTCTGCACCTTCCTGTCCCAGAAACAACCATACCATCCTTTTCATGTACACGAGTGATATGGACAGGGATTGAATCAACATACAGAAATAATTAATGGAAAAAGATTTTAACGTTATTATGCTCTATCCAAAATTAGTTCATCTTAAAGCGGAGTTCTACCCTAAAAAAAAATTTTCCTTTAAAATACTGCTTTTAACCTATAAACAAACATTTGGAGGAATTTTTTTTTATACTTACCCTAAACACCCTATTGCTATGTAGTCCTCGTAATCTGCTCCTCATGACTTCCTCCCTCGCCTATGCTCCTGGGAAATGAGTCTGTGGGCAGTACTGTGCTCAAAAATCGATACAGCCGCTGGTGGATCACGCATGCATGAAATCGAGAGGTGCATGCTGGTTACCCAGAATGCGTCTTTTCAAAGCTATTCCAGGAAGTGATCTCAATTGGGCTTCACATGCCCACAATCATGATGGAAACGACCACAAATGGAGGCATAAAATATTACAGTAAGAAATTTATATTTTGGATAAATCGATATTAATTGTATACTCGTTTTTGAATTACATTAGTAATAATGCTAGGATCTCCGCTTTAAGTATAACTAAACCCAAAAACAAAATGTCCTTGTCACTTTCTGTGATCATTCTTGTGTAAATTACTAATCCCCCCACCCCCATGTATTGGAAACAAGCAAGGATAGGCGTGTTTAAAGTCCAGCCTGGGTGGCTACCATGGACCCCTACATTGATACATTAAGGGGGTGAGTGTAGACACCCAAGGAAAAGACGTGTGTTACCGCCAGGCTCACCAGGTGAAAGTAAAAGGGGGAAAACTGAAAAAAAGGAAATGGGCATATCTAGCTAATGGCCCCTACACACGATCCGAATATCGTACGAAAACGATCGTCCGAGGAAGGATCATGCGATTTTCGGATCGTGTATACACTACTTTCGACAGCTGATCACGAACGTTCATCCAATCTTATTCGACCGGACATGCATGATAATTTTCCTCGTACGATTCCCGATCGTACGATTTTCGGTTAGTCGGTATAGTTGTTGTCCGAAAATTCAATACAAATACATTACAACACATGACATCACTTCCGATTTTTTTTTCTGTGACTTTATTTAGCTATTCTTTTTGTTTGGGTTTTTTATCTTCCAGTGTGGGATGGGTAGATCTGCTAATTACAGATCTGTGAGCTCTTACGGGTCAGTAGTTCAGGGAACTCTCATGACATAAACACCTGTGCTTTTTAAGAGTAGTAATAAGAAATGTTTCTGTACATTTATGGTGTGATTCAGATACAAAAATCTAAACAGGATCAGAATAAAACACCTTCAGTCAATGAATAAAGAGACTCAAGGACAGCAGTTTGATAGTTCCATAACTTACAACATAAAACAAGGAGCAGTTTTTGAAGGCACCGTGCATACGACGAGCTGTAAATGTGCTAAATCCTTGAGGATGTAAATAGCGAGCACATAACCATATTAACAGCCACAAAGAGGCTAAAGGCAGCAAAGCTGATAAAGTGCACTAGATGGCCAAAATTTGCAGTTCCAACTTTCATATTTCTGTTCTGGCAGGTTCCTTTTTAACACCTCAAGCTTTGCCTCCTCTTGACCTCCCCCTTCCATGCTTCACTACTACATGACAGGTGCACTTTAATTGTTATAGCTTAACTGCTAGCCCTTTACACTATTCAGTAAAGTCTCGGCAGCCTTCAGCATTGTTAGATAATCTCTTTGATGTCGCAAAGACGGCAAAAGAAGAATCTGCAGGGTTTTTTTTCCCTGTTGTTTTCATGTTTATGTAAATCTAGCTGTTTCCATTTTGTACATTTCATGTAGTGCTTTTAGACAAGAATGAATCAGGCTTTCAAAACGGAACTGTAAGAAAAATCTCTTAACAATTCGGTTATACCAATTTAGGCTGATTACATAATCCTCTCAATTTTATCTTTTCTGTTTGCATCAATTCAAGTATCTTAATTGACATACTGTACATACAAGGTTTTTTTGTGTGTTTTGTTATTCTGCTACGGCTTATCTCGGTTCTCTAAGCGTGGTCTAGTCATTTGTTACATAAGAATACTTCTTTTATTCGTCCATTAAAGGCTATTTTTACGGCCCCTTTTTGCCCAATAGTCCTCCAAAAGACAGACAGAGCTGAAACGAGGCAGAGAGCTAAAATGGGTAGCTTAGACTTTTGGTTAATAATATCTCGTACTGAGTATAAGAAATTAGGTTAAAGATGGGAAAGGCGCTAGAGACCACCTATTTATTATAAACTTTTCCACAGAATTTATTTAACCCCTGCTAGATTGGCTAACATATTCGCCTGCAGATGTAATTATTCCCATGCAGAATTTATTCAAATATTCTGTGATTGTACGGCAATACAACAATTTTGGCTATATGTAGTACAATGTATAAATTCTGTCACGACGTTAAACATAATTCCTTCTGTGGAAATTTGGTTGACCCCTTGGCCCCTACAAAGGTAATTTGAACTCTCCTAACCTTATTTCTCTATTACGCTAGAAAAAGCATTATCCTTTCTTGGAAAAAATCTCATGCTCTTACCATCACGACCTGAAAAGCTCTAATAAATAAAGCCCTATCTCTTTATAAGGCTACATATGCCAGTAGAGGGGTTCCGGCAAAATTTGACAAAGTGTGGGAAGAATGGGTGAATGATGCATCTACTGCATCTGAGTGAGAACTGTCTCTCTTTGTTATCAACACTGTTACTGCATGTATCGTTTTATGTTACGATGTGATGGGGTTCGTATCCGTTAGTATAAATTGTGAGTTCCATCTGTGAAGGGTTGATTATACATCTGGATATTGTAGTCGGTAACATATGATATTATTGCTAATTGTTTATGTGAAACTATTGTGGGCTCTTACCCTGACATAGATCCTTATTATCCACTAGGCCATGCTGGCCACTTGTGCTGAAGTGTGTTCATGTTTTGTGTTTTTTCCTTTTTTGTGTTGTTAATTAAATATAAAAAAGTGCAGCGCTCAAAAAGATGAGGTAAATAAATCCCTGACCTATAACGGTGAAGGTAAGTGAGACAAGTCCTATTCAATATGAATGGATACTAGTGCATGCAACAATTTAAGTGCATATAAACTTGTAAACAAAAAAGCACAAAAACTTAATTACAGTGCAAAAATAAACCAAATCTGTGTTAATAAGTGTTGAATACATAAAATGACATCCCAAGAAGGTATATTAATAGCCAAATCTGTAGGTTCAAGCAAGGCCAAATTAGTGCGTCTAAAATCGCATACAGTGAAATCCCAGGTGCAAAAAAAATGTTTTCTACTAAAAAAACATCAAACAGAGTCCTTAGTGCCCAGTGGCCTTTGATAATCTCCTACACAGAAAGCTTCTGAGTGTGATATGATTTTCTTAAAATTGACCACGCAGTTCCCTTCAGGAGATTTAAAGTAAGAAAAGGAGGCTTACCAGATGTCTGGTCTTTAATGCATGTATCCCATCAAACGAGGTTCCAGGTGCAGATGTCCCACCTTACAGCGGATCAGCTGGGCAGTTCCTTACGTAGTAGCAGTGAGAGATAAAAACTCCTGGCCTGGGAGTATGGAAGCGATCGCGCATGCGCAGAGCGTGTGGGCTTGGCTACCCGTGTGTTGTTAATTGACATGTGTAATGCTTATACTACAGTATATTGAAAGTTTAAATAAAAAGAATTAGAAAAAAAAAATATGGGAAAGGCAATGGGGTATAAGTGGTGCTCTCATCGCTATTTCCTGCGGTTCATTTGCATATCCAGCATTTAGTACATTCAGCATCTAGATACAATTTTTTTTTTTTGCCATCAAGAATCTGTTGCCAGGTAGTTCTTTTTAGTAATTAAAGCAAGTGGAAAATTAACATAAATCTCCATACCGCCAACCCCTAATATTAACCTGACCCTTAGGAGGAACCTAGTCTATCACTGACCCTCCTGACACTTAACCCGTAGCCTAACCATGAAAACCTTACTCCTTAAAACTTTACCTGTAACATTTAAAGATGACACTACTCCAAATAAACTTTGAGCCAGCTAGTGCTGAGACGGGGCTTTCTTGTACCCAAGGCAAAGATGCCCAACTCTGCCCTCCCTCCAAACTGAGATGAATGGAGCTTGCACGTCCACATTAACAGTGACTCAGCTTCTTCAGGGTGCAGAGATGACAACTACTGGCTCTGGACTTAACGTAAGGAACAAGTGTAGTGGTTGTAGTGAAATTAAATTGACAGAAAATGTGCAGATCTTGCAACATTTTTGTAGGAAGCAGAAACTCTCTTTTGTACTCATCACAATAATGAACAGAAACAAGACACAATAAAAACAATAAAGTTACCCAATAAAGCAATTAATACCAAATAAAAGTAAATTAATATATACTGTAATAAACTATATCATCCTATTAAAATACTTCATAGAATAAATAACACTGATTGAAAAGTAACAGGAAATCTGACTATCAAAATGCAAATATTAAACCACTTTCTCTAACATTACCCAAAAATTAGCTTTGCACAGATACCAGTATCAGTATCGGTGCGGATACTAAGCATTTGTACCAGTACTTGTACTCATGTAAATGCTCCATTACTAAATCCGATACCTTCAATGGATATGTGTGGGCTGGCCAAAACGCGTTTTAATACAAGTCTGGGACAATTTTGAGCATGTGAACCACGGAACAAAGTTGCATCGGTGGGGGCTGAAATCTCTCTGTTAAAAAATAGGGATCAGTAATTGGTATTGGCTAGTACTTGAGAAAAGTATCGGCACTTGTACTCGGTCTTAAAAAAAATGATATTGGTGTATCCCTACTAAACATGTTACACATACAATTCTGCAGGATGCTCTGTATAGAGGTCAGTTGACAGCCGCCAGACACCATCCCGCAGCGGCAAGAGCCCTGGCTGTTTTTTTTTTTTTTTTAGCCAGAACACCCCCGGCGCCGTGGTCTGGTCCAGTCTCACTTCCTGCTTCTTCCACCGGCTGCTGCAAACTATGTCCCCATTCCTCCTTCCTAGCTGCTGCCCCGGTGTATCTGAGGCTGAGAGCCAGCCAGCCAGCGAGGCAGCCAGCCAGAGGGGGTTGTGGATTGTAATGGCAGTGTCCTCCACTGCCTGAGGTGAGCTGGTGATAAGGGGGTGGGAGGTGTGGGCTGGCATGGTATCCACTGCCCAGTCACCTGAGCTGTTGTAATAGAAGAGGCTGAAGGGGTATTTGTGTCTGCCCTGCCACCCTGAGCTGATCTGGGAAAGGGGGAGGTTGCTGTGTCCACCACCACCACCCAGGTATAGTGTAAGTGAGCTGATTTGATAAGGGGGTGGTATTACTGTGTCTCCACCACCCAGCTATAGTAGTAGTAGTATAATATAAAATATTTTAGGACAGCATTTGGTTCAGAATGTTTTTTTCTTGTTTTCCTCCTCTAAAACCTAGGTGCGTCTTATGGTCAGGTGCGTCTTACGGTGCAAAAAAAATGTGGTAGTTTACATAAGATTGAATATAACAAAAGGCAAGGGCCCGAGCTTCCCTATGGGTCCAAGGCCATAATATTTTTTGCTATTAAGCAACAACACTGAACTTCACAGTTGTTTTTATACTATTATTTGAGAATTTCAAGTTCAGGAATGTGCAAGAAAAGCAATCGGAACATCAAAATCTTCAAATAGGAATGTGATTGTTATCCAGTCTTCAGTCTTCAAATTTTTCTACAGCTTCAGTCTCTTCACTGTCACTCGTTTTGCTTTTCTTATTGACCTGTTCTTCTGAATTTGTTGCAGCTGGAGACACAATGTACAGAACTTAATAATGACAAGTATGAAACGAAAGCAGAGAATGAAAAGCTCAGACTGACAAACAAAGAGATGAGACGAGACCTGGAACGGACTTCTCAGGAGTTACTAACTGCTCAGAGACAGCTCAAGATTCTTCAGGAAGAAGCTTCCCAGCTGCATGAAGAGAGAGAAATGTACATACTTCACATTTTTATCATTTTTATCAACAAAGTTATTAGGTCTAATTCTCTGAATGAAATAGTTTATAACAAGAGTTTTTTGTTTAAAGGCATTTGTAAAGGGAATATAAAATGTTTCTGTTTATATTGGTTTCATTATATTATGGACTTGAAATACAATTGAACAAATAGTGTTTTGTCAGGTAAAAAATGTAATAATATGCCATATAAACATGTCCTTTTTATTTTTCCAGCCAGACAGTGGAACTGTATGCCCCTTTTTTACAGGTTTGCATAGCTCAAACTGATAGTTATAGGGGAAGTGACACATCTCCCTTCATAAATGTTTTGTATGACTCTGTACAGATTTTCAGATAAAGAGACCGTATGAAAGGAAACAGCTTCTGCTGTGCCCTTTCTTTAGAAATACCATAATGATCTGAGACCTCAATGTCATGGGTACACCCTTTATACTGTAATTATTTTTAAAGGAACTTTTATATATATTTATAATTTATATAAAAAGAACATATACATTTTTTTTTCTTTTTAATCAAAAAAACAGCATGCCCATCAGAAAAATACCAGTCTGTCATACAAGGGCATATGGTATTCCCATAGCTAAACGGGAACTGTGCTCTTTCAGATCATATCTCCATATCCTAACCCAAGTGTTTTAAAGGATACGTTTCTACAACATGTTACACCTGTATTTAGGGTGTAACATGTACCAGCACCCTCTCACCCCATGGGGCCCCCTTCCCATGAGACAGGGGAGGTTCCTCTCCCCTGCAGCCCCTGTCACATTTAGAATTGTGGCGGCTGTGTGGGGCTGGGCCTGCACAGCCGCGTCCTTCTTTTATAGTGATCTGTGAATGAATCAACTACAAGTGCCATCTGCCACTGCTGCAGGCGGCTTGTAGTTCTCAATGGAGTGTACTGAATAGCATGCTTGTAATCTTTTCACATTTCCTCCAGCTTTCTAATTAAAAGCTCACACGGTGGTAGATAGCAGGACAGAAAGCTGGAAGGAGACTGTGCAGGAGCCTGTAGGAAAAAATAAACGAATGCACATTTTCCTGCAAAAATATGTGCATTTATTATTTTTACCTTACAGGTGAACTTAGCCTTTAAAAAATAATTTTCTGCATGTCAGTAAGTTTTTTTGTACTTTTGGATGAAGTAGCAAGGGGTTAGATCTTCTGTCAAGCTTTTGTTCTTTCTCCTGCTGGGGAGATTCACCCCTCAATTTGTTTTGGTGGCCACTCTCAGGATGACAGAATGTCAGAAACAATAAAAAAGTTCTCACTAGAGCAAGAGGTGAGGGGATATCATCCAATGGGGATACACAAGGGAATCTGGTGGCTTCAGTAACCAAAACTGCAGTGTTCATCCTTGTGACACATCACAGGAAGCAACCTCATGGCTAACAGAGGACAGAATTATAATTAGACTTGGGAAACTTAACATTAATAAATCACCGGGACCGGATGGCTTGCACCCGAGGGTACTTAGGGAACTCAGTCAAGTAATTTCCAGACCATTGTTCCTAATTTTTACTAACAGTCTACTGACTGAAATGGTATCAGCGGATTGGAGAAACGCCAATGTAGCACTAATATTTAAAAAGGGCCCAAAATACATCCCTGGGGATTACAGACCAGTTAGCCTAACATCAATCGTATGCAAGCTCTTGAAGGGGATGATAAGGGACTATATACAAGATTTTAGTAATGAAAACGGTATCATTATCAGTAATCAGCATGGATTCCTGAAGAATCGTTCTTGCCAAATCAATCTATTAACCTTCTATAAGGATGTAAGTTGCTATCTAGATAAAGGAAGGCCCATAGACGTGGTGTATCTGGATTTTGCAAAAGCCTTTGACACAGTTCCTCATAAACGTTTACTGTACAAAATAAGGTCCATTGGCATAGACCATAGGGTGAGTACATGGATTGAAAACTGATTACAAGGGCGAGTTCAGAGTGTGGTAATAAATGGGGAATACTCGGAATGGTGAAGGGTGGGTAGTGGGGTCCCACAGGGTTCTGTGATGGGACCAATCCTATTTAATTTGTTCATAAACGAGCTGGAGGATGGGGTAAACAGTTCAATCTCTGTATTTGTGGACGATACCAAGATAAGCAGGGCAATAAATTCTCTGCAGGCTGTGGAAACCTTGCAAGAAGATGTGAACAAATTAATGGGGTGGGCAACTACATAGAAAATTAGGTTTAATGTAGAAACATGTAAAATAATGCATTTGGGTGGCAAAAATATGAAAGCAATCTATACACTGGGGCGAGACCCTCTGTGGGAATCTAGGATGGAAAAGGACCTAGGGGTCCTAGTAGATGATAGGCTCAGAAATGGCATGCAATACCAAGCTGCTGCTAACAAAGCAAACAGAATATTGACATGCATTTAAAAAGGGATTAACTCCAGGGATAAAGCAATAATTCTCCCACTCTACAAGACTCTGTTCCGGCCCCACCTGGAGTATGCTACCCAGTTCTGGGCACCAGTCCTCAGGAAGGATGTACTGGAAATAGAGCAAGTACAAAGAAGGGCAACAAAGCTAATAAGGGTCTGGAGGGTATTAGTTATGGAGAGAGGTTGCGAGCACTGAACTTATTCTCTCTGGAGAAGAGACGCTTGGGAGGAGATATGATTTAAATTTACAAATACTGTACTGGTGACCCCACAATAGGGATAATTTTTGCGGAAGGGAGTTTAACAAGACATGTGGCCACTCATTAAAATTAGAAGAAAAGAGGTTTAACCTTAAACTACGTAGATGGATCTTTACTGTAAGAGCGGCAAGGATGTGGAATTCCCTTTCACAGGTGGTGGTCTCAGCGGGGAGCATCGATAGTTTCAAAAAACTATTAGATAATGTAATGAATGGAATACTGACATATAATCACACACATAGGTTGGACTTGATAGACTTGTGTCTTTTTTCAGCCTCACCTACTATTTAACTTTATAACATTCCAGTCACAACTGTCTAAGACAGGAAATGCCCTAATTTTGGTGAGATTCGCTGCCACATCCTGTTGTATCTCCAAGACAGGAAAAGATGGGAGATCTCCCCAGCAAAAATAACCAGGTAGGAATTTAATAATTCACTGCTCTAAAAAAAAATAACTAGGTAGGAATTTAACAATTCCCTGCTCTAAAAAAGAATAAAAAAAAATATTTTGGATGGAGATTGCTTTGTGGTAATACAAATTTCCTTTTTAAAGAGTTAGGACCTTTGTGTGTCTACCTCCCCATCACATCTCAAAGGCAGGTTTGAATCAGGAACTAAAAATATATTCTCCCATAAACCAAGCCAAGCTTTCCATCCTGCACTTTATACTTCAGTCATCCCAATAAAGTAGACACAGACAAGCCATGGCTCCCACTGACCCACAGTCATCAAATCCAGTGTGAACATAGACATCAAATTATTGTGCATTACTAAATTAAGAGATCGCTAATTTCAGCAGCCCTTTTATTTTTTGAAATTGCTACAAAATCCTTTTTTAGGGTATATAAAGCCTGAACAGGAATTCCTTCACATAAAAGGTATTTACCGGAACTAAGGTTCTTTAGATAAGAAATACGGGAGCTGCCACTGCTGACTTGTTTTTGAAGGTGTTCCTGAGTCATAATCCTCATCCTCTATTCACTACTTAGTGGGTTATTGATGCATTTTGGTGTCCTGGCACTTTACTGACGACTTTTTCTGGATCCTTGATGCAACAGGTAGTAAGGAAACCTTTAAAATGACAGCCCTGGACTTTACACAAAAACAAGATCAAAAGGAAAGTGACCATTGTTCCATCTCAACAGGTTCCCTTTAAAAATGCTGAATTGGTTTTATGTTCGCTCTTTGGCATCCATTGTACCCACCTATGAATCAATTCTCGAGGATTCAGCCATGGCTGGTACTGTTTACTATTCTCTGTTTATTGTTTCCATCACAGGGAAGTATACCGGGTAACAGAGAGCTTACAGAGAGAAAGGACTGCGCTGCTCAAACAGCTTGACTTGTTAAGGTATTTATCTGAAGTGAAACGTTGCCCAGTTCACAATGCAATTCCCCAGCACTTAGCTCTTCTAATCTCTTTTTAGTCGGTGAACCGAAAACCAAGGCATTTTTCTGGAGTACCGATTCTATCTTGAATCAGGATTTTCAATGATATTATAATTTAAAGATCTCACTCATCCCTAGTCTCATCTATCACTAATAAAAACCCATTTACTGAGGGTATAACACTTCCCCATGCCTTCCAAAACTAGAAAAACAGTTTTTCTGAAGTTCAATTTCAAAATAAAACTAAAAGTCTCAACTGTGTATATTTGCATTTTTGCATTTCCCTTTTTGCCTTCTTAGACACCTGCAGGTGCCATTAATTGGTAATGGTGCCCCAAAAGCATCTATGAAACTTGTCACATGTCGCTACCACCAAACCGCATTGTACCGCAGTGTGCTGTGTGATTGTAGACTAGGTTCACAATATTTTGGGTGCTGCAATGTGTGTAAACTGCATGCGTACCCACACCCACAGGCGCACACGCAGACATGTGGGGATGCCATTAATTCTTACTGGCACCTCCATGCATCGGAAATTGAGGTGTAGTTTTGGGTGTGTGAAACACAAAGCTCCATGCGGTTCAATGCGGCCGCGTTTTAAAAAAAGGGTCAGGACCTTTTTTTGCTGTGGGAAACACAGGTACAGCGGCCTACTCAAATGAATAGGCTGGTGTACTCACACAAACGCGAGCTGCACCACCCGTAATGGTGTGTTCCCACGTATCTGGTAGTCCACTGGTATGGACGGTGTGAACTGGCACTTAATATTTACAATCTGTGTTAATGTTTAAAAAAATATAATGCATCATTATAAGTCCAATTTCAGGCAAAGCCTTTTATTTTGTTTTTGATAGAGTAGAAAAGGGTTGTAGGTGTTTATTGCTCTATAAGTTGCAGAGATTGCAGAGCATGAAGTAATGGGAAGTCTCCTCGATGGGGGCACAGCCAAAAATAAACACACATTCCTGGCAATAGAAGGGTTGAATCCTCTGACAATATTATTTTGTTACCCAAAAAGACAAAATGTAGGTGCCGCTCAGGTAGAGAGTGTACAGGACGCCAAGGTTGGGTCCTGGACGGGTGCTATATAGCACCAGTATTTGGGCTGTGGTCCCTTTAAAGGAGTCGCAGCGTTGCTCAGGGGGTCACCCAAAATGGGTGAGGGGTTCCGGGAGTAGCCGAGCAGGAGAGGACTGACTCGCAGTCCTCTCTAAGTTAATAATAGTTATTTGGGACCCGGAATTTGGGAGGCTCTGAAGAGATATTCGGGTGGGAAAAGAGCCTCCCTCCCTGACCACAATGATTCAGCGCACAGGGGGTTAAGGGCCTCCAGGAAGACAGCTCATAAAACAGGAAGTAGGGAAGAGTTGTTGGTGTGAGGAGGAGTAGGTGACCTGTTGGTTGAGCTGTGTGGATGTCTGGAGGCTGCTAAAAGAACCTGCTGCAAAAACTGTATGTGTTTTCCTTAACTTTGTTTTTGTGCTGAAGATAAGCCGATTTTCTGTTATGCTGAAGATAAGCGGACTTTGTTTTTGTACTTTACCTGTGCGCTGAAGAAAGCCTTATTTTGATTTTTCTTTCAAATAAATGTCTTTTATTATAAAACTGACGGTTTATGCACTTAATCCCGTGGAGCTATTGTCCCCAAAGTTCACAACTGGTGTCTTGGATGCTGGCAAAAGTGCATTTGCAGCCGCAAAAAACGTTTAAAACTAAACTGACATTTAAAGAGACAGTGTACAAATGGCATGTTGTGGGTGAAGTCAGCTCAGACGCTGCAAACAGCAGGTAAAGGCATGGAGGAGGTCATCAGGGCTTTGGCGCAAGCCACCGTGACCCAGCAGCAAGCTTCAGCAGATGCAAACCGTCGCCATGAGGAAGCGATGGCTCAGCAGCAGCAGGCCCTGGCACAGGCTATAGCTGCACAGCAGGAAAACACACGGTTGCTAGCCGCCCAGTTTACTGCTCAGCAGGAGTCCACTCAAACACAGGTGACTGCCTTACAGGAGGCAGTGCAGCGGCTGGCTCAGGGACGAGAACAATCGGTCGTTGCCGTTGGCAACCAAGTGTCTGTGAGAGCCAGCCATTTCTTACAAAAACTGACACCCAGCGATGACGTAGAGGCCTTTCTCACCACCTTTGAGAGGATAGCGGAGAGAGAGGGGTGGCCCCGTGACCAATGGGCCGGCATTATCTCTCCTTTTCTCACCGGTGACCCGCAAAAGGCCTACTTTGACCTCCCAACTGAACATATCAGCAACTATGAGCTTCTGAAGACAGAGATCCTGGCCCGCCTAGGAGTGACCATGGCTGTCCGGGCTCAGAGGGTGCATCGCTGGCGGTACAAACCTGACCGACCACCCAGGTCCCAAATGCATGAACTGATACAGCTGGTTAAAAAATGACTGCAGCCAGAAAAACTGTCAGGCCCACAAATGGTGGAACGGGTGGTGATGGACTGGTACCTGCGGTCCCTGCCAGATGACCTACAGCGCTGGGTAAGCCATGGAGACCCTGCAACCGCTGACCAGCTGGTTGAGTTGGTTGAAAGGTACACCGTAGTGGAGGACCTGCTTGGGCCTGCCAAACGTCGGGAACCCACACCAAGGGCAACAAGACCGGCCACAGCACCTAGGAGAGAAGCCCTGCTAGACATTGGAACCCGCAACCCTGCACCATCTTCTGCAGAACCTCGAAGGTTGGTTCCTGTCCCTAGGATGGGAGGCCTACAGTGTTGGCGATGTCGGTCCTGGGGGCATACCCGGGCACAATGCCCACTTCAGGAGGAGCCGATGGATTGCGGGACTGGTCGGAGAAGCTCCTTCTATGTGCAAAGAGCGTGTACCACTCATCTTGATCTGGCTGAAGGACGGTTCGAGTGTGAAGTGTGGGTGAACCACCTTCCTGCCAGGGCCCTACTAGACTCCGGGAGCATGGTAACACTGGTACATGCCAGGGTGATTGGGAGACTTGGCCCCGTAAATAAAACTCTGCGCGTAGTGTGTATCCATGGGGATACCAGGGAGTACCCCCTGGTTCCTGTGACGGTTTCTTATGGACGTACCTCAGTGACACAAGAGGTTGGGGTAGTACATAGTTTAATCCATGATATTATAGTGGGGTCGGACTGTCCGCTATTCCTCGAACTGTGGAACCAGGCACAGATGGGGCTGCCAGGAGAACTGGGGACACTGGGCCTGGAAGAGATGGAGTCTGAGGGGTCTAGGTCTGAAACCCCCACAACACACCCCTCTAAAACAGAGATACCTGTCACTAATAAGGATATTGCAGAGAATGTTAATTTGAATGACAATGTTTCTGTTTCAGGCCTCGATACCGAGCTGACTTCTGAGGGGGGGGAAGCCTTCCCATTACAGGTTATGCTGGGGGAGGATGATGAGGAGCTCTCCCCGTTGCAGTTCCCAGTTGAGGAGGGTGAAGGGGAAACATCCTCAAGGTCAGTACATCCAGACCTGGACGTACCCAGGGGTGCGTTTGGCACCGCCCAGTTGCAGAATCCTACCTTGGTCAATGCTCGAGAGCAGGTTTCTGTTGTTGATGGGGTACCACAAATACCAGGGGCAGATCAAAGGTTTCCTCATTTTGCATTAAAGGGGGATTTGATTTATCGAGTGGCTGAAAGCCGAGAGGAAACTGTAGAGCAGTTACTGGTTCCCCAACCATATAGGCGGATGCTACTTGACCTAGCCCACAATGACGCACTGGGAGGACACTTGGGGGCAGAGAAAACGGAGGCCAGGATAACCGACTGGTTTTACTGGCCAGGGGTGAAGGCCGAGGTTAAAAGATATTGTGCATCTTGTCCCATTTGCCAGTTAACTGCCCCAGGGTCACACTATAGAAGCCCTCTGGTACCCTTGCCGATTATTGAGGTTCCGTTTGAGCGGATCGCCATGGATCTCGTGGGACCCCTGGTAAAGTCGGCAAGGGGGCACCAATATATATTAGTCATCCTAGACTACGCAACCAGGTATCCAGAAGCAGTTCCTTTGAGGAAAGCCTCCTCTAAGGCCATTGCCAAGGAGTTATTCCAAATGTTTTCACGAACTGGATTCCCCAGGGAGATACTTACGGACCAGGGCACCCCTTTTATGTCAAAGGTGATGGCGGACTTGTGCAGACTATTTCAGATCAAGCAGTTGCGGACGTCCGTCTATCACCCGCAGACCGATGGCCTAGTTGAGAGGTTTAATAAAACTCTAAAGTCCATGTTAAAAAGAGTGGTCCAGAAAGACGGGAAGGATTGGGATATGTTACTCCCTGCCCTCTTGTTTGCCATCCGGGAGGTTCCACAAGCGTCCACGGGCTTCTCACCGTTTGAGTTAGTGTATGGACGAAGGCCCGGGGGTTGCTTGACCTAGTCAAAGAAACATGGGAAAGTGAATCCTCACCACACAAGACCGTGGTAGAGCATATCTCTCAAATGCGAGAGAGGGTGGCTAAGGTGATGCCGCTGGTGAGGGAGCACATGCAGAAGGCTCAGGATGCCCAAAGAAGGGTGTATAACAGATCGGCTAAAATTAGACAGTTTCAAGTAGGAGACCGGGTGGCTGTCCTAATACCCACAGTGGAGAGCAAGTTCTTGGCCAGGTGGCAAGGCCCGTTTGAGGTAATAGAAAAAGTGGGTGAGGTGAACTACAAGGTACACCAGCCAGGGAAAAGAAAACCATACCAGATCTATCACGTAAATCTGTTGAAACCCTGGAGAGACAGAGAACAGGTATCCGCTGTGGTAGCGGTACAGTCAGGGGACCATGCAGGAATCGACCTGGTGCAGGTGGCTGCTACCCTAACTAGGCCCCAAACCCAGCAAGCAAAAGAGTTTCTGCAAAGAAATAGGGACATGTTTTCAGGGTTGCCGGGTCTCGCCAACGTCATCGAGCATGACATTGTGACGGAACCCTGTATAAAAATCCGGTTAAGGCCTTACCGTATCCCAGAAGCTCATAGAGTGGCAGTGTCTGAAGAGGTCAAGAGAATGCTCGAGCTTGGAGTCATTGAAGAGTCGCAGAGTGGTCGAGTCCAATCGTGTTGGTACCCAAACCCAACGGCACCCTCCGCTTCTGCAACGACTTCAGAAAACTTAATGAAATCTCCAAGTTTGATGCTTATCCAATGCCACGGGTAGATGAGCTAATTGAGAGGTTAGGTCCAGCCAGGTATATAACCACGCTAGACCTCACAAAAGGGTATTGGCAGATTCCCCTGACCAAGAAAGCCAGGGAGAAAACAGCTTTCTCTACCCCGGAAGGCCACTTCCAGTACAAAAGAATGCCATTTGGTCTACACTCTGCCCCCGCTACATTCCAAAGGGCCATGGACAAAACTTTGCGTCCACATCAACGGTATACTTCGGTTTACCTAGATGACATAGTCATTTTTAGCACTGATTGGGAGTCCCATCTTCCCCGAGTTCAGGCAGTCGTAGACTCCTTGAGAAGAGCAGGATTCACCATCAATCCGGAGAAGTGCGCGATTGGAGTAGAGGAAGCCAAGTACCTAGGGTACATTGTGGGTAGAGGACTGGTGAAGCCCCAAATGAGTAAGGTAGAAGCCATACAGAACTGGCCCCGCCCCCTATCCAAGAAGCAGGTCAGAGCGTTTTTGGGCATAGTTGGCTACTACCGGAGGTTTGTCCCCAACTTTGCCACCATTACTGCACCATTGACGGACTTGACCAAAGGCAGAAAGTCAGTGATGGTACAGTGGAATGACGATGCCGAAAAAGCTTTCCAGAAGCTTAAGACGGCATTGTGCCGGGATCCGGTGCTTGTGGCTCCAGATTTTTCTAAGGATTTTGTAGTACAGACAGATGCTTCAAGTGAAGGGCTAGGAGCAGTCCTGTCTCAAGTGATCAATGGGGAAGAGCACCCCATAGTTTTTCTAAGTAGGAAGCTGACGGCAGCGGATAAAAACTATGCGGTGGTGGAGCGGGAGTGTCTTGCCATCAAGTGGGCTTTAGACTCTTTACGCTATTTCCTCCTAGGTAGAAGGTTCCGCCTAGTGTCCGACCATGCCCCACTGACCTGGATGAGACAAAACAAAAACACCAATGCCAGGGTGACAAGGTGGTTCCTTTCTCTCCAGAAGTTCAATTTTGTGGTAGAGCACAGACCAGGGAGACAGCATCAGAACGCCGATGCCCTCTCCCGGGTCCATTGTATGATGTCGAGTGGTGCCTCCAACACCTCCGCGTTGAGGCAGAGGGGGGGGATATGTACAGGACGCCAAGGTTGGGTCCTGGACGGGTGCTATATAGCACCAGTATTTGGGCTGTGGTCCCTTTAAAGGAGTCGCAGCGTTGCTCAGGGGGTCACCCAAAATGGGTGAGGGGTTCCGGGAGTAGCCGAGCAGGAGAGGACTGACTCGCAGTCCTCTCTAAGTTAATAATAGTTATTTGGGACCCGGAATTTGGGAGGCTCTGAAGAGATATTCGGGTGGGAAAAGAGCCTCCCTCCCTGACCACAATGATTCAGCGCACAGGGGGTTAAGGGCCTCCAGGAAGACAGCTCATAAAACAGGAAGTAGGGAAGAGTTGTTGGTGTGAGGAGGAGTAGGTGATTACACCTGTTGGTTGAGCTGTGTGGATGTCTGGAGGCTGCTAAAAGAACCTGCTGCAAAAACTGTATGTGTTTTCCTTAACTTTGTTTTTGTGCTGAAGATAAGCCGATTTTCTGTTATGCTGAAGATAAGCGGACTTTGTTTTTGTACTTTACCTGTGCGCTGAAGAAAGCCTTATTTTGATTTTTCTTTCAAATAAATGTCTTTTATTATAAAACTGACGGTTTATGCACTTAATCCCGTGGAGCTATTGTCCCCAAAGTTCACAAGAGGTAAAGTCCAACTAGACCACTGTGAGTGCAGGAAGAGACAGGGAGCTTGTCCTAGCTCCAAGCTGCAGCAATGCCAAAGGAAAAGATCCATAAGCTACACGTCATGAAGCAGACCCATGTGCATGAAGTGAGATGAATGGCAGCCTCAGCCCGGACTCCAGCCAGGCCACGCTCCCAATGCGTTTCACTCCACCCCTTAGAGCTTAATCATGAATAAGCTCCAAGGGGTGAAGCAAAGCGCGTGGGGTGCATGACCTGGCTGAAGTCCAGGCTGAGGCTACCATTCATCTCACTTCATGCACATGGATCTGCTTCATGATGTGCGGCTTATGGATCTTTTCCTCTGACAATATTAATTTGTTGCTAGCTAAGTCTTCATCTCCAGGTGAAGAGGAGATCTGCTATAACTCTAATAATTTTGGGGGAGAGTAGGAATGCTGGGAACCCATATTAGATTTTTATTGCTGTATGTGTTTCCCTGGTGGGAAATGTTTGAGACAACATTAAAATCACCTTTTTATTACAGCGGAGAACACTTTAAACTTAAATGTCAGGCATTTTTTATTGCTGTTTCTGGCTTTCTGTCCTAGTGACACCCATACCCTTCCTTGTATTGATGCCACAGGAGTTGGAGGAATCCTCTAATGGTGTCACAGATAGCAACAGTAAGCTAACAGGAGTCCTTACTTCCCCCACTGAATCTAGAACTTTTTTTTGGTTGGGCTGTAAAGTGTAAATGTCATTATGTACAATACTCATCTAAACTTGCATTTTTTTTTTTTTTTACTTCAGGGAGATGAATAAACACTTACGGGATGAACGGGACAGTTTTATTCAGGTAATGCACAAGAGGATCTTGGCTTTAAGATAAGTATTTCTTATGAATATCCTATTTCAACTTCCCCAGGTTGCCCTATCGTTTATACATTCTCTAATGCCAAGGCTTTCTAGATTGGGTGGGAGCAGACTCTTTATATCAGAAACATAACACCTGAAACATAGCACTAGCACATGGGTTGCAGTGCTCCGCAACACACAATACTGCATTATCGTACGTTTTTACCAAAAATGCAGCTTGCACTATTATTAACTATTAACTGGCTCTAAGACCTCATGCACAAAGGTTGAAAAAACAGCTTGCAAATGCTTTTAGATGCATTTAGACACATCAAGCATTTGGGTGTTCATTCACTCTATTGGCTATTGGAATGAATGAACATTCAAGAGCTGGACGTGTCTAGGGTTTGTTATGATCAGTTACCTTAAAAATCAGAATAGGATAATTTATAGTTATTTAATAACTATTTGAAAGTACATTTTGGTAATCATGAAGAAATTATTATTTTTTTTTTTTTTTATCTAAGCAGAAATCAAAGATTACCTCATCAAAATCGATAAAGAGTCAAAGATCTGGATCTATCATTGGAAATTATGTTGAGAGGAAGCCTTCTGTCAAAAGGTAAATACAGTCACTGTCAAGGTAAATGGATATTATACAGCGACCCATGTTTTCATATGGCTTAAAGTGAACTTGTGCTTTGCCCATGCAGGTCAGGGCAACAGGTTCACTTTAACGCTGACCCACACAGTAGTTTATTTTCCCTTTGCTCTTCTGCTACTTGGCTCACAGATAGGAGGCAAAGTTATAAATCTAAAAATTCTGATTGCGGGGTATGACTTGTTCCCCCTACTACGTGGCAACACTAATATTTTGCCTCTACTTTCTGATTTGATCCCAAACAAGCATGTAGCTTGTAACGTCAGAGAGAAGTAAGAATGGAGTAACTCAAAAAGCGCTTCAGATCAAAATAACAGCCAGGCAACAATTATTAAAAAAGGGGACTCAGAATTGGCAAACTTTATATTTCTCAGTACTGATTTCTTTTAATTGTTCTGCAAGACTTTGGCTTGTGAAACCTAGCATCACTGCAAACACCCCCTTCTTGGAAGTGCACAACCCTAATTAGGACATAGATTCCTCTGACTTTCATCCACAATTGTCCTGAAAGAAAATGGGTGAAGGAATTTGAAGGATTGGCTAGGTTAGGGCTAAATGAGTGGCAGTGATTTAAAGGGACCAGGCAAGACGTCTTCTAGAAGTTGGAAGCTGTGTGAGGCTGACCCAAGGAGGAGGGGTAGATCTTAAATAGATAACGCCGCTGCTCTCTCTCTTTCTTTTTTCTCATTGCCTCAGAGTTGCTTCTGCTCTACTGAGCTGGCTGACGCTTTCTACTTCTGCCAGAACTTTTAACTACATGCCTGTTTTTTTAAAAAGGAAAAACAGATAAAAAAAACCTCCCAACCAGAACTTGCAAAGTACTGGCAATTATTACTAACATTGTTCACCCACCCACCTATTTTAATTTTAAAGTGGTTTCTGCTAGCGCTACATCCCATGCGTTTTACTGCTAGATCTTAAATAGAAGAGCTTTAAAGTGGAGGGCCACCCTAAAAAAAAAAAAAGAGCCTTAATATGCTTAAAAAAATAAAAATAAAAACATTTGAAAATTTTTTCTTTTTTTTACCTTAACAGAAATCCCTGTTGCTAGGCAGTCTTCCTAATCTGCCTCCTTCCTACTCCGCAGTGATCTTCGGCCTTCTTCGGTCTTCTCTCCTCCTCCGCGTTGTCTTCTGCGTAATGGGGCACGCTGTGTTCTGGGAACTGTTTGTTCCCTAACACAGCGTGTCCCATTCACAAAGCTCCGTGCATGCGCAGTAGGAAACGGGCAGTGAAGCCGCAAGGCTACACTGCCTGTTTCCCTTAGTGAGGATGGTGGCGCTGGGACCCGAGAGCCGTGGGAAATGTTGGCCTGGGCGGCCGACATCGTGGGCGCCCTGGTAAGTCTCCTTATTAAAAGTCAGCAGCTACTTTTTTTTTAGCTGCTGACTTTAAAAAAAAAAAGCTGAAACACCGCTTTAAAGATGGAACCTTGGATGACCTCTATGGAAACAACAAGAAGTGAGAAGGAGATACAGTTGCAAGTGACACTGAAGGTACAATGAGCTAGGCAAGAGGAGAACCAGCAAAGAGTAGAGTCACAGAGGCCAATGGAGTAGAGTTTTTTGAGTAGGAGCGTTTGGTCAACTGTATCAAAAGCAGCTGGACATAGATGGTCCAAAGCTGGCCATAGATGGTCCAAAGCTTGCCAAAGAATAAACAAATTCCTCCATCCACACAAATAAAGAGGATAGAGGAATAACCCCCCCCCCCCCCCCACTGGGCCATTGTATTTTGACTGCAAAAAAACTAAAGTTTTCCAACTTGTCAGTTTAACAGAGATGAATCTAACAAATAACTTTTGACGAATGAGGGCAGTCCCACGTGAATCCAAATTCAACTTGCTAAATCGGCTGAATTCCGATCCGTCTATCTATAGCTTATGTGTACAGGCTCACTGGAGCAAGATGCAGGTCAATCCATACAATAATAACAGATGAGAAAAAGCCTTATGTATAGTATCAACAATATTAGTATAAGCACAGTCCAAAGTGATTTTCCCCTTGCTGGAATATGGACATGCTGATACAGTTTAGGTAAGAAAGTCGTGAAATCTGCTTTATTAAAATCGGCAGCCACAATACAAACACAGTCTGGTTGCCTGGCCATCTGTTTACTGACTGCTTCATAAATTCTCTGAGTTGCATTTGTATAATTGGCATCTGGTAGGATATGGACAGCAATAAAAATAACACAGGTAAACTCTCTTGGAAGATAAAAGGGTTGACATTTTAGCATAAAATCTTTCACATCTGCCATGCACTGTTCATCCACTTTAATTTCATTTCCACACCAGGAAGAGTAGATGTACACACAGAGCCCCCCATCTGAATCTTACACAAATCCCTGGCTCTATCATTACAAAACACATGCAATAGCTTCATTTGGAATGCCATAGTGAAGACAGGTTTCAGTAAAAGCAAGGGCACAGCGTTCAAAACACAATCATATATACATATATATACATGTATTCTTTTTAACTATAAAGTCAGGCAGATTATTGATGGGTATTGTTAATGTTAACATATGGTTTATACTGCTTTAGACTGCAAGGATTTTGGCAAACTAGTCTGCATATTTATATCTTGCTCTCTTCTGAAGAAACTTTTGCATGTATTTTGATATGGAGGATCATTATCTCAGTGGTAGATACATTTTAGTGAGTCCACGCAAGTCAGGAAGTCTAGTTTAGGGCTTGGTAGGCCTAAAGAAAAGTTCATGCATCAGGCTCAAGGGTCGCAGGACAACAAGAGCAGACAAGCGCCTTGAGGCGATTCAGTTCGCATTTGCAGCGCTATACAAATCATTCATTCAGGCTGCCCATGCAGGTTTTTTTTCAATAAATGAATACATTTTTATTAATTTGTTACATTCCATTCCTTTAGATACGGCATTCATAATTATGGATAATTCGTAAATTCGGCTAAATTCGTATTCGTTACATTCACTAACCGCCAAATTTGAAAGGAAATTCCAATAGCTATAAATTTAATAGTTAGTAATAGTTTAGTTATTATTAGTTAATTATTATTCAGATTTTCAAATTTTGTTTTTTTTTAATTTTCAGAATTTCATTCTTATTTTCGGATTTTCGTTCTTTTATTCATTTTTCCAATTTTCATTCTTTTTTTTGGATTTCAGAATTTCAGAATTTCAGAATTTCTGAAATTTAGAATTTTCGGATTTTCGAATTTCTGAAATTCCGAATTTTCGAATTTCCGAATATTCGGAAAAATTAAGAAAATTTGAAAACTCTGAAAATTAGATATTTCTGAATGAACAAATTTGTCTAAATTCGTTAAAAAACGAATGTGGAACTAAACGCACATGTCTAGCCTCAGCTTTCTCAGTCTCCCAGAGTCCCTCAGCTGTCCCAACTCTCCCAATCCTGTGGGCAAGGAATCTCTCCAACATGGAGCACTGTCTCCTTAGTAAATCACCTCTTCTCTCTTCAAACGAGAGCACACAACTGTTTCCTGACAAGGGCACTCACCTATGGTCAGGTCTCACTTATAACGAGTGTGCACACCTGCATACTCACACAGCTTGCAGGTATCCAGTAAGACCTGGACAAAGGAATGGGGATTTCTTCAGACTTAAAGAGGATGGCCACCTGCACAAAAAATATTAAAAGTCAGCAGCTACAAATACTGCAGCTGCTGACTTTTAATAAATGGACACTTACCTGTTCCAGGTTCCAGCGATGTCGGCAGAAGATGGCGAGCAATCGCTCGTCTCTCGGCTGCCCCCGCCACCATCCTCTGTCAGGTAATCAGGAAGTGAAGCGCTGTGGCTTCACTGCCCGGTTCCCTACTGCGCATGCGCGAGTCGCGATGCGCGTCTTTACTGGTCCCCGGTGTGTCCTGGGAACTGTGTGTTTCCCAGGACACAACGGGGGGTGGGCATCTGCGGATAGGGGCAGGGCAGCTGCGGGTAGCTAGTCCCAGAAGTGGGTGCAGATACATGGATTATACAGGTATCTGCACCCCCCTCCCCCCTGAAAGGTGCCAATTGTGGCACCATAGGGGGGGAGGAATCCGATAAGCGGAAGTTCCACTTTAGGGTGGAGCTCTGCTTTAAATCTCTTTAAAGTATCAAGCTTCACACCCTGATCCAGGATTAAAAAACCAGGCTAGATAGATCAGTTTCCTTATATACACTTTATACGAACTTGGTGCTGCAATAAGAAATGCTACAGTGTCCGTATCCCTTTAGAAGTGGACAAGCTGGCTAATGTCCCGTACACACGGACGGAATTTCCAACAGAAAATGTCCAATGGGACCTTTTGGTCGGATATTCCGACCGTGTGTATGCTCTATCGGACTGTTTTTCCAACGGACTTAGATAGAGAGCAGGTTCTCTATTTTTCCGTCGGAGAGTCTGACGGAGGCTTTCCGGTGTCTACACAGCATTAAAGATTATTTTCCCATAGAATAAACTTCCATTGCAAAGAATGTCTGAGATTTGATTTGAATGGCTGTATAGACTTGAAGGTAAAGCAACAGGCCAATTATGTGGCCAGAAAATGTGTTTTCTGGCCGGATTCAAAACACCAGTGTTGTACAGAATTCCTTTGGCTAACAATATTTTAATTAATTAATATTGAAAGTTTTGGAATTTTAGAAAATCACAGCTTCTGCAAGATGAAATAGGGATGTCATTTTTGGGTACAGTCAATTACAAAATAGAATTATTAGCAATTATATATGTTACAGTTGTGCTCATAAGTTTACATACCCTGGCAGAATTTATGAATTCTTGGCCATTTTTCAGAGAATATGAATGATAACACAAAAGCTTTTCTTTTTAAAAAAAGTTTACATGCCCCAGTTCTTAATACCGTGTAATACCGTGTATTGCCTCCCTATAACATAAATGACAGCTTGAAGTCTTTTGTGGTATTTGTGGATGAGGCTCTTTATCTTCTCAGATGGTTAAGCTGCCCATTTTGGCAAAAAGCCTCCAGTTCCTGTAAATTCCTGGGGTGTCTTGCATGAACTGCACGATTGAGATTTCCCCAGAAGGGCTCAATGATATTGAGGTCAGGAGACTGAGATAGCATTTTTTCTGCTGTAGCCAATGACAGGTAAACTTGGCCTTGTGTTTTGGTTTATTGTCATGTTGGAATGTCCAAGTATGTCCCATGCGCAGCTTCCTGGCTGATGAATGCAAATATTCCTCCAGTATTTTTTGATAACATACTGCATTCCTCTTGCAACCCTCTCCTCCAATCCCTACATTGGCTCTTAATCACCCAGAACTAAATTCAAAATACTAACCACAACATACACAGCCATCACCAATCTTGTCTCCAAATATCACCCAAATTGTCCTCTCCGCTCTTCTCAAGACCTCCTACTCTCAAGCTCTCTCATCTCCTCCTCCCATGCTCGTCTCCAGTATTTCTCCAGAGCTTATCCCATCCTCTGGAACTCACTACCACCACCTGTCCGGCTATCCCCTATTCTTGCTACCTTCCAGTGATCCCTAAAAACTCATCTCTTCAGGAAAGCCTATCATGTCTACAACTAATCTTCTACCACTTCCATCAGCTCATTCCCCACAGTTACAACCTTTTGTACCACATGCCCCACCCTATTAGATTGTAAGCTCCTCTGAACAGGACCCTCTTAATCCTCTTGTATTTTATTGTATTATAACTGTATTGTCTCCATTTTATATTGTAAAGCGCTGTGTAAACTGTTGGCTCTATATAAATCCTGTATAATAATAATAATAATCTTGCCATCAATTTTGACCAAATTTACCTGTGTATTTGTAGCTCACACATCCCCAAAACATCAGCAATCCACCTCCGTGTTTGACAGTAGGAATGGTGTACCTTTCATAATAGGCCTTGTTGACTCCTCTCCAAATGTAGCGTTTATGGTTGTGGCCAAAAAGCTAAATTTTGGTCTCATCACTCCAAATGACTTTGTGCCAGAAGGTTTAAGGCTTGTCTCTGTGCTGTTTGGTATATTGTAAGCGGGATACTTTGTGGCATTTGTGTAGTAATGGCTTTCTTCTGGCAACTCAACCATGCAGCCCATCTTTCTTCAAGTGTCTCCTTACCGTGCATCTTGAAACAGCCACACCACATGTTTTCAGAGAATCCTGTATTTCACCTGAAATTATTTGTGGGTTTTTCTTTGCATCCCGAACAATTTTCCTGGCAGTTGTGGCTGAAATATTAGTTGGTCTACCTGACCATGGTTTGGTTTCAACAGAACCCCTAAATTTACACTTCTTGATTAGAGTTTGAACACTGCTGATTGGCATCCTAAGTTCCTTGGATATCTTTTTATATCCCTTTTCTGTTTTATACAGTTCAACTACCTTTTCCCGCAGATCCTTTGACAATTCTTTTGCTTTCCCAATGACTCCGATTCCAGAAACGTCAGTGCAGCACTGGATGAAAGATCTAAGGGTCTGTCAAGAGTCCAGAAACTCATTGACATTTTATACACACACACTAATTACAAGCAAACAGATCACAGGTGAGGATGGTTATCTTTAATAGCCTTTCAACCCCCATTGTGTCCACCTGTGTGCATGTTATCAGGCCAAAATCACCAGGGTATGTAAACTTTTGATCAGGGTCATTTGGGTAGTTTCTGTTGCCATTATGATTTAAAAAAAGTAAACACAGTTGATTGATAATAAATGGCTTCAGCCAAACACTAACCACGAGTGAAAGAAAAGTTTTTGCATTATTGTTCATCTGAAAAGTCGCCAAGAAATCATAAATTCTGCCAGGGTATGTAAACTTATGAGCACAACTGTATGTGCAGAGTGAGATCTAAGGCACTCTGGCCTCTCCTGACAGGCCTTCATAAATATTGTTATCTGTGTAGATCAAAACTAATTTGTTGAGAGGTATGGTAATGCTGGCAACATTAATGTGGAACTGAAATGTGACATCACATGTCCACAATACAGATGTCATTCATCCATGCATTAGAGGTTTATCCATTTTGACTCTGCTCAGAATTCCTCTGGTGCACTTCCTGAGCCCCACTGCACTTTGACAATCTCTGCCGGGCCCTCTTGCACTGCAAATGTCTCTCCAGAGTCTTCACACTGGTATTGGCATCTCCTATATAGATCCAGATATCCTGTGCACCTTCAGGATGAGACTCTCATATACTGTAGCTTGTTGCAGGGTTCCTTTGCTTTTGTATGTGGCTCTTTCTTTCTCTTAGATTGTCCCCATTCGCTGACCTTGTTTGTCTTGACATTGCCAGAACTCTGGGTGCCCTGAACTATACTGTATTACTTAAATATGTGTTTACATCCCTCTGTACACCACCTCAGCTTTCATTTAGATGTAGTGTGCCTGAAAATCCATAGTTCTCTGGAATTCCTTTGTCATATATTAACAAACAGTTAAAAAACACAAATTTAAAGCTAAAGTTTAATCTTGCTTTCCCTGGTTCCCCCTCTCCCTCAGTTAATATGGTAATGACATTTTTAAATACAACTATTACGTTTTTTAATACATACCGTAATTTAATTTCAGTAATGTCATCACTGGTTCTCTGTGCTTCTCTATGCAATGCAGGCAGCTCATAGCTGGAGGGATGGACTGGATGGGTGCTGTATATACTATAGCTCTCTGAAACTCGGCACTCTGCCTCAGTGCTTTTATCACCAGTGCTCAGTCCTATTGCAAGCAGTGGGCCAGCTCTTGAAGGAAGTTATGCCTTGATGGGTTGATGTCTGTCTGGAAGTGTGGGCATTTCTAGGGAGGATGCATTTGCAATATGAAAAAAATGAAAATGCTTCCTTTGGTAAACTGGAGATTATGTATTGCAGCTGTGTTAATGTGTGGAATAAGTATTATCCCAACCCAGTCACTTTAAAAAAAAAAAAAAAAAAATAGAAAAAGAAATGGGATAAGGGATAGTAGCAACAATCTAAACTTTATTGACACACACGATACAGAGTTTCTTAACCTAAAATGGTTGCTTGGCTGTTTAAGGGTGATACAATGTAATTTATCTTTTAATATTTAGGTTTGAATCTTTAATCAGAAACTGTGTGACTTGCTTGTCAATAAAATGTAGATGTTACTATATCTTAGGCCATTTATTTTTCATTTTTTTTCTTGAGGCTCCATGTACATGCAGATCACCCTCAGAAATGCCCACATGTGTGATACTGAGCATCCATGATTGAAAGAAGTGGAATCCAATGAATAAAAGGGGTGGACCAATGGTAGTAAAGCAGGGGATCAAAAAGCTAAATGCTAGGCATCCTCCAGACAGGACATGAGGCAGCACCATGTAAGGGTTTCTGAATTGTTTAGAACAGGAGTCTCCAAACTGCAGCCCAGGGGCCAGGTACGGCACTTTGCTTGTCTTTATTTGGGTCTTGGGGCACTATTTAACCCACTGATATGAGACACTATTCTGCCCACTGACATCAAAAATGGGGCACTATTTCATCCATTGACATCAACAATGGGGCACTTTTTCTCGCACTGACACCAAAGATGGGGCACTGTTTACTCTCACTGATGCTCTAAAAAGTTTCTATTCCCGCTGTCCACAGTCCGGCCTCCCTAAAGCCAGAATGACAGTAAACTGGCCCTTTGTGTAGAAGGTTTGGAACATCCTGTTTTAGAAGCTACAGCTAAGTCAGATAGAGCCCACACCATTTCCTGGCCAGAGGACATCAAGAATCATTAGCCTTAAATCGCTGCCCCTTTAATTCACTTAATTTCTTTCTTTCTTCAATTATGGAGGTTCAGCATCACCTGTGGGCATTGACTGTTTCCTGCTTTCCTGTTTTCTTTATGCTATATACAGCACCCTGCAGGCCCCTCCAACAGCCATATTTTGCATAGAAAAGTGCAGAGACCTAGTGATGATGTCACAGAGTCTAAAGTAAGGTAATGAAAACAAAAATGTTTTATTTAAAAATGTCATTAGCATGTTGAAATGGAGGGGGGAGGGATTCAGGGAAGGCAAAAATATGATCAGATGAAATTTCAGCATTAAAAAAAAAATTGTATACAGTGTGGCAGGATGGCAAATATTAAATTGTAAGTAATCGCACGCTACGGTGTCACAATCTCATTAAAAAAATAATGGATGGACTGCTGCTGTTGGGGTATAAGGTGCAATGTCCCTTTAAGATGTGCTATGTGCTAAACCCAGCACTGTCTTAAACATGTGATTCCCTATGCAGGGGTAGCGTGTTACTTCAATTAAACCCTCAAATCCTAACCTCCTTGATTAAACCAAAAACCAATAGTAATTATCAGTTCATGGTAAATATACTGAAAACTAGATTATGTATTTACATAAGCTTCAAATATTCCCATTGCTTTTCATACTGCATATAAGGCCAATAGCTTGGTATTATCCATGAGGCGGTTTTACCTCAACTGTACTCTGCTAATTTATCTCAAGTGGGTTTTCAAAGACGTCATTGAAGTCCTTTGTGAACAATACATTCTGGTTTATGAAGTCCTTTGTTGCAATGAGTGCCCATCTGAAACCCACCCATATCAAAGCATTACTGGAAATGTGCATATACAGTATTTTACACTTTAGGAAAAACATTATTCTAATTTTCAATTGTACAAAGGATAGTCATTGTATAGATCTCACATATAATTTAGGGACTGCCAGGATTCAAAAATTATCATTGAAAACGGTACAATTAATAAAAAGATCGCTTATTTTTAGACCATCTAATTTTAGGAGGCTCGCCTGGAGACCTCCTAAGTGCTGGGTGGACTATTTTATGTAATAATACATTTCTCACATCAGCAAATTATTTGCTAATTGGAAGGACATCCTCTGAGATATTCTCCATGATTATGCCTCTTCAGGTTTAATTGAATTTGATGAATTATAGCCAGAATCCACACAAAGGCCTAAAACGGCAGTGTACAACGCAGACAGAAAGTGGCTTTAAAGCTAAACTTCAGGCAGATCAAAAGCAAACACCATTTAATTAAGTTGTGCATTTCTTAAAAATGTATTAAATGAATTTTTACATTAAACAAGCAAAAGTTCCTAAGGGCTTTTTCATAGGGCCACAGAGAGCCTTACATAGCAAAAAATGATCATATTATGTTGCTTTGGAGTCACAGGTCTTTATGTACAGTTGCCTGTACAAATTAAAGAAGATGTACAGCCAAAGCTTTTTTGTATGAACTTCTCCTATGGATCCCAGGAGTACAGTTAGTTCTGCACTCCTGTGACCTGTTTTCAGCTAAAACCCGCTGTCAGCTGATGTCACAAACCATATAGACGGGATCCGCCCAGAGGCCTGGACCAGCAACCAGCTCTGCCTTTCAGCGAGCCCCTGAGAGCCTTAGTCAGCCACTCCCATCCCCTCCACAGCCCATTGCTCCAGTGAGCCCTGGAGGGGCAGAACAGAGAACAGGTTATTGACAGTCATCGGCTCTCTGCAGGATGAAGACCCAAGAGCTGAGCGTTCAGAGGTGTTTGAACGCTCAGTTCTTGGTCTTAGAGGCGGCAGGGTACAGATGCAGCTGGGATCAGTGCTGCAGCCATCTAGGTAAGTATGATTGTTTATTTTTTTCTAATCCCATACTTCACATACGTACAGGGATAGGTTTTTGCCTCTGGATGCGGGCAGTTTGTGTCCAGGTCCAATCATCCGTCACTGTACTCATGTAAATGCTCAGATGAGTGGTTAACAGCCACAGCCTGTCCTTTAATTTTTACAGGCAGCTGTAGGCAAACACCTGTAAATCCCTGGAGCATAAATACGCTCATTTTTAAATGGCGTATGGCCCTCTGTGCCTATGTTTATGAACCCTAAATCTGCCTTGATATCAGAAACATATAACTCCCTGCCCAGAGGCACTTAGACTGTGAGGTGGGCCAGTGTTTCGGACCCACTCAGGCTCTGTTGCTTGCACAGGTGTTGGCAGGGAACATTCTGTTAGGAGGAGAATGCAGAGAGGGCAGAGCTTATGGCTGTTCCTTTATTGTCCAATTAGCAGCCAGTGGGCAGAGAGGTGGCATCACCAAATGCCTTAAAGCTATATTGGAGCTGTTCTAGGAACACCAGTTGCTAATGGGTTGCATTTCTTTTAATAGATTAATATGTCTTGTTGTCTTGAGTTGCTCTTTAGAGTATAACTAAAGCCTCAGTTTTTGATAGAGTGTGGAAGACTTATCAAACCCTGTCAGGTTTTTACTTCTGTCTGTACTCTCCCGGTGGAGATTTACCTTCCTTTTGACTTGGTGACCAATTCCACTGGGCCTGAAAGTGAGGGAAAATCCAAACCTTTGAGTTGTCACCAGAAGAACAGGAACTTTTCCTGCTAGGTGACTTGTTGCAGTGGCAGAAGTCTAAGAGGGGATTTTCCCCACTCTGGCGTTTTTTCTCTCACTTCCTGTTGTGTCTAAAGGACAGGATACAAAGTGAAAACTCCCTAATGCGACACAGATTTGAAAAAAAAAAAAAGTTTTGTCTTTACGTATACTTCTCATTGATTTTGTTTGTACATTTTGTGTTTTTTCTATCTTATATTGCTGTTCACATGTGTGTTTATTGTGCAGTCAGTCGTCGGAAGAAGAAGATGTGTTCACCTCAAAGCGGAATTCTGTAGCACTAAATGGGGCCTTCTCCTCTATAACAGAACCGGACAGTTCCACTGAAGCTAGACAAAGCAAAGTTCATCCACTGCAAAGGATAATATCCATTGAGGAGGATCATCTTCCCCAGTATTTGGACAGCCAGCAAGAGAGAGCGCTAAATAACTGGCGGGAAGAAGATGAGAAGGAGGCGATCACTGCAAACATGGAAGAGAATGTGTATAAAGTGGAACACATGACAGAGGAAGCATTACCATCTTCCCCAAGAGGGCAGCCTGTTGGAAAAGAAACCCTATCAAGTGTAAGATTAACAAAGCTGCACCCTTTAGCTAGGGCTAATTTAAAAGGAAACTATCGCCTTTTACCAGCATATTTTACATATGTAAAGTATAAAACCAATATGTTGTAGACAGCTGTCCATCACACCTACATTTCATGGTCAAATCCCCTCCAAATTATTAGGTTTAGATGTTTCCAGTGAAGACTTAAGAATAGTGTTAATGCTACAAAATGCAAAGACATTTTAGACAATTGTGTGCTTCCAACCCTTTGGTAACAGTTTGAAGAAGGACCTTTTCTATTCCAGCATGACTTTGATGATGTATCCAAAGCCAGTTGGATATAGATATGGTGGTCGATTTACGAAAAGCAAATATATTGTGCAGTTTTCAAAAGTGTAGTTGTACTCTGTAATAGCATTTGTTCCAGAGCTTAGTAAATGAGGGGAAGCGCAGCTGACTTCCATCATCCAATCATGTGCAAAAACAAAGTTTTTTTATTTTATTTTCCTTGCATGTGATTAGGTATTCTTTGCAAAGTGAAGCTTCACCTCATTTACTAAGCTCTGGAAAAAATGCCCTTGCAGAGTACAATACACTTGCAAGCTGCACAATCTATTTGCCTTTAGTAAATCAACCCAATAGTTTTAGGAGTGTGGTTTGAAGGAACTTGAGTGGCCTGCACAGAATAAATACCTTGAAAATTTAGCTTCAGTGAGAAACCCATAAGGCAAGCAGGCCTATCGGTACTTGGTTGCGGTTGGCAGACAGCAAAGTGTTTCAATGAGTACAAGGCAGACAGGGTTCAGAATAGTCAGAGTCAATCTGTAGTCGTAGACAGAGTTCAGAGAATAGTCCGACATCCGATCCGAGGCCATCAACATAGAAATCCAAACAGCAGAACAGGACAGACAAACAGGCAGCTTGAGCACATGTAACCAGTGCTATTACAAGCATGAGACTGCAGGCTTGGCTGGCTTAAATCAGGTTTGGTTTCCACCCAGAGACTGGCTACATCAATCACCTTGCAGGTGGACAGACAGGGAAAATGCATCATAGCCAAAACTAGGATGCTGGAACCAGCAGCTATGATGGAACAGGAGATTCGCAAGCTCCTGACACTTGGCATTCACTTTCATTCACAATTTTTTCATGTCTGAGGAGTATTTGGTTATGGCCACAGATATGATGCCAGAGTCCATCATGAAAGCAGAACATCTGGTACTGCAGTGGAACAGAGAACCTTCGGATCGGCAGCACACCCACACAGAAAGTAAAGTATAAAGTTTTTATTGAAGCATAAATATTAAAAGCACTGGATGGGTACAGGTAGGGTTAAGGCAGGAAGGTTGATGCGTTTCACTATAGAAGTGCTTTGTAAAAACCACAGAAGTTGCAAAAACTACAAGCACATTTATAATGCATAAATCGCATGACAGCACAAGTGCATATCATTAAAATAAGACTCAGCTGTTGCAACTTCAGACCAATAAAATCTCCTGTTCAGAAAATAGTTTAAAAACAAAAAATGGAAACACACAAAAAAAAGAGATTCTATTCTATACTGCAACCTTAACTGCTTCCCGCTCATCCGCCGTCAAATGACAGCGGGCGGCTCTCGTTCTGGGACGCCGTCATATGACATCGTCGCAGAGCGGCCGCTCTCGCGCGCCCGTGGTGACGCGTGGCGATCACAGACGCGATGTGTTTCTAGGAAATGGCGCGACCCCCATCTCTGTAAAGAGCCGTGTCCGCTGTGTCCAATCACAGCCGGTCACATGTAAACACAGAGATGCCGGTAATCGGCTCTCCTCGCCTCACACTGACAGAGTGTGTGGCGAGGAGAGCCGATCAGCGTCATCTCCACGCAGGTGGGACATCTAGGAATGTAATAAGGGCACTGATCATCAGTGCCCTGGTCACAATAAAGCAATACAGTGTCACTAATCAGTGCCACCAATCAGTGCCCATTAGCGATGCCAGTCAGTGCTGGCAATCAGTGCCGCCTATCAGTGCTGCCCATTAATGCCCATCACTGCTGTCGATCAATGCCCATCAGTGTCGCCCATCAGTGCCACCCATCAATTCCCATCAGTGCCCACCTGTACCGTGTATCCTTGCCACCTATCAGTGCCCACCAGTGCCGCCTATTAGTGCCCACCAGGGCCACAGATTAGTGCCCATCAGTGCCACCTAACAGTGCCCATTAGTGCCACCTATCAGTGCTCATAAGTGCCACCTATCAGTGCCCAAAAGTGTGGCATATTAGTGCCTCCTCATCAGTGCCATTTTTTTTTTTTTTTGTGTTTCCGCTTTTTGTTTTGTTTTTAACCACTTCAATACCAGACACTTAGACACCTTCCCGCCCAAGCCAATTTTCAGCTTTCAGCGATGTCGCAATTTGAATGACAATTGCGCGGTCATGCTACACTGTACCCAAACAAATTTTTTATCATTTTGTTCCAACAAATAGAGCTTTCTTTTGGTGGTATTTGATCACCTCTGCGATTTTTATTTTTTGCGCAACAAACAAAAAAAGACCGAAAATTTTGCAAAAAAACAAGTTTTTCTTTGTCACTGTTAATTTTTTTTGTAAATAAGTGCGTTTTCTTCTTCAATGACGGGCACTGATAAGGCGGCACTAATGGGCACTGATAAGGCGGCACTGATGGGCACCGATGAGGTGGCACCAATTAGGGGGCACCGATGAGGTGGCGCTGATGATGGGCACTTATAGGCGGCACTGATGGGCACTGATAGGTGGCACTGATGGGCATTGATAGGTGGCACTGGTATGCGGCACTGATGGGCACTCATAGGCGGCACTGACGGGTACTTATGGGTGGCACTGATGCACACATATAGGTGGCACTGATAGGTGGCATGGATGGGCACTGATAGGTGGCATGCATGGGCACTGATAGGTGGCATGGATGGGCACTGATAGGTGGGCATGGGTGGGCACGGATGGGCACTGATAGGTGGCACTGATGGACGCTGATGAGTGGCACTGATAACACTTATGAGTGGCATTGCTGGGAATCCTTTTTTTTTACTTTTTTTTTTATTAAATATGATGTGCCAATCAGTGCCCATCTGTGGGCACTGATTGGCATATTTTTGATTTTTTTTTTTTAACATGTGGATGGCCATGGGGGATGTACCTGGCCATCCACATGCTGGGGGCTTCCCTGGTGGTCCTGGGGGCTTCCCTGGTGGTCCTGGGGGCTTCCCTAGTGGTCTAGTGTGGGCATCTGAGGGGGGGCTGCGCTGATAAACAATCAGCGCAGACCCCCCCTGTCAGGAGAGCCGCCGATCGGCTCCCCTCTACTCGCGTCTGTCAGACGCGAGTGAGGAAAAGCCGATCAACGGCTCTTCCTGTGTACATCGTGATCAGCCGTGATTGGACACGGCTGATCACGTGGTAAAGAGCCTCCGCCGGAGGCTCTTTACCGAGATCAGTGTAGCGGTGTGTCAGACTGACACACCGCTCCACCGATCGCCGCGATGCGCGCCCCCACGGGCGCGCGGCGGCTGTTATCCTGAAGGACGTCATATGACGCCCAGTCAGGATAACGAAGCCACTTCCCGGACGTCAATTTACTATTGACCGGGCGGGAAGTGGTTAAACAATTTTCTGAACAGGAGATTTTATTGGTCTAAAGTTGCAACAGCTGAGTCTGATTTTAATTAGATGCACTTGTGCTGTCATGTGATTTATGTGTTATAAATGTGCTTGTAGTTTTTGCATAAGCTGTTTAATAATTATCTGTTTATGTATACTATTACAGTACCTTGTAGTATGATCCGAGGTCCTGATGAAATGGGATTCCCTGCAAAGCGCATCGACCTGATAGACGGATCTCAAGGTCATAGAATAAACAACTTTGGATGGCTAATTTATATATTTGATTTTGACCAATCTTTTAATTTTAAAAAAATAACAGGATTTTATACATAAAAATGCTGTCTGTCTGTATTATACCTAAGGAGGTATACATAAAGTCCCATACCCTTCATTTTGACATTATCTCTGTAAGAGGTAATAAATATTTGGAAGTGTTAGACCTACTAATTAATGCCCTTAATATGAAAAAAAAATATTTGTTATATTTTCAGGAAGAACGCACGTTCAGTCCTCCAGACCGATTATTTAAAATTGTTGTGGTGGGAAATTCTTGCGTGGGGAAGACATCATTTCTGAGACGGTTCTGTGAAGACAATTTTTGCGCCGGGACTTCAGCCACAGTGGGTAAGCATTGTTAAAGGGTTACTTCAGCCACTCGGCAAAACGTTTTTATTTCACAGTGCTTCAGCGCTTCCCAGCATGCGTTGAATTGTTTCAGAGCATGCTTAGGAATTTTGCGCGTCGGAATTGGTACAGACTTTTTCTGACCGAAAAATTGAGAACATGCTGTCAATCTTTTGCTGGCTGGAATTCCGCCAGCAAAAGTCCGATGGAGCATACACATGGTCACATTTTCCGACCAAAAGCTCTCATCGGACTTTTGCTGGTAGAATTTCTGCTTGTGTGTACGGGACATAAGACATTATTATGCTTTGATCTAAACCATTACATTGTAGCTCTGACTGTATGTTTAGGGTCGTTGTCCTGCTGGAAGGTGAACCTCTGTCCCAGTCTCAATTCTTTTGCAGACTCTAATGCCGCGTACACACGGTCGGAAATTCTCGTCGGAAAAAGCTCTGATGGTTTTCCCGACGGAATTATGACGGAATTCTGCTCAAACTGTCTTGAACGCGGTGACGTACAACACTACGACGAGCCGTTCAATGCTTCCGAACATGCGTTGACTTGTTTCTGAGCATGCGTAGGAATTGTGCACTTCAGAATTGCTACAGACTGGAAAATTTCGACCATGCTCTCAAATTTTTGCTGGCGGGAAAATTCCGATGGAGCCTACAAACGGTCGCATTTTCCGATGAAAAGCTCTCATCTGTCTTTTGCTGGCCGAAATTCTGATAGCGTGTACGCGGCATCACAGGTTTTCTTCTAAGATTGTCCTCTATATGGCTCCATCTATTTTCCTGTCAACTCTGATCAGCTTTCCTGTCCATGCTGAAGAAAAGCATCCCCACAACATGATGCTGCCACCACCATGTTTCACAGTGAGAATGGTGTGTTCAGGGTGATGTGCAGTGTTAGTTTTCCACCACACATAGAGTTTTGCTTTTAGGTCAAAAAGTTCAATTTTGGTCTTATCTGACAAGAGGACCTTCTTTCGCATGTTTGCTGTGTCTCCCACATGGCTTCTCACAGACTGCAAATGGGACTTCTTATGGCTTTCTTTCAACAATTACTTTCTTCTCGCCACTCTTCTATAAAGGCCAGACTTGTGGAGTGCACGACTAATAGTTGTCCTGTGGACAGATTCTCCCACCTGATCTGTGGATCTCTGCAGCTCCTCCAGAGTTACCATGGGCCTCTTGGCTGCTTATCTGATTAATGCTCTTCTTTCCTGGCCAGTCAGTTTAGGTGGACGGCCATGTCTTGGTAGGTTTGCAGTTGTGCCATACTCTTTCCATTTTTGGATGATGAATTGAACAGTGCTCCGTGAAATGTTCAAAGCTTGGGATAATTTTTTTTTTCAAATATAGTTTTTATTTATTTTCAAAACAGCATGAAAAAGGAACATATACAATAACGTCATACACAAAGTATTCAATACTTCTCCTCAACTTTAACAGCATACATATATATGGGTATGTCTCATATCAGTTTCAATGTCATTATCACCTTATACTTAGCATTCTATCGTCTCCTTATTGCTTTGTTGTGCTTCCCATTCATTATTGTGAGCATTGTGTGTTGGTTCATCTCTATACCTGGGAGCCAGGTTTCATCTCCGTGTTTCTTGGTATATAGGGTGTCTAATATGGGCTGTCGAATGCTTATTTTTTCCCATATGTGGGGTTTCCTCCTGTGAGGATAGAGGAGAAGGAAAAGAAGTAGAGTAGGAAGAAAGAAAAGTAGCAAAGAGGAGAGAGGGAGGGGGGGGGGTAGGAGGGTGGGGGGGGGGGGGGGGGGGACCCAGGGTGGACTGTGTTTATATTTTGCGCCGATTCCCGATACTTCAAGTGTTCAGTAATGCTACTCCTTCGTCAGAGAATATGAATATATTCCACCGCATCCATGTCTGTGAGTGTTGTTCCTGTTTATTCTGTGACGAGAGGATTAGGTCCTCCATATTGGGATAATTTTTTATAACCTAACCCTGCTTTATACTTCACAACAACTATATCCCTAACTTGTCTGGTGTGTTCCTTGGCCTTCATGATGCTGTTTGTCCACTAAGGTTCTCTAAAAAACCTCTGAGGCTTCACAGAACAGCTTTATTTATACTGAGATTAAATTACACACAGGTGGACTCTTTTTACTAATAAGGGTGACTTCTGAAGGCAATTGGTTCAACTAGATTTTATTTAAGGGTATCAAAGTAAAGGGGGCTGATTCCAAATGCACAACATACTTTTCAGATATTTATTTGTAAAATAAAAATTGAAAAGCATTTATCATTTTCCTTCTACTTCACAATTATGTGCCACTTTATATTGGTCTATTACATTAACCACTTCCTGATCAAAAGGATTTACCCCCTTCCTGACCAAGCCATTTTTTGAGATACGGCACTGCGTCGCTTTAACTGAAAATTGCGCAGTCGTGTGACAATGTACCTAAACAAAATAGAGCTTTCTGTTCTCCCCACAAATAGAGCTTCTGTTGGTGGTATTTGTTCACCTCTGCAATCTTTACTTTTTGCGTTATAAACAAAAGAAGAGCGACAATTTTGAAATAAAACACTATTTTTTACTTATGCTATAATAAAAAAAAAGAAATTCTTCATCAGTTTAGGCCGATATATATTCTTCTACATATTTTTGGTAAAAAAAAATTGCAATAAGCGTATATTGATTGGTTTGCGCAAAAGTTATAGTGTCTACAAAATAGGGGATAGATTTACTGCATTTTTTTTTTACTGCAATTTTTATTGGGAGTGCGACATTGCGGCGGACAGATCGGACACTTTTGACACATTTTTGGGATCATTGACATTTATACAGCGATCAGTGCTATAAAAATGCACTGATTACTGTATAAATGTCACTGGCAGGGAA
The DNA here is from genome assembly GCA_028564925.1 of Lithobates sylvaticus. Taxonomy (NCBI): domain Eukaryota; kingdom Metazoa; phylum Chordata; class Amphibia; order Anura; family Ranidae; genus Lithobates; species Lithobates sylvaticus. Next base: position 179,739,397 of record CM053029.1, on the reverse strand, counting down.
GGGGTTAACACTAGAGGGTGATCAAGGGGTTAAATGTGTTCCCTCGGTGTGTGTTCTAACTGTGGGGGGATTGGACTGACTTGTGGAGGAGACAGATCGTTTTTCCTATATACTAGGAACAACAGATCAGTCTCCTCACCCCTGACAGAACATGGATTTGTGTGTTTAAACACACAAATACCCGTTCTCGCTCTGTCAGGAGCAATCGCGGGTGCCCGGCTCCTTAGGGATGAGGCAGGAGCACCTCCGGCAGGATACGCATGCCCCTCTATACTCTTTAAAACGCCCGCCGTACAGCTACGGCGGGCGTGCCATTTTGCCACTGCCAGTTGACGGCGGGCAGTCAGCAAGCGGTTAAGTCCCAATAAAATACATTTACGTTTTTGGTTGTAACATGACAAAATGTGGAAAATTTCAAGGGGTATGAATACTTTTTCAAGGCACTGTATATTTTAAGCTCAGAATTTTAGAAGCAGGAAAAAAAAACCTTCTGGTTGTGTTTTTGGTTGGAGCTTTCTGGCAGAAAAAACTCTAAGCTCTCCTAAACGCTCCTAAAGATGTGTAAAAAAAACACTCTATATGAGTGTTTTGTTTTGGTTTTTGCTAAGGGAACTGGCATTTTTTAAGCCCAGTGTACATGGAGCCTAAAAGTCATGTTATCCTGATAATTTCTGGTGATCTTATTTTCTGAGTGGGGGCATTATGGGGCAGGATGTCTTATTTGCTGCTTCCTTCTGACACAGATGCTAATGAGACATTGCAGTGATGCGGAACCTTTATCCATAAATTCCCTCTTTTGAGGTGGTATCTACAACTAACATACTCACACCCAGCAATTTCATTGGTATTTTGTAGTGATCTGCTGCATACCAGTTTCTATGCCGCCATCTTCCTCTTCTATGTCATTAGGAGCTGGCTGTCTTTTCCAGGCTCTTGCAGCTAGCACCGTAATGATGTGCCCCTGGGTCCATCCTCCTTCAGATGCTGCATGAAAGCCGATGCCTCCAGGGAAATGTGACATGAATATAACAGGAATCATCAGAAGCTGGGCCTGTGTTATTTTCACCTAGGGACACATTGGGAATAGGGTTGCCACCCGTCCGGGATTCACCCGGACAGTCTGGGTTTGGAATTGTGCGTCTGGGTTTCTGACCTCCTGAAACCCGGTCACATTATTGAGAATAGACTGCGGTTCTCCAAGTAACTGAGTACCACAACCACCAAGTACATAGGTGTGCCCACCCCCAAACATGGACAGAAGAGGAGGGAGGACTTGATCTCCTTCTGCTCCTCCTGCCCCTACCCCTCTGTCTGCCCACCCAAACTCCAATCCCCGGTATTCTTCAATCCCCGGAAAGGGATACATGGAAATTTAAAGCTCAACAGCCGGCAGATACATTGTGGATGAAAGGTGTCATTGCTTGAGCCTCCATCCTTGGGTGAGTGAGCTCACCAACCAATGTCTGAAGTCTACCCCTTCCTCCCTTCTCTCTCCTGCCTCTGAGCGAGTGTGTACACTAAGATAAGGGAGACTCTGATGTAGGTGGGGGGGCTTTGGAAACCCTGATTTAAGGGGAAATGCTGGGAACTTCAAAATAAGTGAGAGCTTTGGTGAGCAGAAAACCCCCTTACATCAGAGTTCTTCTTTACACCAGAGTCCACAGCGTTCCCCCTTAAAATAAATTGGCGTGTGCCGCTAAAGTGTTCAGGTTTGGCTTGAAGAAAAGGTGGCAACCCTAATCGGGAACACTTTTGTGTACAAATCATTCATGGCAGCCAGCAACTTAATATAAAGTGGGCAAAAAAAGAAAAAAGTAATAAAAACTTAAAGAGAAGAAAAAGAGGTAATGAATTAATTTGAAAACACGGACTTGGCCTTTAATTGTACATATAAAGTATTTTCCTAAAGTGTTTTGGCAGTCGTTAACACTTTCATGTATGTTCAGATCTTTGCATAAGTTTTTATTTGGGAACTGAAAGCCTGCAAGATAAATGCCCAAAGAATGTGTGTGTTTTTACCAGATATTCCCATCGGGCCAATGGAAAAATTGCAGTCAACAATCTTCAGTTTCTTGTTGAGAGCAGCTGGTTCATCATTAATATTTCTCTTTATTTATCATGAACATTAGAATTTCTTGCATCCCATCAACATCATTTATATTAAAACACAACATGAAAGGATGTAATTGAAAATCCTGGGTGGTCAATAAACACAGTTTTATTATGATAGGAAGTTGGTGCCAGCAGGGCAGAGGAAATCACATTCTACTTGTTAAGTAACTTACATCCAAATGTTGATTGCATGAGAAAAGGGTAATGTAAGTTTACATATACTTTTGCCAGAATACCTGTTTTAGTGCAAATTTTTTTTCCCTTCTTTTTTTTATGTCTTTTATCACTGTCTCTCTTTGTTTTATTTTATATTTATGTTTAAAGCTGAACTCATTGCAGAGTCTAATAGGCTCTGCTGTACTGACATTTCTTACACTGATGTTTTTGCCTTTTAACTTCCTTTCTTCTAGGGCTCAATTACACTTGTGGCCGGGAGGGGTGGGTGGAGGATAAAAATAGGCAGTCAAGCCATGGTTTTACTGTTCCCCGACTGCTCCCCTTAACCTAACACAGAAGGAGTGGGATGGACACGTGACCTAGCCGCAGAAAAAATGATACCCCATTTCACGTTCAACAGACACCCCATTTCTCTGAAGTGGTTATGGCATGTTGATCCACAGCAGATCACTTTTCAAAGGGGCGGCAAGGACTGCCACTAGTGTAAACAATGCCTTACTCTTTCATCCACTACTTCCATTCTGCTCTTCAACGCTCTTCTACTTCCCCTCTTGTCTCTTTGCCTCTCCCTTTATCTATCTTCTCATTCCTGTCCTCTTTTAATCCTTCCCAGTCTCATTCTTCTCTTTAATCTTGTTCTCTACCATCCTCTCCTTACACCATTCTCTGGTCTTCCTTTACATTTTCTCCTCTTGCTCTATTCTCTCTTCTTCTATCCCTTCCCCTCCTCATCCCTTACCTTCCAACCCCTCCTTATAGTCTTTCCTCTTCCTTTTTATCTTCTGTTCTTGGGCTTTCCATCTCTTCATCCTTCTCTTCCTCTTGATCTATCCTCTCTACTTCTAATCATTCCCCTCGTATTCCATTCCAACTCCTCCTCTTAGTCTCTCCTCTTCCCTTTCATCATCTTTTCTTCTCTTCTTCCATCTCTTCCTCTTGCTCTATCCTCTCTACTTCTAACCATTCCCCTCATATTCCCTTCCAACTCCTCCTCTTGGTCTCTCCTCTTACTTTCCATCATCTTTTCTTGGTATTTTCTTCTTTTCTTACATCTCTTCCTCTTGTTCTCTCTTCTCTTATTCTAACCCTTCCCCTTCTTATCCCTTCAAACCCCTCCTCTGGGTCTCTTTCCCCCCTTGCCATCTTCTCCTATTGGTCTTTCCTACTCTTCCTCTATCTTCTCCTCTTGCTTTCTCTTCTCTACCTCTATCCCATCACCTCCTCTTCCCTTCCATCTTCTCTTCTTGATCTTTCTTTCTATTTTTCCATCTTCTCCTTTTGCTCTCTCCTCCCAACTTCCATCTACCTAAAACATTTCTCTTGTTACCTTCTCTCCCCTTCTATTTACTTCTTTATTTCTATACTTCACCTTCCATCCCTTTTTTTTCCCTGACACATTGAAATTAAAATGGTTTTCTTATTATTTTGGTTTCCTATCAAATATCCAATTACCCCAATTTATTAAAAAAATATCATGTCACAGAAGAAACGAGTCACATACCTGTGGCCCAGGGATAGGCAACCTTGGCACTCCAGCTGTGGTAAAACTAAAAATCCCATCATGCCGCAAAATCTGTGATCCAGCAGCGGACATGACCTGCAAGGGGGGAAAAGACTCTTTGCCTGCAGCAGAGCATGGAGGGCAAGATGGCGCCCGGACCAATCGCTTAGCTAAGGAGGCGGCCATGAGGATGTTCGGTGGCTCTCTGAGAAAGGGCACCCTGCCCAAAACGCCTTCCCTCCTCCTGGAATTTACTGACCAGAAACCCCTGCCAGATGATCCAGATGCGGCCTCATCATGGGACGCAGTGAGTACACCAGCCCCTGATAACACTGCCAGGGCTCTAGCAGCCCAGGAGCTGCATGCCCCCGAAACCGACCCTTAGAGACATTTTGACAGCAGTCACCTCCTGTAACATGTCTATTACTACCCTGACCACTGAGATTAAAGGGGTAAAACTGGAGCTGAATCTAGTAAGACAAGATATACAGAGACTACGTGACTGCACTGCAGCCCTGGAGGACAGTGTGAGCAATGTGGAGGATAATGTTGTGTCATTTGAGAGAGAAGTTTGCCATATGCAATCGATTATCACAGGCCACCCAGCCAGTTTAGAGGACATGGAGAACACAGACGCAATAATGTCCATGCAGTGGGGAAAAATCCTGTGGCATTTATAGAAAACTGTCTCCTTAACACATTTGGCAAGGACTCCTTCTCCCCCATGTTTGCTGTGGAAAGGGCTCATAAAGTCCCACCCAGGCCGCCTAAACCTGGAGAGCCTCCTAGGCCATTCCTATTTAAATTGCCTAATTTCAAGGATCGGGATGCCATACTATATCAGGCCAGAACCAGAGGAGCCCTAATGAAGATGGATAATGTACGCATATCATTCTACCCTGATTTCTCTGCTGACCTACAGCGCCGCAGGGCCAAGTTTACTGAAGTGAAGAAGCGTCTCCGCAAATATGATGTCACATATGCTTCGTTGTATCCTGCCAAGCTTAGAATTGCAGCGAATGGCGAGATGCTATTTTTTGATACCCCTGCTAATGCTTCCAACTGGCTGGATCGTATGGAGCACACCCTTAAAAAAGCACCAGGCCCCATGGCCTAATTGTATTTTATTTTCTACTACTGCTGAATGAGGATACCTTAGGAGTAGATATGAGTATGCTGATTTCTTTTCTCAGTCTCATTCTTTTCTTTTCTTAAGGCGGAGAGGAATAAATAATTTGTTTGCACTACATTTTACCAATGACTAGGATTCGCAAGTCCCTTTGAATCAGAGTTGAACTGAGACGTTGGAGCCCCCCTAACATCGTCCTGCGTGGACATGCACTATGTTACCTGGCTCCTTAAGATGCAAAGACCCTTTTTCATTTTTTTTTCTTGGTTACCTACTGTTTTTCTTTTCTTTACCACCACTGACCATTGCAGAAATAGGCCTGGGAGATGTGTGGAGGGACCAGAATCCTAATGTGCACTGCTTTTCTTGCTACTCAGCGTCCTACAAATGCCTCTTTCGCATAGATATATGTCTGGGACATACTTTGGCACATCAGCTGACTGACTCTGTGATGTACGCTCCACGTAACATCACTCTCTCCTTCGTGTCCTCATAGCTGTTTCTCCTATCCATCAGCATAGGCTGTGGAAGGACAACCCCTTCTGGTTCACAATTTTTCTAACCTCTGAACCTATTCCCAAAGCTATCACAGAATTCTTGCACTTTAATCAGGGCACAGCTAGATCTACAGTGGTTTGGAATGCCCTGAAGGCTCATCTACAGGGCTTAATTATCACACAGATTACTGCTATTAAAACTAAAACCAAAGAGTGGGAGAATCTGGTAACGACTGAGGCCGCCAGAGCAGAAGAGTCATACGTTGCTGCCCCCACTTCAGAGTCTGAACGTAGATGGCAAGAAGCGCAGGCCCTGTATCAACAGGTTTCTACTACTGCAGCAGAGAACAAGAGATTCTTCCTGCAGTAAAAGTACTTTAAGGAGGGTGAAAATACAGGACACCTGCTAGCAATGATAGCTAAAGCCCAGCAGGGGACGACCCATATAGAGGCCATCCAAAATGTAGAGGGAGAAACGGTTGTTGACCAGACCCGAATTCCTGAAGTATTCTCACATTTCTTCTGGGATTTGTACATGTCTAAAGTGCATCCCACACAGGAGGAGCTGGGTCATTTTTTGGACCAGTGCTCCCTTCCATGTATAATGAGGCAGGGCCTTGATACACTTAATAGCCCACTAACACTTGAGGAACTTTCTTTAGCAAAGGCACAGATGGCCAAAAAATAAATCACCGGGAGCTGACGGCCTGCCCACGGAAACATACGGGAAATATGGGGATACTCTTCTGCCCGCCCTGCTAAAAACCCTAAATGATGCCCTTCAGGATGGTGGCTTGCCTACCTCTATGAATGAGGTATAGTAGTTAGCCTAAAGACTGGCAAGGACCCGTTACAGCCTGACTCTTATAGGCCTATCTCACTGCGCAACGTGGACGTCAAATTACTAGCATGGGTGTTGGCCACTAGACTGTCGGGAATTGTGGCAGACTTGGTCCATCACGACCAGTCTGGCTTCATTCCTACCCGATCTACTGCATATTCCTAAACACTCAAATCCCAGTAGGTAACCCGGGCAACCAAGCTATATTTTCCCTCGATTCTGCCAAAGCTTTTGATAGCGTGGAGTGGAACTATTTGTGGGAGGTTCTGCGTCGATTCGGTCTAGGTGACAGATTCATATCTTGGGTACAACTTTTTCATGCTGCCTCTACGGCGAGAATAAGGATTAACGTTACCATATTGGAGCCTTTTCCTCTGTATCGTGGAACGAGGCAGGGGTGCCCATTGTCGCCCCTGCTGTTTGCCCTTGCATTGGAACCTCTGGCAGCTATGGTGCGGGCCTCCTCCCACATTGAGGGACTCGGTAGAGTACAGAGAGAGGACAAAACCTCCCTGTATGCAGACGACACTCTGTTGTACCTGGGAGATAATGGGGACCCTTTGAGAGCAGTGAAGCACCTAATCAATCAGTTCGGGCAGTTGTCAGGCTTTGCCATGAATTGGCACAAGTCGGCTCTTCTCCCATTGGATCCTCTTCCGGGAACCTTTGCTGGAGGATGTATCTCAAATACAGGTGGTCACTTCATTCAGATATTTGGGTATAGTGATAACCGGGGACCCACGGGAATACATAACATTGAATCTGAAACCAATACTTCAAAAGTTCCAACACAAACATGCCAGTTGGTGTAGGTTACCGCTGACAGCAACTGGACATGTAAATCTCATAAAGATGATTTGGGCCCTGCAACTACTGTACATTCTGCATAATGCCCGATCTGGATACCACAGTATTGGTTCCGGCCTATAGACTCGCAGTTCAGGGCTCTTATCTAGAGAGGTAGAGTGGCGCGCATTAAGCTTGCCACTCTGTGACTTCCCAAAGATCAGGGTGGAATGGATGTTCCACATCCAATAATGTACTATTTTGCAGCCCAATTACAACACTTTACAGGCCGGGATCTTGCGATGGCTACAGTCTCTTCTAGGGATCTACTCCTTGACCCTACAGGCTACACAGCCCTATTCCATATGAAAATGGACCTCCCTATGGTCCCATCTCATTGCCCCACAGTTCGACTATTGATGAAAATCTGGAAAGTGGTCAAGAATACATTGGGACTGACTGGTTTCTCAGTCAAACGTCCATTTGGCAGAACCGCTTTTACACAGATTTAGCTAAAGTTGTTAAACACCCATTCTGGGCAAGGGATTAGATTCCTCAATCAAATACTAAATGACTCTGTCATAAAACCATATATTCAACTTCTGTGGGAATTCCCAGGGCTGAAAGGTCATCATTACCAGTACATACAGCTACAGCATGCCATGCGTTGCCAGCGTAGACACTCTAATCTGAAGTTTGAGGACTCCACGTTCTTGGAATTCATATACACTGACCCTGAGAAAAAGGGTATCATGTCTAGAATTTATACCCATTTATACCCATTTACTATCACATATACAAGCCCATTGGTGGGACCATTGGTGTCGGTGCACCGAGTATATCGTACACCTGTACAGCTACATAAATGGGGTAGACGAGAGACTTCCATATGTCCGAAATGTCAGGTTCCCCCGGATTACCTCATCAGCTGGCGGTGGACCTGCTGACATGTCTGTTGGGGAGTCTCACTGAATCTGTACCCCCCTCTGGTGTACATTGCCCTCACGAGGCTCTTATACCTAGCTAGGAAGCTGATTGCCCGACTTTCGTTTTCGGCACATGTCCCGATGGAGACACAGTGGCTCCAAATGGTTAATACTATCCTTATCCGAGAAAAAAACACCTACTATCATAGGAAATCGCCTAAAAAATGTATAAACATCTGGCAGAGTTGGTTGAACTCCCCAGAGGTGGCACCCCCCGCAGCTGGCTCTAGACAGATTACTAATGGGCTAGATCAGTGGTCATCAACCCTGTCCTCTGGGCCCACTAACAGGCCAGGTTTTATGTATTACCTTGGGGAGATGCAGACTAGAATACTGCAATCACTGAGCAGCAAATTATATCACCTGTGATGTATTTCAGTTATTTTGCAAACCTGGCCTGTTAGTGGGCCCTGAGGACAGGGTTGATGACCACTGGGCTAGATGGTTTCCTGCACTAACTTCAAGTGACCATATGAGATTATAAGTGGCCTGTCAGAAGTGATTTGCCTTATGCGATACATGACCTTATTGTGATTATTTATTTTTCCTCTGTTTGTTGCTCTGTTTAATTGTTTGCACTTTTCTTTCCAAGAGTGCTTGGAACTCAGGGTATTATGCAATGCTTGCCAGTCCTTTGTTAAATAAGTTGGCTATACAGTTACTACCATTCATTTAATGTTATGAGGATTGAAACTACTGTTTTCTATGGATTGTATACCTATGCAACTGTACCATGTAATGCCTTGTGTTCTATTCAACAAGAAATGTATTTTGTTGTTTAAAAAAAAAAAACATCCTATCATGCCTCTGACTCTAGGAGTCATGCCTATGATTGTCAGGGTCTTGCAATGTCTCATGGGACTTGTAGTTTCACCACAGCTGGAGGGCCAAGGTTGCCTACCCCTGCTGTAGCCTTTAAACCAAGATCCAAAATAAGCAGATCCAGTGTGTATTAATTAAGAGAGAAGAAGACGCTTCTAAGTGCAGCAATAAAACATTTTAATGACAAGGAAGTGTTAAAAACACTTAGGCCCCTTTCACATTGGGGCGTTTTTCATGCGGTGCGGCGCTAAAAATAGCGCCTGTTCACCGCATGAAAAAATCCGGCCCCATTCACTCCAGTGTGAAAGCCGGCGGGCTTTCACACTGGAGCGGTGCGCTAGCAGGACGGTAAAAAAAGTCCTGCTAGCAGCATCTTTGGAGCGGGATAGGAGCGGTGTGTTCACCGCTCCTATACCGCTCCTTCCCATTGATTACAATGGGAGACCGCCGTAAAACCGCGGCAATACCGCGGTTACCGCGGTAATACCGCGGCTACGGCGGCGCTCTGCGGGGGGTGTTTAACCCTTTTTCGGCCGCTCGCGGGGGGTAAAACCGCACCGCGAGCGGCCGAAAACCGCGGTGAAAACGACGGTAAAGCAGCGCTAAATATAGCGCTGCTTTACCGTCACCGCGGCTCACCGCCCCAGTGTGAAAGGGGCCTTAGAAGATGGACAGTGTGGCTCTTGTCTTATTCCTGGATCAGAGACATAGTGCTTCCCACCGCTGGTCGACTGGAATTTCCACCTGTAGCTGTCTTTACTCCCCAGGGGGCATCCCGCTGGACATTATGGATTCACTGATATGCCTGTTTTTCACTTCCATCTTGTAAGTGTGTTTAACCCTTTCTTGTCATTAAAGTGTTTTATTACTGCACTTAGAAGCGCCTTCTTCTCTGCTTTGTTTTTCCTATAGAGTGTGCTTCCCTCTTCTGTAGTACTGCTGTGAAGCATTAATCACACTTTAAGTGTCAGTCCTGTACTGTTTTTTTAAGTCTTCTTGTTATCCAGAGCGCTTAATTCTCCACACTCCTTGAACTGAACCAGTGTGTATTATTTGACCAACATACATTTTTAAATATAGACTTGAATCATTGTTATTAATGCTCCCTCAATTTCAACAGCACATTTTTCTTAATGAGATCAGATATTATGCCAAAACTAGATGAAGCAAACAAATGTGTTTCATTGACATAGCCAACAAGTGTCAAAAATTATATCTGAATAAAGCCCATCGAGTACAGCTTTATACACCTTTTGGGAAGCTTATATGCTTACCCTTACATGCGCCATTATCCATTCAGGTTTTCCTCTGTGGTCCTTCAAACCTAAAGTCAGATAATTCCCCTGAGTTCAATCAATGTGCAAAACGTAGACCGCTGTACATAATATTACAGGTTGAACTGACAAAAATCTAGCAAGAAGCCAGCCATGCATACCTTATTCTCGTAATCGCGCTGAAATGACATCACAAATTAGCTCAACGACCTTGCATTTTGTTGGCTAAATATCTTGAACAAGAAGAAAAGTTTAAAGAAGGATGTCACTGGCGTAAACCATCAGTAAACCTATATCAGTCTTTGTATTTACCACACTTTGTAAGAGCACTTTCATACCAGGGCAGTTCAATATGGTCAGGTAAAATATACGCATCAACATGGGTTATGTTGTGCGTTAATGTGTATTGTGTGAACCAATTCATTTCAATGGGTTGCCAAATCATTACAATGGAACTAAAAAAAAAATGCACCATTTTTGCTGAGACAATGCACCACAACATTTGTTATGGAGACAAAGAGGTGTTGTCTAGTCCAGCAGGGAAGAACTCAAGCAGGACCGACAACATTGCTTGGGTTTTCAGTGAAGCTGGGGCAGCTGTAACAGGAAGTTGGGAGCTCACTCGATTTAGGGTAGGGTTAATGTGAATTTTTCCATTCTTTAGTGTTTTTAAGGGAATTGTGAAATTGGCACAGACTGCTAAGTTGTGCTGATTGTGTTTTTTTTTTTTTTTTTTATATGCCAAGACATGCACTTTAAGATCTAAGAATCATATAACGCAGAGTTTTAAAATTGGTATTTATTTATTAAAGGTATTTATAACGTGCCATCAATTTTTGAACAGTGCTTTATATACTGTATAGTGACATCAGTTCCTGCCCTCAAGGAGCTTACCATCTATAGCCCCTATCTTATATTCTAGGACTAATTTGGACAGGAGCTAAGTGACCTAACAGCATGTCTTTGGAGTGTAGGAGGGAACCCACACAAGCACAGGAAGAACATGCAAACTCCATGCAGATCGTGTCCTGACCAAGATTTAAACCAGAGTTCCCCAGTGGTGCAAGGCAGAAGTGCTCACCACTAAGCCACTACGCAGATATGAGCATCTAGCTCTAGTACTAAATATGTGTTTTAAATTATTTGCCAAATGCTGTCCCTTTGGAGAGAGAATTGACCTATCTTTGGCTGAGGTGTAAACATTATTGGCAGCTTCTCTTTGCTATGTTGTTTTTCTTTTTAAACTCAATCATTGCTGATTATACTTCATTTAATTATGCAGCCATTTCTATTAGTGTTAGTTTTGTTTTCTTTTAAAATTAACTTGAAACGAGCGAAGTTGATAAGGGATTAGGAAAATCGATTGGTAAATCAATGGCAGTAATAACAAATAAAGACTGACAAATAGAAGCAGTAGGAGTCATTCACAGCTTGTGTTCCATGTGTAAATGAATGCTTTTAAAGGATAACTGCATTTTTTTAAATTTTATTAGCTCTCAATCTTTGTCTGCAGATAAAAAAAGGAACAATGTAGAAGTTATAGGGGAGATGTGATGATTATTTGTGCTAATATTTATTACAGTTGGAAATCGGGTCTGGTATAGTGGAAGGTTCTTCATTTTAGGCAACTCTCCAGACAGTAATTGCCATAGGATGGCACGTGGATTGGGTAGACACGTGTACAAAGAGTAAAGTGCCAGACACGTTGGGTAAAGTCTAGAAGTTGTATTAAAAGTCACATTTGGTTAAAGAGGAAGTAAAGCCTCTTTTAAAAAAAAATAAAAAAAGAAACCTGCAAGGCAAAGGCATAATGAGGTAGTATGCATAGCATACTAGCTCATTATGCATAACTTACCTGAGAACGAAGCCCCCGAAGCGACCCTCGTCCACGGCCGGCGCCATCAATCATGGAGTGACTTCCGGGTCTCGCTGCTCCAGCGCTGTCATTCGCTGGAGTGGCGATGACGTCACTCCCGCGCATGCGCATGAGATGCTCAGTGCGCCTGCGCGCCGCTGTCTACGGCGCATGCGCCGTAGATAGCGGTGCCTTTTCTTTTCTAAATGTCTCCTAAACCATGTAGGTTTAGGAGATATTTATTGAACCTACAGGTAAGCCTTAATCTAGGCTTACCTGTAGGTCAAAGTGGTTTGTAAGGGTTTACAACCACTTTAAAGCCAATGTGTTTCAGTGGTTCAAAAGTACTCCTTTAGCAAGGCTGCAAGAAAACAACACAAATAATATAATAACTTTATAATGTTCTCCCTGTGCTCATGTGGGTTTCCTCTGGATATGCCGCTCTTCTCCAACACTCAAAAGACATGCCGGTAGGTTAGTTGACTCCTGTCTAAATTGGCCCTACTATGTGTATGTATGAATGTGAGTTAAGCTGGGTACACACTGCCTGAAAAACACTGGTTCCTGCTGAACCGGCTGACTTTTGATCAGTGTATACAGCAGGTCTCTCTGACAGAAGCCGGTCTAATGACCAGCTTTTGTCGAAGGGAAAACCAGCATCCAATCAATGCTTGCAGCCAATGGGCGCAAGTGCTATTCAGTGTATTCTGGTGAGGGGGAGTCCCCCTGTCAGACTACAATACACAGTGGGGTAGATCGCCACACCAACATCGCTTGGCGATCTCTCAAATTGTCTGTGCTATATAAATACCAGTAATAAATAAATATATAATAATGACTGAGAAGGAGTTCAGCAATACTTACCCCTATATTTTTCCTAGACAGAATAAATAAAACTTTGACTGAAGAATGTATATCATTGCTTAACTTCCGTGTTGCAGGTGACAAGGAATATCTGTGTCAAGACCAAGGCTCCTTTAAAGCCAGATACAAAGTAATAATTCCAAGGAAAGGTCCTGCACACAGCATAAATCTTCTGAAAAGTTTATTTGTAATTCATTAATTATTAATACACTTTTCAGATGATTTATGCCATGCGCAGGACCTTGCCGGAGATTATAGGTAATTTAAGTGGACTTTAGCGGGGTCGCATTGTTCCTTGAATAGAATTAGCAGTTTACTGATTGGTTTTACTTGTCACTTAGGGGTCTATTTATAACAAATTTGCTAAATGAATGGCACAAGTATTTGCCCAGTTATAACGAATTATGACAGTATTTTGTTGGATACATCAGGAAAATACTGCATTATGGTCATGAGATGGAGCTGACAATCATACGAAATAAACTGTTATTCTAATTACAGTGATTATTCATGATAGCTGGACGAATGCTTGTGACATTTAACCAGCTATTTCTTTTTTTTTTTTTTTTTAGAAATAGACACCTAAGAATTACTCTTTACATCAAACTTAGTTTTGGATTTTCTTTTGGTGTTGCAGGTGTTGATTACATCGTGAAGACTGTGACAGTGGATAACTGCCAGGTAGCATTACAGCTTTGGGACACAGCTGGACAAGAAAGGTCTGTAATTAGATTATAGGATCAGCAACAATACCGGATCGCTATTTTCTTTTTTTTTATGTTTTCAATAATGTAAATTATTTATTAACCATGTGTATGAAATGGTTCCAAGGCTGTTCCTTGGAAATGTGTACAGGGCAGTGCTGAATTCTTTTGTCTATTTAAAGTGGAGATTAAAGTGGAGATGCAGAAGGTTTTTTGCATTTAGGTAAAAAAATTGCAATACCCGTTTCCCACCCTCCACCCCCTCCCTCCAAACACTTACCTCACGCCTTAATAAATCTAGCACTGCCCTCTCTTCCTGCTTTCACAGGATACACTGAGAGCAGCGTAAACCATAGGCTCCCGCTTTTGCCAGTCAAATCCTGTGATGAGGGAGCGGGGGTCTTGGGCGAGCCATGCTGTGTGTCTATGGATACACACAGCTTGGCTCGGAAGCAAGCCTGCATAGGCACATCCTTAATACACAGCTTGCTGAAGGGGCACTCCTAAAGTGTTTACCGGACAGCCGGTAAAGGACTCCAGAAGGGGGGGAAAGGGACCACTCTCTACAATAACATTGCCAAGAGCAGGTAAGTATAACATATTTTTTTTAAACAAAAAAAAATGCCTTTAGAATCTCTTTAACTTTGGAAGCTGTGCCCACAAAATGTAGGCAGAGGACAAACGGCTTGTATTGCCCATGATCTTCCTGCAGCTGATCTTTTCCCCATTACTGACTTAACATGTCTGGTTCTGCACTGGGTGTATAGAATCAGCCATCTTGGTAGAGGCAGTGCTTTGCTTCCTTATGTCAGAGCCTCCAGCAAGGAGAACAATGAGCAGCACAGTAGTCACGTCATCAAATCTCACTCCAAATCTCCTGAGACTAAAAATCTAAGGCAGCAGTGCCTTAGATCTCACACTGTAGATTTAGGCCCCATTCACACCTGCGAATGGGACCGACATCAAATACACAACAAAACACTTTTTTCTGGCAATTAAATGTGGAGGCAGCCCCACTGAAAACAATGTAGACTCAGACAGTCTGGGCACAATTAACATTTCGAGATGTCCCATATAAAATAGAAAATTTTTATGAGTGTGGTTTCACTTTAAGTGACCATCATATGTTAATCATTGTATAAAATCAGTAGTCTTTAATAAAAGTGAAGACTAGCTGATTTATGTAAAAGAGTTTCTAATAGCATTAATAGATGACTATGTGAGCTGTAGGCCCCATGCATACAGTACAAAAGAGGCAGACAAATCCTGCATAAAAAAACTTGTCTGTATGATGTACATATGTAACATTTGTGCTGTGTTTACATGCGTACATGTACATTATTGTCTCAGAGCTGACATATCAAAAGTGTGTAATCAGTAGCTCCTGCAAATTCATAAATGACAAAAAGTCGATTATTCTGTGTATGTGCTGCCGATGCATAAAAGACTCATCCAAGGCCAACATGTGAGTGCCGCTGATTATACTTTGTTCATATTTACATGTCAGCTATGAACAGTTGCCGCTGAAAATGTAAATATAGGCTGGACGCAATTAAATGCTAGCTCAAATGGTTACATGCATACAGCATCAAATACAGTTCTTATACAGGACCTAGAACATGTATTTTCCTTGTTTTGGTTTACTCAACTATATGCTGTTGGCCATAACAGACCTGTGTGAATGGGCTGAGATACAATAGTGCTGCGTTCAAATCCTTATAAATTACAGACCTGATCACAGATTATTGTGCTCCTATGTACAACTTTCATAAGACCTTAAGGACGCTGGTGTAGTGAAGAAAACTACAAATTGCTGTGCTTTTTCTTTCCTATCATAGAGCAATATATTACATTAACTTGTATCTTTTTTCCTATCATCGTCTTTTTATTAACCTAAATTGATATTAACATTTTTATAAATTGTTATAGATTTTATGTCTAAACGAGAGTTCTTTAAGAGCCCATAATGTAGTGTAATGCAAAGCATGCGTTTTCTGACTGCCAGTGTAACTCAATGTATAAAAAAGCAGGTCCTGCTTGAGTTTTTTTCAGCACAGAGCAATACAGCCCACAGATCACTGAGCATATTTTACGCTATAATGCAAGTTCATTACAGTGCACTTTAGATGTGCGTTGGAGTGCAATTAACATTGTAACATACACCTATTATGTGTAACTGTGCTTTGAAGTATTTCACGTTACAACGTGGGTCATGACGCACGTGTTGTATGTTTTCAGAAAGTTCAGCAGATCTGTGTAATTTGTTGTTAACATTAAAATTGTTCCAGGGAAGGGGGCAAAAGGGGGTGACCTGGAGTGCCTCCCCCTCCCAACCAAATCATTTCTTTATAATGCTAGCAAAACTTAGAAGCATGCAGACTATTTAAGTGAAAAAGTTCAGGTCTTCTATTAGGGACAGAGGGCTACCCAAAGTGCTCCTTGTGCTTGGTTATGTAGTCTGTCACATGGCTACTTGCAAAGGAGGCATGGGGCAGCTTCACTTTGCCAGTCCTCAGAAGCTTCACCCTGCTTTCTGTGGAGGATCTTTTATGGGCAGCTCTCTGAACATGCTTGTATATTTCACTAGTAATATAGGACAGTAAACTGTGAGGAATGGGTGTTAGGGAGGGTAGGGGCTTTCAGAAAGGGGCCCCATTGCAGACATTGCATCGGGGCTTGTACATATTTAGCCACCATAGGCTTTTGAAGTTTAATTTGCACCCAACCTAGCATGTTCAACTTTATGTTGCTGTATGGGAACAATAGAAACAAACGTGTGATCTTTGGTTTAGGCCCGTATGTGTCTGAAAGTGGTTCTACCTTTATTTACTATTTGAGTGAAATTCTTTCCTGCTTTTTTGAGATACCTGTATACTTATTTTTATTGTTGATTCCTTTTCTTGATACAGATACCGCAGTATAACTAAACAATTCTTTAGAAAAGCTGATGGCGTCATTGTAATGTATGACATCACATCCAAGGACACATTTATGGCAGTACGGCAGTGGCTTACCAGTGTAGAGGTATAAACAGAAATTAGCTTTGATGTGTACAAGTTTTATTTCTTTGTGATCTTGCTTTGTTCTTACCAGGCTAGAGCATAACAGCTAGTATTTATTGGTAAAGTGAATCTGTGCTTTCAACATACTTAAAGTGGTGTTTCCCCCTAAAAAAAAAAAAAATGCTTAAAATTCCTAAAGAAAATAAAAAATAAATAATTGGAAAAAAAGTTTTTTTTACCCACCTCTAAATGCCTGTTGCTAGGGGGGTCCCTCCTAGTCTGCCTCCTTCGGTGCCTGGGCTGGTGACATCACTTCCCCTCGGCGCAGGAAGGACTCCCTCCTGTCAGTCATCTGGGGCACGTGACAGGTCCCAGATGACTGTGCGGCCAATCACGGTGCGCGGCGCCACTCGTGCATGCGCAGTGGGTGCCCGGGTGTGAAGTCACAGCCGAGTGCCCACAGTTGCAATGCCGGCGCCGCCGAGCGGATCATGGGGGCGAGCGGAGCTTCGACCCCCCGCATCGCTGGATCCTGGAACAGGTAAGTATCCGATTATTAAAAGTCAGCAGCTGCAGTATTTGTAGCTGCTGACTTTACATTTTTTTTTGTTTAGGGGAACACCTCTTTAATCTGTTACCTAAATACAAGACCAATTTTCTAATCTTGCCCTCTGTATGTTGGTAAACTGGAGGTGCTTTGCTGTACTAGCCATAGGCCCATTGTGGCAGAGCAGGAAGTGAGTGGAAATCATTTCAAAGAGAGGGAAATTCTTTGTTGACAGCTATCACTAAAAAACAGGTACTTCAATAGGAAAATTTGCCCTTACCTTCTCTTCCAGTGACAGCCAAAAAGTTGTGGATTCCCCTTTAACTTCTCTGTAACTAAAGATCTCTGTAATAATTTCCAGTAATACATAATTAAAATAATAATAATAAAGTACTCTGAATAAAAAAAAATATATTTATGGCAACAAAGAACTACAGTCCACTCTAATGCCCCGTACACACGGTCGGAAATTCCGACCACAAAATCCGTCGGATTTTGTCCGACACTGGTGTTGCATACACACGGTCGGACAAAGTTGTCGGAAAATCCGATCATCCTGAATGTGGTGATGTTCGTTGCGTACGACAGAACTACGTAGAGGCTAGTAGCCAATAGCTTTGGTCTTGTAATTCGATCTGAGCATGCGTGGCACTTTGTCCGTCGGAATTTGCTACACACGATCAGAAAAAGTCCGATCAGACTTTGTTGTCGGAAAATTTGAGAGCAGGATCTCAAACATTTTCCGACAACATGGTCCGACCGTGTGTACGGGGCATTAGACACATACATATATAGAACAATGCATATCAAACCATTTATTAAACAGCAAGTAGTAATATTATAATTTAAAGCATAATCAATCTGTATCTATTAAAGTGTCCAAAAATGGGTTCAGAGTCAAAACACTAAAAACAGGGCTGTCCACACTGGAACAGGTACATCAATCAAAAGCATTGTTAGAGTTTCCATCAATGAATGATGAATATTTTAAAAAGTATTTTTTAGGAAAATCTTTCATAACCACACAAACCCTGAAGGATGCTTTTTCGTTTTTCTTCTAGGAAGGAGCTGGAGAAAATATACCTATATTAATGTTAGGTAATAAAACAGACATTGAAAAAGAAAGAGAGGTTCCCTACGGTCTTGGAAAGCAACTTTCAAAGGTAGTGTGTTTATATTTCAACTATTTCAATCTAAAGAGCAGGAGATAGTGAAGCCATTATTTTTTTTTTTTTTGTATTTGGTGCTCCCTGATAGCAGTTAATAGCTGGTTCAGCCAATGGGCCTTGACTATATAGTCGCAATATTTTTCCCAATGGTACATACCTTTTTACAGCATTGGAAAATACATAAGGTGGTCCTGACTCCTGGTTGGATGTTTAACTGTATCATCAGTGATTACTGATCTCTTGTGACAGTGAATAGGCTGCATTGTCACTGATGTTACTGATCTCTAATGACAAGATATGCTGCAAGTTCTGGGATTTCATTGGTCTCTGAATGGATGGGCTGAATTCTTAGTGATGTCACTGGTTTTTATTGAATGGATATGTTGCAATCCCCAGAGATGTCACTGGTCTCTAGCCAACTGATAGCCTGCACTCTAAGTGATGTCACTAGTCTCTAGTGAAAGGATAGACCGCATTATTAAGCTAAGTACACAAGGGCTGAATATCAGCTGGTATCAACAGGTTCAACAGGAACCAGGCAACATTTGATCAGTGTGTACAGCTGTCCTCCTGACAGAAGAAGTCTAATGACCAGCATCAGTGTGTTCTGGCAGGGGGACAGTCCCCCGTCGGAACACAAAGGCACAGTGGGGGAGATTGGCGCACTAACATCGATTTGTTAGTTTGGCAACCTCTCATTTTGTTTTCATTCATCCCATTGGGTCAAATAAAAAAAAAAAACTTTTTACGCATGTACCCAGCCTTGGTGATGTCACTGGCCTCTAGTCAATAGATAGGCTGCACTGTAAGTGATGTCACTGGTCTATAGTAAATGGATATATTGCATTCTCAGTGATGTCACATGTCCTTAGAATATGGGCAGGAAATATTTCAGTGATGTCACTGGCCTCTTATCAATGGATAGACTATACTGTTAGTGATGTTATTAGTCTCTAGTGAATTGATAGATTCCATTCTAAGGGATGTCACTGGTCTGTAGTAAATGGATAGGTTGCATTCTCGATTATGTCACTGGTCCCTAGTTAATGGATAACTTGCAATCTCAGTGATGTCACTTGTCTCAAATAAATGGATAGACTGTGTTATCAGTGATGTCACATGTCTCTAGAAAATGAACAGGGAAATTTTTCAGTGATGTCACTGGCCTCTAGTGAATCAGTGGCTGCATTCTCAGTGATGTCACTTGCATCTAGTCAATGGATAGGCAGAATTGCTAGTGATAGCACTGATCTCTAGTGAATGGATAGGTTACATTCTGTCAGGATGTTTGAGTGATTGATTGAGTCAGCTATATTGATCGTTTATTCGATCGTTGTATAACAGTGCCTCAAATATAAATATATTTTATTAAAAATAATTAAGCTGACCATTTAATTATTCCTGAGATTCATTGCCCTATGCAGATATTCTTTAAAGGATAAGTTCACCTTTACAGAAAATCTGTAAGGTAAATTTACACTGGACCCCCTTCCCACCCCCGGTCCCTCTGTACCAGAGTCTCGCATTCCCCTGCTGTCAGGCACTGGGACGTCGCTTTACTGATCCGGGGATTTGAAATCCTCCTGGTTTTCTCTCCTCCAGCTCTGACAGGATGGACTAGGCGAATTCTGATTGGTCAGCGACGTCCATGTGACGTTGCTGACCAATTAGAATGCCTCCTATTCATACACGCTGAGAGGTACAGATAGGAGATTAAGCTGCAGGGATTTTAAATTCCTAGCCAGGTAAAGCAGCAAACCGGTGTCTGACAGCGGGGGATCGCGGGACTCAGGTATAGCGGGACCAGGGCGGATTTGGAGGGGGTCCTGTGTAAGTTCAGCTTACAGATTTTCTGTAAAGGTGAACTTTAAGCACAATAAAATGATGTGAGAGTATGGGCTATGAAACTAGAAAAAAAAATATTTAGATTTGTTTTACAATTAAGTCACTTAACAAACACAAATAACAGTAGAATTGATGTTGTGACACTGAGATTATATTCAAAATGAATTACTAAATTTACCCGCTACAACATAGATACAGTATCTCACAAAAGGGAGTACACCCCTCACATTTTTGTATATTTTTTTATTCTATCTTTTCATGTGACAACACTGAAGAAATGACACTTTGCTACAATGTAAAGTAGTGAGTGTACAGCTTGTATAACAGTGTACATTTGCTGTCCCCTCAAAATAACTCAACACACAGCCATTAATGTCTAAACTGCTGGCAACAAAAGTGAGTATGCCCCTAAGTGAAAATGTCCAAATTGGGCCCAAATTGTCAATATTTTGTGTGGCCACCATTATTTTCCAGCACTGCCTTAACCCTCTTGGGCATGTTCACCAGAGCTTCACAGGTTGCCACTGGAGTCTTCTTTCACTCCTCCATGACGATATCACGGAGCTGGTGGATGTTAGAGACCATGCGCTCCTCAACCTTCCATTTGAGGATGCCCTACAGATGCTCAATAGGGTTTAGGTCTGGAGACCTGCTTGACCAGTCCATCACCTTTACCCTCAGCTTCTTTAGCAAGGCAGTGGTTGTCTTGGAGGTGTGCTTGGGGTCGTTATCATGTTGGAAAACTGCCCTGCGGCCCAGTCTCGGAAGGGAGGGGGATCATGCTCTGCTTCAGTATGTCACAGTACCTGTTTACATTCATGGTTCCCTCAATGAACTGTAGCTCCCCAGTGCCAGCAGCACTCATGCAGCCCCAGACCATGGCACTCCCACCACCATGCTTGACTGTAGGCAAGACACACTTGTCCTTGTCTTTGTACTCCTCACCTGGTTACAGCCACACATGCTGGACACCATCTGATGACAGCCATGCAGACCAAACTGATGCAGTGTGCGGCATATGGTCTGAGCACTGACAGGCTGACCCCCCCCCCCACCCCTTCAACCTCCGCAGCAATGCTGGCAGCACTCATACATCTATTTCCCAAAGACAACCTCTGGATATGACACTGAGCACGTGCACTCAACTTCTTTGGTGGACCATGGCAAGGCCTGTTCTGAGTAGAACCTGTCCTGTTAAACTGCAGTATGGTCTTGGCCACCGTGCTGCAGCTCAGTTTCAGGGTCTTGGCAATCTTCTTATAGCCTAGGCCATCTTTATGTAGAGCAACAATTTTTTTTTTTAGATCCTCAGAGGGTTCTTTGTCATGAGGTACCATGTTGAACTTCCAGTGACCAGTATGAGAGAGTGAGAGCGATAACACCAAATTTAACACACCTGCTCCCCATTCACACCTGAGACCTTGTAACACTAACGAGTCACATGACACCGGGGAGGGAAAATGGCTAATTAGGCACAATTTGGACATTTTCACTTAGGGGTGTACTCACTTTTGTTGCCAGCGGTTTAGACATTAATTGGCTGTGTGTTGAGTTATTTTGAGGGGACAGCAAATTTACACTGTTATACAAGCTGTACACTCACTACTTTACATTGTAGCAAAGTGTAATTTCTTCAGTGTTGTCACATGAAAAGATAGAATAAAATAATTACATAAATGTGAGGGGTGTACTCACCTTTTTGAGATACTGTATATAGATATCTTCCTCTGATGGGTTTAGTGAAATTATTAGTGATATTTATTTTTTGGCATATTAACTAAACATGAAACGTTGGCTACAGGGATGGATTTATTTATTATAATATACACATTGAAATATATCCTACAATATTTTGTATATACTTTTACTATCTAAATTTTGAAGCACATATATTTCTTATGATAATGATTATAAACAATCCAATATATGGTAATATTATTACTAAATCCTTTTTTAGGTAATATGATATTTTGTCATGATCAAGTCATTTTGTATATTATTATGCCTTATCCATATAGATAAATTGAAACATTGATGCACCCTTTATTATAATCTTTTCCAAAAGTGAACTCAACAATATCAATGGTCTTGTCTAATAAAATATAAAAAAAGTTAAATTGATATCCATTAAGGCTGGGTTCACACTGTGTGCGGATGTGGCTTGCAGCAGGGGTCCGGTGCGTCCCTGTTCTCTGTTTTAGGTGCAAATCGAGTCTGAATTTTTGCCTGAATTTGGACCTGAAACTGAGCCAAAGATGTACAGGACCCTTTTCCAGTGTGGACCGCAGCCACCCCAGAAGTGTGTGAACTGGCTCCATTGAGAGCCGGTCACAGTCTCCTGTCGTGCGAATTGAATGCGGGGAAATCTGCATCCAATTTGCATAAGTGTGAACTCAGCCTTACTCTTCTCTAGCTTAATTTATTTTGTAGCCCATTCTCTGAATGTTTATTCAATAAACATCTCTTGTGTATCTTCTTGGCTTGTTTAGAGTTTTGTCCACAAGTGGCACAATGGAGGAAACTGAAAGTCTTGTCTCCTTTAGCTGAATACTGTAATTTAATATTTGTTGGTTTCTGAAGGCCTTGTAAACATAAACCAGTTTCAGTTTAATAAGATGTTCTTCACTCTGGATCCAGGTGTGTGAATAAAGCCTCGTACACACATAGATTTTCGGAAGACCGAATGTCCATTTTTTTGTTCCATGCTAGTCTCATGTCGAAAGTGAAGAGGTTCCTCATCACAATACGAAAATTTTCATACCACAGAATACAACATCAGAAGTGACGTAATGTGTTGAATAGTTTTGTATGTATTCTTTTGTTTTTGAGCATGCAGTCTTGCTCTTACGATTTTTTTCGTATGAAAACTGTACTAATGAGATGAAAATCGGATGTTGAGTTCACATCCGAGAAAATTTTTAGTCTGCTCATCCAGCTTTTGTCTGACAAAAAAGCAAAATCAGCTGTGGAAAGCACCGTACTAACGATCCGAAAATCAAATTTTTTCATCCGCCTTTCGTATCGTGTGTACGGGCCTTTAGAGAGCCCCATTGTTTAGAGACCTTGCCACAATTTGTTCTGTAATCAGATTTGTCTGGATAAGAAACGATTCAGTATCTGTCTCATTGGGATAGATAAACATTAATGGGACAGTGTATCTTGGCCTATTTGAAATCTTTAATTTTGTCACAAACTCTGTTTTATGGTTCCAAACCATAGACATAAACCATCATTTTAATTCCAGCTCTGACAATTCCCAGCGATGGTCTCCAGTCAGTGAATAGATTGAATTCTTAATTATTGCACTAGTCTCTGGTGAATGGAAAGGCAGCATTCCCAGATATTCAGTGCTTGGATTCCCAGTAAGAACATCTCACTCTTAATGACAAATAAAAATCCAATATAAATTCCACTAGCAACCACAATATATGGGTAGAGTGTGCTCATCCTTTACATTCTCTAGTTAGATTACTGCAACATTGCAGATAACAAAGAGCTGTGGAAACAAGGAACCCTAGGGTTGGGTTCACACATGTGGTTTGCAGTCTAGAGTCCGGTACGTTTTTGTTCACCAGTTCAGGTGCGATTCAGGTGCAAATTTTTACTTGAATTTGCACCTAAACCAGACCTAAAATGGCACAAGACCCTTTTTAGAAACAGACTGCAGACGCCCCGGACATATGTGAATCGGCTAAATTGAAAGCCGGATCAATTCACATGTTATGCAAATCAGATGCGGTTAAAAAGGCATCTGATGTACATATATATGAACTGAGCCTTAAAGAATATTTATAAATCAGTAATAAACCCAAAACTTAAAATTTAATATATTGCAGCGTACCAGTTCTTAAAGTGTATCTAAATCCAAAACAAAAAATATACTATATTCTAGATTACTAATCACTGGTGTTGTGGCAGCATGTATCTTTTTTTTATTTATTTTTTTTACCCCCTGGGCTGCTTACCTACAAACATGTCCGTATCCCTTTCTGTCTATTAAATAGGTGCAAGGCAATTTGTAGTTTACAGAACAACTAGAACAGAACTAAGAAGAAAGATATTCTTTAATGTAGCTCGCAGGAAGCTACAGGCATGCATTTTTGGCAAGATCAACAAGTAGTTTCTTTGCTGAAGTAGTTTATTTTCTGAAAAGGTTCTAGGCTCGAAAAGGAAAAGGAATGCAGCCACTCTATGCAAAGGACTGTAAGCTGTAATATGTTACAGATTTTGTTCTTGGTTATCCTTTAAATTTGGTGGCTGCATTCGTTTTAATGTCATGTGGTGACCTTTCCTTAAGACAGGGCTCAAAATTTCAAGTCCTGAGCTACTAGCCAGGCCTTACTCGCCACCAGTTGCCCCACCCATCCCCTACCCTGCCCCGCCCCTAATTCCATCCCTAAACACGCCCTCATAAATTATCGAATGAAATGACACTTAAATGTTTTATGCAGAATTTAGTGTCCACCATGCAGCCTACCCGTGTCCATCATGCTCCCTACCTGTGTCCATCATGCTGCCTACCTGTGTCCATCATGCTATGCTGCCTACCTGTGTCCATCATACTGCCTACCTGTGTCCATCATGCTATGCTGCCTACCTGTGTCCATCATACTGCCTACCTGTGTCCATCATGCTATGCTGCCTACCTGTGTCTATCATGCTATGCTGCCTACCTGTGTCCATCATGCTATGCTGCCTACCTGTGTCCATCATGCTATGCTGCCTACCTGTGTCCATCATGCTATGATGCCTACCTCTGTCCATCATGCAGGGGAACAGAGGAGAGGAAGAGGATTCCCGGCCGGATGATCAGAGTGCCGAGGAACATCACTGAAACAGCTTTCATTTCAATTGCTGTGTTCCTGTCGCTCTGCGTCACATACAGTCCCGTCCCTTGGCCGGGGCACTTTGATACATGTCACTCGTCCCAGGATTGGACAGGTGATCTATCAAAATCCCGGGACCAGGGGGGCAGGGCTGCATGTGAGAGTGCGGGGAACACTCTGCTATTGAAATGAAAGCCGATAGTGATGTTCCTCGCTCTCTGATGATCCGTCCGCCTGCTCTCCTCTCTCTCCTCTCTCTTCCCCTCCGCGAGCACTGGGAGAAGGACTCCCATACAACCCACCTACCAGCGGTGCTCGCCCCCCCCCCCCCCCACCCACCCGCTCCAAGGCAGCCATAGCTCGCCAGCCCTGGAAAACCCCTCGCAAAATGTGAGTAGGCGAGTGGAATTTTTGAATCCTGCCTTAGGATGTCTCCACTCTGGATGGTGGAGCAACAGAAACACCGTTTGACAGCAGCATTGTCAATCTCGGCAAAGAATAGTATTAGATGATTGGATCGGATGTAGATAAACTTGACTAACAAATTAAATCTGAACTCCAGCCAACACTGTATAAGCAGTTATAGTAAAAAAAAATCCTTTTCGAATAAAGGTTTTGCTTAAATGAATAAAAGCTGATCATTGTAAGCACCCATGTCAGTGTTAAATGGTTCGTCTCAACCATCTAATTGCCACATTTGCTGGACAGCTTGGTCTGTTAAAGGAAGTTGAAAAATAACAGTTACTGGTAGGATCAACAGGTCAAAATAAAGGAGAAAAACCTAAAGAAAAGAAAATTGATGCATCCACCACACATTTAATAATTGGTAATCTTCAATATATTAAAAAACATTTTTGTAAATATTTTATTATATCTTTTCATGTGCATGTGACAACACTGAAGAAATGACACGCTGCTACAATGTAAAGTAGTGAGTGTACAGCTTGTACAGTGGTGTGAAAAAGTGTTTGCCCCCTTCCTCATTTCCTGTTCCTTTGCATGTTTGTCACACTTAAGTGTTTCGGAACATCAAACCAATTTAAACAATAGTCAAGGACAACACAAGTAAACACAAAATGCAATTTGTAAATGAAGGTGTTTATTATTAAAGGTGAAAAAAAATCCAAACCATCATGGCCCTGTGTGAAAAAGTGATTGCCCCCCTTGTTAAAACATACTATAACTGTGGTTGTCCACACCTGAGTTCAATTTCTCTAGCCACACCCAGGCCTGATTATTGCCACACCTGTTCACAATCAAGGCATCACTTAAATAGGAGCTGCTTGACACAGTAAGGTCCACCAGAAGATCCTTAAAAGCTACACATCATGCCGAGACCCAAAGAAATTCAGGAACAATTGAGAAAGAAAGTAATTGAGATCTATCAGTCTGGAAAGGGTTATAAAGCCATTTCCAAAGCTTTGGGAATCCAGCGAACCACAGTGAGAGCCATTATCCACAAATGGCGAAGACATGGAACAGTGGTGAACCTTCCCAGGAGTGGCCGGCCGCCCAAAATTACCCCAAGAGCGCAGCGACGACTCATCCAAGAGGTCACAAAAGACCCCACAACAACGTCCAAGGAACTGCAGGCCTCACTTGCCTCAGTTAAGGTCAGCGTTCATGCCTCCACCATCAGGAAAAGACTGGGCAAAAATGGCCTGCATGGCAGAGTTCCAAGGAGAAAACCACTGCTGAGCAAAAAGAACATCAAAGCTCGTCTCAATTTCTCCACAACACATCTTGATGATCCCCAAGACTTTTGGGACAACATTCTGTGGACCGATGAGACAAAAGTGGAACTCTTTGGAAGGTGTGTGTCCAAGTATATCTGGTGTAGAAGGAACACTGCATTTCAGAAAAAGAACATTATACCAACAGTAAAATATGGTGGTGGTAGTGTGATGGTCTGGGGCTGTTTTGCTGCTTCAGGACCTGGAAGACTTGCCGTGATAAAAGGAACTATGAATTCTGCTGTCTACCAAGAGATCCTGAAGGAGAATGTCCGACCATCTGTTCGTGTACTCAAGCTGAAACGAACTTGGGTTCTGCAGCAGGACAATGATCCTAAACACACCAGCAAGTCCACCACCGAATGGCTGAAGAAAAACAAAATGAAGACTTTGGAGTGGCCTAGCCAAAGTGCTGACCTGAATCCTATTGAGATGTTGTGGTATGACCTTAAAAAGGCCGTTCATGCTCGAAAACCCTCTAATGTAACTGAATTAGGACAATTCTGCAAAGATGAGTGGGCCAAAATTCCTCCAGGACGCTGTAAAAGCCTCATTGCACGTTATCGCAAACGCTTGGTTGCAGTTGTTGCTGCTAAGGGTGGCCCAACCAGTTATTAGGTTTAGGGGGCAATCACTTTTTCACACAGGGCCAGGATGGTTTGGATTTTTTTTCACCTTTAATAATAAACACCTTCATTTACAAATTGCATTTTGTGTTTACTTGTGTTGTCCTTGACTATTGTTTAAATTGGTTTGATGTTCCGAAACACTTAAGTGTGACAAACATGCAAAGGAACAGGAAATGAGGAAGGGGGCAAACACTTTTTCACACCACTGTATAACAGTTTAAATTTGCTTTCCCCCCAAAATAACTCAACACATTAATTAATGTCTAAACTGCTGGCAACAAAAGTGAGTATACCCCTAAGTGAAAATGTCCAAATTGGGCCCAATTAGCCATTTTCCCTCCCCGGTGTCATGTGACTCATGTGAGGTGTGTTAAATTTGGTGTTATCGCTCTCACTCTCTCATACTGGTCCCTGAAAGGTTAACATGGCACCTCATGGCAAAGAACTCTCTGAGGATCTGAAAAAATTAATTGTTGCTCTACATAAAGATGGCCTAGGCTATAAGAAGATTGCCAAGACCCTATAACTGAGCTGCAGCATGTGGCCAAGACCATACAGCGGTTTAAAGTGGTTGTAAACCCTGGTTTACAACTTTAGGTTACAGGTAAGCCTATATTAAGGCTTACCTGTAGCTAACAAGGATATCTCCTAAACCTGCACGGTTTAGGAGATATACCTGTATTTGCATGTGCCGACGTCATGCGGCACATGCGCACTTGCGACAACTGAAGCAACGGCGCTATATGCCGATGCTTCAGTTGTACTGTGCCGCTCTCGTGCGCATGCGCGGAGTGACGGCATCGCGGCTCTGACAAATCACAGCACCGGAGCCGCGATACCCGGAAGTCACTCCGGGAGAACATGTCGGCGGTCGGAGGGGGAGAAGAGGACCGATGCCGGGGCTTCGATCTCAGGTAAGTGATACATAATTAGCTAGTATGCTATGCATAATAGCTAATTATGCCTTTGTCTTGCAGGTTTTTTTTTTTTTTTACGTTTTCTTTAAGAGGGTTTACTTCCTCTTTAACAGGACAGGTTCCACTCAGAACAGGCCTCGCCATGGTCGACCAAAGGAGTTGAGTGCACGTGCTCAGCGTCATATACAGAGGTTGTCTTTGGGAAATAGACATATGAGTGCTGCCAGCATTGCTGCAGAGGTTGAAGGGGTGGGGGGTCAGCCTGTCAGTGCTCAGACCATACGCCGCACACTGTATCAAATTGGTCTGCATGGTTGTCATCCCAGAAGGAAGCCTCTTATAAAGATGATGCACAAGAAAGCCCGCAAACAGTTTGCTGAAGACAAGCAGACTAAGGACATGGATTACTGGAACCATGTCCTGTGGTCTGATGAGACCAAGATAAACTTATTTGATTCAGATGGTGTCAAGCGTGTGTGGCGGCAACCAGGTGAGGAGTACAAAGACAAGTGTGTCTTGCCTACAGTCAAGCATGGTGGTGGGAGTGCCATGGTCTGGGACTGCATGAGTGCTGCCGGCACTGGGGAGCTACAGTTCATTGAGGGAACAATGAATGTCAACATGTACTATGACATACTGAAGCAGAGCAGGATCCCCTCCCTTTGGAGACTGGGCCGCGGGGCAGTATTCCAACATGATAACGACCCCAAACACACCTCCAAGATGACCACTGCCTTGTTCAAGAAGCTGAAGGTAAAGGTGATGGACTGGCAAGTATCCAGACCTAAACCCTATTGAGCATTTGTGGCGCATCCTCAAATGGATGGAGGAGGAGAGCAAGGTCTCTAACATCCACCAGCTCCACATCATGGAGGAGTGGAAGAGGACTCCAGTGGCAACCTGTGAAGCTCTGGTGAACTCCATACCCAAGAGGGTTTAGGCAGTGCTGGAGATTAATGGTGGCCACACAAAATATTGACAATTTGGGCCCAATTTGGACATTCTCACTAAGGGGTGTACTCACTTTTGTTGCCAGCGGTTTAGACATTAATGGCTCTGTGTTGAGTTATTTTGAGGGGACAGGAAATTTACACTGTTATACAAGCTGTATACTCACTACTTTACATTGTAGCAAAGTGTCATTCATTCAGTGCATATTTTTTGACCCCAGATCTCATATTTAAGAGGTCCTGTCATGCTTTTTTCTATTACAAGGGATGTTTACATTCCTTGTAATAGGAATAAAAGTGATATATATTTTTTTTTTAAAACAGTGTAAAAATAAAAATAATAATAAAAAAAAAAATTCTTAAACGCGCCCCATCCCCTCAAGCTTGCGTGCAGAAGCGAATGCATACGTGAGTAGCGCCCGCATATGAAAACGGTGTTCAAACCACACATGTGAGGTATCACCGTGATTGGAAGAGCGAGAGCAATAATTCTAGCCCTAAACGTCCCCTGGAACTTAAAACCTGCAACCTGTAGAATTTTTTAAACGTCGCCTATGGAGATTTTTAAAAGTTTTTCGCCATTCCATGAGTGGGTGCAATTTTGAAGCGTGACATGTTGGGTATCAATTTACTTGGCGTAACATTATCTTTCACAATATAAAAAAAAATGGGCTACCTTTACTGTCTTATTTTTTAATTCAAAAAAGTGTATTTTTTCCAAAAAAAGTTTGCTTATAAGACCGCTGCGCAAATACGGTGTGACAGAAAGTATTGCAACGACCACTATTTTATTCTCTAGGGTGTTAGAAAAAAAATTTATGTTTGGGGGTTCTAAGTAATTTTCTAGCAAAACAAACTGTTTTTAACTTGTAAACAACAAATCTCAGAAAGAAGCTTGGTCCTTAAGTGGTTAAAGTTGTCTTTGGAGTGCCCAAAGGATTCCCGGGCCTGTTACAATCCTATAATTTATACTAAAACCAAAAAAAAAAATACTGTGCGCCGCTAAAGTGTTCGGGTTTGGCTTGAAGAAAAAGTGGTAACCCTAGTTCAGTCACATCTGGAGTATGCAGTCCGGGAACTATGTGCTGAAATTGCAAGAGAAAGGGGCTGGAGGACCTCTGTTATGAGGAGTGCCAAAACATTTTTTCCCTGGAGAAGAGACACTTAGGCTGGGTTCACACTTATGTGGATTGGATGCGGGTTTCCACGCATCCAATTTGCATGACAGGAGATTGTGAGCCGGTTCAAACATCTCTGGAGTGGCTGCAGAGTGAATTGCACAGGAGACCTGTGCGTCTTTGGCTCAGTTTTAGGTCTAAATTAAGGCAAAAATTGATTGCTGATTTCTCCCTGAAACAGAGAACAGGGACACACCGGACCCCTGCTGCGAGCCGCATCTGGGATAAGTGTCAACCCAGCCTGCAGTCGGAAGAAGACCCCCGGACGGCGGAGACGAAGGAGAAAGCCGGGCTCCTCTGCTAGTAAAAGAGCGGTAAAAGAGCAGAAGATAGCGGAGGCGCCTGGCAAGAAGACCCCTGAAGTCAGAAGAAGACCCCCGGAGCTGTCTAATAAACTACATTAAAAACCTGTGTTGTGTTTTTTTTATTAACACTTTTTCCCCCAGGTGAATAGGTAGGGGTACCATTTACCCCATACTCATTCACATAGGGTGGGGGGCCGGGATCTGGGGGCCCCCTTATTAAAGGGGGCTCCCAGATTCTGATAAGCCCCCCGCCTGCAGACCCCGACCACCAACGGCCAGGGTTGTCGGGAAGAGGCCCTTGTCCTCATCAACATGGGGACAAGGTGCTTTGGGGTGGGGGGGCTGCAGGGCCCCCCTTTCCCAAAGCACCCCCAATGTTGAGGGCACGCGGCCTGGTACGGTTTAGGAGGTGGGGGCTGCTCACTCGTCCCCACCCCATTTCCTGACCGGCGGGGCTGCGTACTCAGATAAGGGTCTGGTATGGACTTTGGGGGGACCCCCACGTCGTTTTTTCAGCGTAGGGGTTCCCCTTTAAATCCATACCAGGCGACGGGGCTAGCAAGGTGTCAATCTCACCGATGGAGGCGGCGACATTGACTTCCTTCGCTAGTCCCGTCTACCTGGAGTCACGTTCAAAATGAACCGACTTTATTCCGTGTGTGGGCAAGT
The DNA here is from genome assembly GCA_028564925.1 of Lithobates sylvaticus. NCBI lineage: Eukaryota > Metazoa > Chordata > Amphibia > Anura > Ranidae > Lithobates > Lithobates sylvaticus. The sequence goes on along the minus strand of CM053029.1, from coordinate 179,708,079 downwards.
CCGTTCATTTGAAAAGTCTGGCGGACCTCCGCTTAAAGTCCGCCGGATAGTCTGATCGTGTGTACGTGCATTAACGGGGCTTCAGAAAAAAAATGTGTAAAAAAACTAAATTGTAAAAAAAATAATAAAAACTACTGACACTCTACATCCACAAGCCTTACTGACATCGTCCACTGCTCTACTGACACCGTCATCATACATACACATGCACACACTTATGTGTTTGACTTGTGCACACCTACAGTATGTCTACAGGTAAGGCTTATCTGTAGGTACATTGAATATCTCCTAAACGTGTGGTGTTTAGGAGATATTCCCACTGGATGCAGCCGATGACATCACCATGCACAATGCGCTCTGCATACGGTGCCGGACCTTCAGAGCTTTGTGCCTCAGCCGATGGCTTCCACGCTAGATCACTTCAGATCACTATGTAAAACATTAAAAATAAGTGCCTATACCAGTGATGGTGAACCTTGGCACCCCAGATGTTTTGGAATTACATTTCCCATGATGCTCAGCTACACTGCAGAGTGGATGAGCATCATGGGAAATGTAGTTCCAAAACATCTGGGGTGCCAAGGTTCGCCATCACTGGCCTATACTGTTTAAAATTCAATAACACACTGTCTCACCCTGCTCTGCACATAATCAGTTGCTCTCTTTTTTTTTTTTTGCACTGTGCCAAAAATCAGAGCCACTATAGGCCGATCTGCTGACAGCCTAAATATGTACTGCTGCTCAGGGGCTCTGGGCTTCAGCAAAATGATGCTGGAGATAATTTACATCACACAGTAATTTTGGTAGCATAAAAATGAATGTGGAATGTATTTTCCTTGCTAAAGATTATTATTATTGATCAAGTTGTTATGGGTAAAGATATGTTTTAACAAAGTTCTTTAGTTCTCTCCCTAAAAAAATAAAAATCAGCAGCTACAAATACTAAAACCTGTCCAGGGATCCAGCGATGTCCTCACTAGGGCCAGTTCCTTGGCAGTCTTTGGGTTTGGTTTAATGTGGGAAGCTGGCTGTGACTCCTTGCGACGCGAGTCGCACTGCGCTTTACAAATAAACCCGCAGCCTCCTGGTACCTGTTATGTGTCTCAGAAGGCTGCAGGCAAAGATAGGGGGGGTACCCATGGTACCCACCCCCCTCAAAAAAAAGGGCCCGAAAGTGGGAGGAGGTGAAAATGCAGAACTTCCCCTTTTGGGTGAAGTTCCGCTTTAACTGCTTCCCGACCGGCACACGCCGATATACGTCGGCAGAATGGCACGGACAGGCATAAGGGCGTTTTGTGATGCCGCCGTGCCATCGGGCGCGCGCCGGTCGGGACCCCCGTGAGGCCGGTCGCGGGTCCCGCGGACTCGATCGCCGCGGGGACACCCGCGATCGTCTCATGGGAAGGCTGAACGGGGAGATGCAGAAATAAACAGCATCTCCCCATTCTGCCTAGCAACTAGTGACGCCGATCTCTGCTCCCTGTGATTGGAGCAGAGATCAGCATTCACTAGCTGACAGCCACGCCCCCCCACAGTAAGAAACACACCCCTAGGCATACTTACCCCCTACACTGCCACCTAGTGGTTAACCCCTTCACTGCCAGTGTCATTTATACAGGAATCAATGCATTTAAATAGCATTGATTGCTGTAAAAATGACAATGGTCCCAAAAATGTGTCAAAAATGTCCGATGTGTCCGCTATAATGTCGCAGTCACAATAAAAATCGCTGATCGCCGCCATTACTAATAAAAAAAAATTATTATTAAAAATGCTATAAAACTATCCCCTATCTTGTAAACGCTATAACTTCTGCGCAAACCAATCAATAATCGCTTATTGCGATTTTTTTTTACCAAAAATATGTAGAAGAATACGTATCGGCCTAAACTGAGGAAAAAAAATGTTTTTTAATATATTTTTGGGGAATATTTATTATAGCAAAAAATAAAAAATGTGTTTTTTTCAAAATTGCCGCTCTTTTTTGTTTATAGCGCAAAAAATAAAAACCGCAGGGGCGATCAAATACCACCAAAAGAAAGCTCTATTTGTGGGAAAAAAAGAACGTCAATTTTGTTTGGGAGCCACGTCGCACGACCGCGCAATTGTCAGTTAAAGCGACGCAGTGCCGAATCGCAAAAAGGGGCCTGGTCCTTTGGCTGCAAATTGGTCCGGTCTGAAAGTGATTAAGAGGAGATTCGATTGCAATATACAAATATTTAAATGGAGATTCTAGCTTCTATGGAGAAAACTCTTGAGTAGGGATGAGCCGAACACCCCCGGGTTCGGTTCGCACCAGAACCTTCGAACCGACCGAAAGTTTGCGCGAATTTTCGAACCCTATACGTTATAATGGACGCGAACGTTCGAAATCAAAAGTGCTAATTACAACGGCCAATATGCATGTTAATGTCATAAAACAGATTTGGGGACCCGGGTCCTGCCCCAGGGGACATATATCAATGCAAAAAGAACTTTTAAAAACTAACGTTTTTTCGGGAGCAGTCATTTTAATGATGCATAAAGTGAAAAAAAAAAAAAGTGAAATTTTCCTTTAAATATGGTACCTGGGGGGTGTCTAAAGTATGCCTGTGAAGTGGCATGTGTTTCCCGTGTTTAGAACTGTCCTTGCACAAAATGACTTTTGTAAAGGAAAAAGAGAAGCCATTTAAAACCACTTGCGGCTTTAATGTCATGTCTTGTCCTGGCCGCCATATGGCTGAAAATCCTTGAGAAAAATGGCATGGCTACCCCATCACCCCCCCCCCCACCCCAGCCCCTTTGGGTCTTGTATGGATATTAAGGGGGACCCCGCACCCAAAATAAAACCCTATACCTACAACCCTATATACTCTGAACAGCAGTATATAGGTGGTGCAAACAAGACACGGACTGTAGGTTTGTTCTTAAGTAGAATCTGAACAGGTACATTATGAAGTGTAGCTCCATCCCAAAAAAATCTATTTTTAAGCTTTTTGGAGAACATAGGGAGGGGTTATCACCCCTGTAACATTTGCTGTCTTTGCACATCTGTTCAGAACATGTCACCTCACTTTCCGTCCCAATGACAAATGTTTTTGGAAAAGTGGGGTTTGAATTGAAACAAGGATTGGTGATAAAGCATCAGTAGAGAGGAGATACCTTTTTCCCAAATTAAATCTAACAGGATAGAATTTCCCTTCCTAGGGGTAGATTTCCTCTCACTTCCTGTTTTCTCTTTCCGTTTGCAAGTAGGAGTCGTTTGTAAGTTGGATGTTTGAAAGTAGGGGCCTGCCGTATATACTCTGCAGAAATTTGCCCTATTAGATGTTGGTGTAGCCACAAGACTGGTGGGCACAGGAATGGGCCCTGCTGTGAGTTAATAGATCAAGATTTGTACTTGCATGCACCTGTTGAACCGGGCAGAAAAATTGGGCCTTTGGTGGTGGTGGTGGTGGTGGTGGTGGACGGTGTTGCCACAAGACTGTAAGCCCTCACAGTTACTCTTGGTGGGCGCAGGAATGGGCCCTGCTGTGAGTTATTAGATCAAGATTTGTAATTGCATGCACCTGTTGAACAGGGCAGAAAAATTGGGCCTTTGGTGGTGGTGGTGGTGGTGGTGGACGGTGTTGCCACAAGACTGTAAGCCCTCACAGTTACTCTTGGTGGGCGCAGGAATGGGCCCTGCTGTGAGTTATTAGATCAAGATTTGTAATTGCATGCACCTGTTGAACAGGGCAGAAAAATTGGGCCTTTGGCGGTGGTGGTGGACGGTGTTGCCACAAGACTGTAGGCCCTCATAGTTACTCTTGGTGGGCGCAGGAATGGGCCCTGCTGTGAACTATTAGATCAAGATTTGTAATTACACGCCCCTGTTAAACAGGGGCTGAAAAATTGTGCCTTAGGCATTGGTGCTGGTGCCACAACACTGCAACCCCTCACAGACACTGTACTCTTAGCACAGCAATGAGACCTGTTGCAAAGCATTGCCTAAAAATTGTAATTACACGCCCCAACAGGGGCTGAAAAATTGTGCCTTAGGCACTGGTGCCACAACACTGCAACCCCTCACAGATACTGTACTTGGAGCACAGCAGTCACACCTGTTGCAAAGCATTTTTAAAAAAAAATTGTAATTACACGCCCCAACAGGGGCTGAAAAATTGTGCCTTAGGCATTGGTGCTGGTGCCACAACGCTGCAACCCCTCACAGATACTGTACTTGGAGCACAGCAGTCACACGTGTTGCGAAGCAGTTTTTTTAAAAAAATTGTAAGTACACGCCCCTGTTATACAGGGGCTGAAAAATTGTGCCTTAGGCACTGGTGTGGTGGCATGGATCATTGAGGAGGAGGAAGAGGATAGTCAGTGAACATAACAGGACAGTCACTCAGCATCAGCATAGGCAGTCTTGAAGGGATGTGACATTATAAATTATTCCGTTATATCCGCTTCAGGTGCCTGGTAGCTGGTGGTGATCCAAGACTGATTCATTTTGATGAAGGTCAGTCGATCAACCGAGTCGGTGGACAGGCGCACCCTATGATCGGTGACAAATCCTCCAGCAGCACTGAATGTGCGTTCGGAAAGAACGCTGGAGGCAGGACAGGCCAGTAGCTCAATTGCATACTGTGCAAGCTCTGGCCAGTGATCCATCCTCAGGACCCAGTAAGCCAGAGGATTTTCGGTGGGAAAGGTGTCCAAGTCTGACCTTGCCCCAAGGTATTCCTGCACCATGTATATCAGACGCTGGCGATGGTTGCTGGAACCGATCATACCTTGGGGCTGCGGACTAAAAAATTGTCTGAACGCATCGGTCAGACGTCCACCTTCCCCACCGCTCCTTCTGCTACTGACCGAAGCCTCAGCAACTCGTTGTCCAGGACCAGGAGTCTGTAACCTCCCAGTTTCTGGGAACGCGTTGCACAGACCTTTCTGCAAGGCCTCCCTGAGATGTCTCATCCTCTGCTCCCTCTGCGACGGCAAGATAAGGTCCGCAACCTTACCCTTGTACCGTGGATCAAGGAGAGTGGCCAGCCAGTAATGGTCCCTCTCCTTGATCCGAAGAACACGAGGATCCTTCCGCAGGCTTCGCAGGATCAGGGAGGCCATGCAGCGTAGGTTAGCTGAGGCATTCGGTCCGGAGTCTTCTGGGTCACTGAGGATGACATGATCGCCAGCCACCTCCTCCCAGCCACGTACAAGTCCACTGGTTTGTTGGGACTGTACATCATCCCTAAAAGACTGCTGCTGCTGATGCTGAGTGCCAGGCTCCACCTCCATGCTCACACAATCCTCCTCCTCCTCCTCCTCATCCTCATCCTCTTCCTGTGTGATGGGTGGGACAGAAGGAACACTGTCCGGATAAAGGGGGCCTTGAGAGGCAAGGAAGTCCTCCTCTTCCTGCCTCTGTTCTGCCTCAAGTGCCCTGTCCATTATCCCACGCAGCGTATGCTCCAACAGGTGGACAAGAGGTACAGTGTCACTGATGCATGCACTGTCACTGCTCACCATCCTCGTGGCCTCCTCAAATGGTGAGAGGACAGTGCATGCATCCCTGATCATGCTCCACTGACGTGGGGAAAAAAAACCAAGCTCCCCTGACCCTGTCCTGGTGCCGTAGTCGCAAAGGTACTCATTGATGGCCCTCTGCTGCGTGTGCAGTCGCTGCAGCATGGCCAACGTTGAGTTCCACCTGGTGGGCATGTCACATATTAGGCGGTTCTTGGGCAGGTTCAGCTCCTTTTGCAGCTCAGTCAGCCGAGCACTGGCATTATAAGATCGGCGGAAATGCACACAGACTTTCCTGGCCTGCCTCAGGACATCCTGTAAGCCTGGGAACCTGCCCAAGAACCGCTGCACCACCAGGTTGAGGACGTGAGCCATACAGGGCACATGGGTGAGCTGCCCCTGTCGCAGGGCGGAGAGGAGGTTGGTGCCATTGTCAGAAACGACCATTCCTGGCTTAAGCTGGCGTGGCGTCAACCACCTCTCGGCCTGCCCCTGCAGAGCTGCCAGAACCTCTGGCCCAGTGTGGCTCCTGTCCCCCAAACACACCAGCGCAAGCACGGCATGGCATCTTTTTGCCTGCTTACTTGCGTAGCCCCTTGTACGCCTACGGAGCACCGCTGGTTCCGAGGACAGAGCACTGGAGGAAGAAGAAGATGAGGGGGTGGAGGAGAGAGGTGTGTCACAACCAGTAGCAGTAGTAGCATTTTGGAGGCGTGGTGGCGGAACAACCTCCAACACTACTGCACCTTGTCCTGCATCCCTCCCAGCTGCCAATAGAGTGACCCAATGGGCCGTGAAAGAAAGGTAACGTCCCTGTCCATGCCTGCTGGACCATGAGTCAGCGGTAATATGCACCTTACCGCTGACCGCCCTGTCCAGCGAGGCATGGACATTGCCTTCCACATGCCGGTAGAGAGACGGAATCGCCTTCCGTGAGAAAAAGTGGCGTTTGGGAACCTGCCACTGAGGAACCGCACATTGAACAAACTCACGGAAGGGGGCCGAGTCTACCAACTGAAAAGGCAGCAGTTGAAGTGCTAGCAATTTAGCCAAGCTAGCATTCAACCGCTGGGCATGTGGATGGCTGGGAGTGTACTTCTTTCGACGCTGGGGCAGGGAAATTTGCCTGCTACAATCGGACGTCGGTGTACTGCAAGTACTTGGTTGTGACACACCTAATTCTACACCTTCAGTCCTCTCAGAGCAGCTTTCAGAGAGGACTGAAGATGTAGTGGGGATGGAGATCCCAGCTGATGAGGAGCAAGGAGAGGTCCGCTTAGTTCTTTGGTGTGGGTCTTTTATGTGTGCTTGCCAACGAGCTGCATGGCAGGTCGACATATGTCTGCTCATGCTTGTGGTGCCCAAGCGGCTGATGTTTTGGCCACGCGAGATACGCTTGAGACAAATATTGCAAATAGCAGTGGTGCGATCTGATGCACTCGTCTCAAAAAAGGCCCACACCAAAGAACTTTTCTGATAACGTGCAGAGGCAGCGCCCTGCACAGGCGGAGCTCTGCGGTGTTGTACAGTTGCTGTGCTGGCCTCTAGCTGGCCTCCAGGGGGCATCCTGCCTCGTTGGACATGTGACGCCGCATCCTCCTCGTCCTCCTCCTCATCCTCTCTCCCTTCAGGCACCCACGTGGAGTCAGTGACCTCATCATCCCCTCCCTCTTCACCACTAGAGCAAACCTGGCAGTAAGCTGCAGCTGGTGGAACAGTACTGCCAGATTGCTGTCCTTCAGCATCCCCTCTCTCTGCGCGCACACTACTGACTTCCTCAAGCTGGGTATCATCATCCAAGCCTTCGAATCGTTGGGCATCCTCCTGGAGCATGTACCCAACACTGTGCTCAAAGAGTTCGGGGGACTCCTCAGGAGGACATGGTGGGTCTAGGGAAGGGGTGGCTGATGATGCCATTGAGTACGCGTTGGCAGCTGCTCTGCCAGTACCCTGAGCCTGGGTGAGAGAGGATGAGGAGGATGAGGAGGGCTTGGTCATCCATTCTACCAAGCCTTCAGCATGATGCGGCTCCACATGTCCAGCTGCCGAAAACAAAGACGCGCGTGTCCCATGGCCACGTGCTGATGACGATGCACGGCCACGTCCACTAGAAACAGAGCCTGCCTGCCCTGTGTTCTTGCCTCTGCACGCTCTGCCTCCCCTTGGCGGTCTTCCAGCCATTGTAGTCGGTAGTCCTGTGGGTGCTGCTGAGAAGAAAATATAGGAGCTCTGTGTGATGCCACTAACACACTAGAAGTCCTATGGGTGCTTCTGCAAAGAAAATATAGGAGCTCTGTGTGATGCCACTAACACACTAGAAGTCCTGTGGGTGCTGCTGAGAAGAAAATATAGGAGCTCTGTGTGATGCCACTAACACACTAGAAGTCCTATGGGTGCTTCTGGAAGAAAATATAGGAGCTCTGTGTGATGCCACTAACACACTAGAAGTCCTGTGGGTGCTGCTGAGAAGAAAATATAGGAGCTCTGTGTGATGCCACTAACACACTAGAAGTCCTATGGGTGCTTCTGCAAAGAAAATATAGGAGCTCTGTGTGATGCCACTAACACACTAGAAGTCCTGTGGGTGCTGCTGAGAAGAAAATATAGGAGCTCTGTGTGATGCCACTAACACACTAGAAGTCCTATGGGTGCTTCTGCAAAGAAAATATAGGAGCTCTGTGTGATGCCACTAACACACTAGAAGTCCTATGGGTGCTTCTGGAAGAAAATATGGGAGCTCTGTGTGATGCCACTAACACACTAGAAGTCCTGTGGGTGCTGCTGAGAAGAAAATATAGGAGCTCTGTGTGATGCCACTAACACACAATTGAAGTCCTATGGGTGCTTCTGGGAAGAAAATATATGCCCTATGGACTCCTCAGTACCCTGAGCCTGGGTGAGAGAGGATGAGGAGGATGAGGAGGGCTTGGTCATCCATTCTACCAAGCCTTCAGCATGATGCGGCTCCACATGTCCAGCTGCCGAAAACAAAGACGCGCGTGTCCCATGGCCACGTGCTGATGACGATGCACGGCCACGTCCACTAGAAACAGAGCCTGCCTGCCCTGTGTTCTTGCCTCTGCACGCTCTGCCTCCCCTTGGCGGCCTTCCAGCCATTGTAGTCGGTAGTCCTGTGGGTGCTGCTGAGAAGAAAATATAGGAGCTCTGTGTGATGCCACTAACACACTAGAATTCCTATGGGTGCTTCTGCAAAGAAAATATAGGAGCTCTGTGTGATGCCACTAACACACTAGAAGTCCTGTGGGTGCTGCTGAGAAGAAAATATAGGAGCTCTGTGTGATGCCACTAACACACTAGAAGTCCTATGGGTGCTTCTGGGAAGAAAATATAGGAGCTCTGTGTGATGCCACTAACACACTAGAAGTCCTGTGGGTGCTGCTGAGAAGAAAATATAGGAGCTCTGTGTGATGCCACTAACACACTAGAAGTCCTATGGGTGCTTCTGCAAAGAAAATATAGGAGCTCTGTGTGATGCCACTAACACACTAGAAGTCCTGTGGGTGCTGCTGAGAAGAAAATATAGGAGCTCTGTGTGATGCCACTAACACACTAGAAGTCCTATGGGTGCTTCTGCAAAGAAAATATAGGAGCTCTGTGTGATGCCACTAACACACTAGAATTCCTGTGGGTGCTGCTGAGAAGAAAATATAGGAGCTCTGTGTGATGCCACTAACACACTAGAAGTCCTATGGGTGCTTCTGGGAAGAAAATATGGGAGCTCTGTGTGATGCCACTAACACACTAGAAGTCCTGTGGGTGCTGCTGAGAAGAAAATATAGGAGCTCTGTGTGATGCCACTAACACACAATTGAAGTCCTATGGGTGCTTCTGGGAAGAAAATATAGGAGCTCTGTGTGATGCCACTAACACACTAGAAGTCCTGTGGGTGCTGCTGAGAAGAAAATATAGGAGCTCTGTGTGATGCCACTAACACACTAGAAGTCCTATGGGTGCTTCTGGGAAGAAAATATAGGAGCTCTGTGTGATGCCACTAACACACTAGAAGTCCTATGGGTGCTTCTGGGAAGAAAATATAGGAGCTCTGTGTGATGCCACTAACACACAATTGAAGTCCTATGGGTGCTTCTGGGAAGAAAATATAGGAGCTCTGTGTGATGCCACTAACACACTAGAAGTCCTATGGGTGCTTCTGGGAAGAAAATATGGGAGCTCTGTGTGATGCCACTAACACACTAGAAGTCCTGTGGGTGCTGCTGAGAAGAAAATATAGGAGCTCTGTGTGATGCCACTAACACACTAGAAGTCCTATGGGTGCTTCTGGGAAGAAAATATAGGAGCTCTGTGTGATGCCACTAACACACTAGAAGTCCTATGGGTGCTTCTGGGAAGAAAATATAGGAGCTCTGTGTGATGCCACTAACACACAATTGAAGTCCTATGGGTGCTTCTGGGAAGAAAATATAGGAGCTCTGTGTGATGCCACTAACACACTAGAAGTCCTATGGGTGCTTCTGGGAAGAAAATATGGGAGCTCTGTGTGATGCCACTAACACACTAGAAGTCCTGTGGGTGCTGCTGAGAAGAAAATATAGGAGCTCTGTGTGATGGCACTAACACACTAGAAGTCCTATGGGTGCTTCTGGGAAGAAAATATAGGAGCTCTGTGTGATGGCACTAACACACTAGAAGTCCTATGGGTGCTTCTGGGAAGAAAATATAGGAGCTCTGTGTGATGCCACTAACACACAATTGAAGTCCTATGGGTGCTTCTGGGAAGAAAATATAGGAGCTCTGTGTGATGCCACTAACACACAATTGAAGTCCTATGGGTGCTTCTGGGAAGAAAATATAGGAGCTCTGTGTGATGCCACTAACACACTAGAAGTCCTGTGGGTGCTGCTGAGAAGAAAATATAGGAGCTCTGTGTGATGCCACTAACACACTAGAAGTCCTATGGGTGCTTCTGGGAAGAAAATATGGGAGCTCTGTGTGATGCCACTAACACACTAGAAGTCCTATGGGTGCTTCTGGGAAGAAAATATAGGAGCTCTGTGTGATGCCACTAACACACTAGAAGTCCTATGGGTGCTTCTGGGAAGAAAATATAGGAGCTCTGTGTGATGCCACTAACACACAATTGAAGTCCTATGGGTGCTTCTGGGAAGAAAATATAGGAACTCTGTGTGATGCCACTAACACACTAGAAGTCCTATGGGTGCTTCTGGGAAGAAAATCTGGGAGCTCTGTGTGATGCCACTAACACACTAGAAGTCCTATGGGTGCTTCTGGAAGAAAATATAGGAGCTCTGTGTGATGCACTAACACACAATTGAAGTCCTATGGGTGCTTCTGGGAAGAAAATATAGGAGCTCTGTGTGATGGCACTAACACACAATTGAAGTCCTATGGGTGCTTCTGGGATGAAAATATAGGAGCTCTGTGTGATGCCACTAACACACTAGAAGTCCTATGGGTGCTTCTGGGAAGAAAATATAGGAGCTCTGTGTGATGCCACTAACACACAATTGAAGTCCTATGGGTGCTTCTGGGAAGAAAATATAGGAGCTCTGTGTGATGCCACTAACACACAATTGAAGTCCTATGGGTGCTTCTGGGAAGAAAATATAGGAGCTCTGTGTGATGCCACTAACACACTAGAAGTCCTATGGGTGCTTCTGGGAAGAAAATATAGGAGCTCTGTGTGATGCCACTAACACACTAGAAGTCCTATGGGTGCTTCTGGGAAGAAAATATGGGAGCTCTGTGTGATGCCACTAACACACTAGAAGTCCTATGGGTGCTGCTGAGAAGAAAATATAGGAGCTCTGTGTGATGCCACTAACACACAATTGAAGTCCTATGGGTGCTTCTGGGAAGAAAATATAGGAGCTCTGTGTGATGCCACTAACACACTAGAAGTCCTATGGGTGCTTCTGGGAAGAAAATATAGGAGCTCTGTGTGATGCCACTAACACACTAGAAGTCCTATGGGTGCTTCTGGGAAGAAAATATGGGAGCTCTGTGTGATGCCACTAACACACTAGAAGTCCTATGGGTGCTTCTGGGAAGAAAATATGGGAGCTCTGTGTGATGCCACTAACACACTAGAAGTCCTATGGGTGCTTCTGGGAAGAAAATATAGGAGCTATGTGTGATGCCACTAACACACTAGAATTCCTGTGGGTGCTGCTGAGAAGAAAATATAGGAGCTCTGTGTGATGCCACTAACACACTAGAAGTCCTATGGGTGCTTCTGGGAAGAAAATATGGGAGCTCTGTGTGATGCCACTAACACACTAGAAGTCCTATGGGTGCTTCTGGGAAGAAAATATGGGAGCTCTGTGTGATGCCACTAACACACTAGAAGTCCTATGTGTGCTTCTGGGAAGAAAATATGGGAGCTCTGTGTGATGCCACTAACACACTAGAAGTCCTATGGGTGCTTCTGGGAAGAAAATATGGGAGCTCTGTGTGATGCCACTAACACACTAGAAGTCCTATGGGTGCTTCTGGGAAGATAAAATGGGAACTCTGTTTGATGCCACTAACACACTAGAAGTCCTATGGGTGCTTCTGGGAAGAAAATATGGGAGCTCTGTGTGATGCCACTAACACACTAGAAGTCCTATGGGTGCTTCTGGGAAGAAAATATGGGAGCTCTGTGTGATGCCACTAACACACTAGAAGTCCTATGGGTGCTTCTGGGAAGAAAATATGGGAGCTCTGTGTGATGCCACTAACACACTAGAAGTCCTATGGGTGCTTCTGGGAAGAAAATATGGGAGCTCTGTGTGATGCCACTAACACACTAGAAGTCCTATGGGTGCTTCTGGGAAGAAAATATGGGAGCTCTGTTTGCTGCCACTAACACACTAGAAGTCCTATGGGTGCTTTTGGGGTGCAATGCTGTGCTAACAGCACTGCGGTTGGTACTACTGAAATACTGTACTAACAGTAAAACACGCACCAGACTAATCCCCAGCAGCAGCTAAAAACACACTAACCAGCAGCAATGGACGATCAATGACAGGTAGCAATGGTTTAGCAAATAAATAGCCAATGGTTTAGCAAAGTAGAGCAAATCTTTCTATATGAATGAATCTAGCAAAGACACAGAATCAGCCTGATCTCTCGTAAAGCCGGAACTCATGTGACCGGCGCCGGCGGCGTGGCGGCCTTTTACATGGTGGGGCGTGTACTAAAGCCCCTGAGCTGTAATTGGCTACAGGCGTCCTGCCTGTAGCCAATTATGGCTCTCCGAGTTTCCGGCGCTGTGATTGGCCAAGCATGCGGGGTCACAGTGCATGCTTGGCCAATCATCAGCCAGCAATGCACTGTGCCGGCCGCGCCGGCCGCAATGCATTGCGGGGCCGCTCGCATCACACGAATGTGATGCGAGCGGCCAAAATAGTTCTGGGCTCGCCGAGCGGGCGAACGCCGGGTGCTCGATGCGAACGCATCGAGCGGGTAACTCCCTTCAACAGTTGGTGGTGTCGATAGTTTCAGATGGGTGATTTAGCAAACGCCGGTGCTCGATGCGAACATAAGGATATGTTGTTGCATATTTAAATCTGTATCATGTTAGTATTGTTAAGCACGTGTACCTTTAAAGTTTAAACTCCAGGTATGGATTTTATTGCATAGTTACAGCTTGGGACAATTTAGGTATGTACTCAATGGTCCATACCTGTGGAAGTGGAGGATCACTGTAGTAGTATCTACTACAGTGATCATTGCTATCCAATCTTTACCTCTTCAAATTAGAGAATACTTTGCATTCATTGAGAAAAAGGCAAGGTGTTCTTTAGATGTCAGCCGTGCCAAACAAGCGACCCCTTGTGGTTACAATGCAGCAGGGCAGCAGCTCGGCATGGGACCTGGAAAACAGCGGCACCCACCGCAGTAGCCATTACTACAACAGTGATTCTCCGCTCCCACAGGAATGGCATATGCATACTTATATTGGTTAGAAAAGTAATTTTCATGACATTTATTAAAAATAAATATTTGATATTGTCAGTTTCAATTTTTTGTATCTTATAGGACTGTAACTTGATTTTCTATGAATGCAGTGCCTCTAGTGGACATAATGCTAAAGAACCTGTTCTGCATTTAGCAAGGTGAGTCATTTACTGAGTATCAGCCCCTAGCAATATTACCAACGTGTTTGTACCTGTCTTCAACAGATGAGTTGTGTGCAGTTTCTTTTCTGCTTGTACCAGACCAATAAATCGATTAGCTGTTTGTTTTTGTAGTTCTAGTTCATCTGTCTCCAAACTTTCTAAGCAAAGGGACAGTTTACTGTCGTTCAGGCTTTGGGGGCGGGGGGGGCAGGTTGTGGCCAATGGGAGTAGAAAATGCCCTGCATCAGTGCTCCATCATTGGTTTTAATGGGAGATATAGGGGGTTATTTACAAATGGCAAATCCACTTTGCACTGAAAGTGCACTTGGAAGTGCAGTCGCTGTAAATCTGAGGGGTAGATCTGAAATGAGGGGAAGCTCTGCTGATTTTATCCAATCATGTGCAAGCTAAAATGCTGTTTTTTATTTTCCTTGCATGTCCCCCTCGGATCTACAGCGACTTTACTTCCAAGTGCGTCAGTAAGGGGAATGTTGCCCCATCATTAGTATCCGTGGGTGGAATAGTGCCCTAAGGGCCAGATAAAGGCATGCAAAGGGCCATATCCGGCCCCCGGGCCTCAGTTTGGAGACCATTGTTCTAGTTAAAACTTTCCACTCAAACTGACACGAAAATGGTTTTAAAAAATAAAATTCTATTCAAATATATATTCTAAACTGAAAAAGTACCCTCTATTAATCTCAGCCTCCTCCAAATCTCCAAATTCCCTTTTATTTTTGAATTCCTGTAAGAGGGTGGCTACATTCATTCTCTACGGTCCCACTGTATGTAGGAATGTAGCCACACTCATTTGCTTGCTTCTGCGGTAGACTATGGACTATGGCAGTGATGGTGAACCTTGGCATCCCAGATGTTTTGGAACTACATTTCCCATGATGCTCCACTACACTGCAGAGTACATGAGCCTCATGGGAAATGTAGTTCCAAAACATCTGGGGTGCCAAGGTTTGCCATCACTGGACTATGGGATGTGTAGTGTGCATACAGCAGTACACATGACTGCAACTTATGTGCAGTGCTCGTTCCAAACAAAAGCGTGTGGAGGAAAAGAAGAGGTTAAGGAGCTTGCAGAGGACTTTACAAGGAGGAAGGAAAACACAGTAATGGATGAGTCCAGTATCTGGCTGGAATGTCAAGAGGCTGTCTGGGTTCAGGACTGTGCACTGTGTCCGCTGACATCCGCCGCCCCATAGAGAACAATGGGTGGACCGATCGTGTGAAAAGGGCCTTAGGTGTTAACACAATCACATCCCTCAAACACCTAGGAATTCAGTTTTTACTTGATTTCAGCCTCTTGTAATCCTTTGTAATGCATCTTTCAGACTGGAAGAGGGTGGGACAGCACTTATGGCCAGCTAGGTTCCTGCAGTGTACATGTCCTGGTAAGGAAAACAATGACTGGAGAAGAAATCAGAGAAATTACCTAATCCGACAGTTGCTTCTCTTTTCCTGTCCAATCACAGACTGGGGGCAGTGAGGTGACCTGGCTGTGCCGTGTGGCAGGACTGTGCAAATGTCAGGGCAGGTTGGACAAAACTACAAATCCTTTGGCTGGTAAAATAGTTCCTCTGAAGCCTGGTACACGCGATGAGATTACCAGACGAATAATCCTCCATTTTTTATTAATTTTTTGCATACTAATCTTATGAAAATGAAGAGGTTACTAAAGTCACAAAAATTCTCGTATGGGACAGAAAAATAAAATAGATGCATTGAATTTTCATTGTATTTTTGGATGAAAACTGTAGTGTTTAAGGCCTCATGCACACCGGACGTTAAAATAACGTTATAAAAACGTCAGTAGCTTTGCAGTGAGTTTTTCAGCTTTTTTCAAAGCGTTTTTTAGCGTTTATTTGCATTTTTTTGTGTTTTTTAGTGTTTTTTTTTTGTTGAAGAAAAAATACTATTATTTTTTTTTTTCAATGGATCAAAAACGTTAAAAAACACTGGTGAGCGAAGTTTTTGAGCGTTTATCGACGTTTATCAGCGTTTATCAGTGTTAGAGCGTTTTTACAGCTGAAAAACGTCTCTCGGAACCCGCTAGTTTTTTTTTTTTTTTTTACTGCTCAAAAACGTCACTGCGCAAAACTGCTGATAACAGCGTCTGTGTGCATGGACACATAGGATAAAATGATGGAGAGTTTAATGACTGTAGAAAAAAAACGTCTACAGCCAAAAACAGCGGCTGTAAAAACGTCCAGTGTGCATGAGGACTAAATGAAAATTGTACAATCTGGTATTGCACGATAAAAATGTTCACGTTTGTCCAATTGGATAATATCGGATGAACTGTCACGCTCGGCTCTCGGAAGCTGCGTACTAATGATCAGATTATCACACGATCGCTTCGAAGTTGGTATTTTCTGTACGATTGTCTGATCGTGTATATCGGCCTTGAATGTATTTTAACTGTATATTTAGCTGCTTTACCCAAAGTTGTTTTACCAGTTTGTCATTTTTTACTTTTTTCACTTGTATTGTTAAGGATATTGAAAGAACAAGAAGATAAAGTAAAAGAAAAGACAGTGCGGCTGCTGGACTCTCCCAAGAAGAAAAGCTGCTGTTCCAGGCAGTAGCCAATGATATTTAATGTCTCATTTGATGCATACACTACTGTTCTATGACCAGATGTCTTTAGTTGTATATTTTTGTAGTATAATTCTACCAATCAACATAATATTTATTGTTAAATTGCTACAAACTTATTTTAATTTTTTTCCTGAAATGTAATTCAGGAAAATGTTCCTTATACTGCTATACAGAACACTGAAAGTGTAAAATTCTAAGATTTATTTTTTAAGTAAACCTGAGTAATTCAAACTGAACATACTGTATAATGAAAATTTTCAAAGAACAGATTATTTTCAGAAAAAAAACCCACATTGAAATGTTTAGTAGATCCAGAGATACAATGAAACAGATATTGTGTGTCACCAGCAGGGGGCAGAAGGCTATCACCCAGCACAATTCTAGCAAGTCTAGTGTTCCCCTGAGCCACCGAAGGAAAACAGATGAGGTTCAGACAGGCTGAAGGTCAGGGCTCACTGAAGGTCAGGGCTCACTGAAGGTCAGGGCTCATTGAAGGTCAGGGCTCACTGAGGGTCAGGGCTCACTGAGGGTCAGGGCTCACTGAGGGTCAGGGCTCACTGAGGGTCAGGGCTCACTGAGGGTCAGGGATCACTGAAGGTCAAGGCTCACTGAAGGAAGGTCAGGGCTCACTGAAGGAAGGTCAGGGATCACTGAAGGTCAGGGCTCACTGAAGGTCAGGGATCACTGAAGGTCAGGGCTCACTGAAGGTCAGGGCTCACTGAAGGTCAGGGCTCACTGAGGGTCAGGGCTCACTGAGGGTCAGGGCTCACTGAAGGTCAGGGATCACTGAAGGTCAGGGATCACTGAAGGTCAGGGATCACTGAAGGTCAGGGCTCACTGAAGGAAGGTCAGGGCTCACTGAAGGAAGGTCAGGGCTCACTGAAGGTCAGGGCTCACTGAAGGTCAGGGCTCACTGAAGGTCAGGGCTCACTGAAGGTCAGGGATCACTGAGGGTCAGGGCTCACTGAGGGTCAGGGCTCACTGAAGGTCAGGGCTCACTGAAGGTCAGGGCTCACTGAAGGTCAGGGATCGGGATCACTGAAGGTCAGGGCTCACTGAAGGTCAGGGATCACTGAAGGTCAGGGATCACTGAAGGAAGGTCAGGGCTCACTGAAGGTCAGGGATCACTGAAGGTCAGGGCTCACTGAAGGTCAGGTCTGGCAGCAGACAAATGTAATCCAGAATCGAGCATAAGACAGCTGGCAGATGGAGGGTGCAAACCAAAATCGGTCATAACCGAAGGCCAGTTATAAAAGGATGAGACAAGGGCAGGCAGACTCAGATAGTAAGAGCAAGAAAAGTCATAATAAATCAGTGCATTTGAATATAAAAAAGCAGCCAGCCAGTTAGGATACAGAAACCATTAACCACTTCAGCCCCGGAAGCTTTCAGCCCCTTCATGACCAGGCCATTTTTTGTGATCCGGCGCTGCGTTGCTGTAACTGACAATTGCGCGGTCGTGCAACGCTGTACCCAAACAAAATTTATGTCTTTTTTTCCCCACAATTAGAGCTTTTTTTTGGTAGTATTGGATCACCTCTGCGGTTTTATTTTTTGCGCTATCAACAAAAAAAAAGAGCGACAATTTTGAAAAGAAAAACAATATTTTTGACTGTTATAAAACACATCCAATAAAAAAATGTATGTAATCTTCATCAATTTAGGCCAAAATGTATTGTGCTACATATTTTTGGTAAAAATAAATCCCAATAAGCGTATATTGATTGGTTTGCGCAAAAGTTTGCGAATCTACAAACTATTTGATATTTTTATGACATTTTTATTTTTACTAGCAATGGCGGCAATCAGCGATTTTTAGTGGGACTGCAACATTGCGGCAGACAAATTGGACACTAAGTGCCACTTTTTGGGGACCAGTGACACCAATACAGTGATCAGTTCTAAATAAATGCATTATCACTGTACTAATGACACTGGCAGGGAAGGAGTTAACATCCGGGGCCACCAGTGGCAGCTGGTGGCTTTTTGTTTGGGAGGGGCGACAAACAACCACCCTCCCCACGCGGCACTTCAAACCCACCCCACCCCACTGTCTTCCGGTCCACCGGCACATACCCCATCTAGGCGGAGGGCACATTGGGCAGCAGTGGCGATTTGGGCATTGGCGGGCACATCTGGCAGCGGCAGGGATCGGACATCGGTAGACATCAGGCTGCGGCGGGCATCGGTTCCTGTGTCTACTCCCCTCCTACTAGGTATCCAAAAGGATCACCTGTCCTTTCAGCCAATTGGGTAATGGGTATCCTGATTGACCGGGAGGAGGATCACTGTTGAAACAGCAAATATTCATTCGCTGTCGCAACACTGGGTGGACTCCAGACGCAATGCTCTGCGCCCCGAGCCCACCCTATTTTGAAGCCTATTAGAGCCTCTGTCTGTAATCAGGTGCTTCAAAAAACACCCCCGCCATAGAAATTGGGAGAGCGGCGGCGGTGGAAAGGGGAGGCGGCCCCTGTGTGCCCACAATGGAAGGGCTGCCCCTGGATTTAAGTGTGCTCCTAGGGAGTGCTTTCTAACTGTGTGGGGGATGGTTTAACTGGAGGAAGAGAGAGATCTGTGTTCCTAATTAGCAGATTACACTGCCATTCTCCCTCTCCAGTGAACGATCAGCAGGTCCTGCTAATTAGCTCCAGCTGTGCCCGATCACACGTGCGCGCCCCAGACCCCATGGAGGACACAGCGTACAGGCACGTTATTTTTCGTGCAGCCAGGCCGCCCTGCCGCAGAAAATGTGCGGTGGGTGGTCCGGAAGCGGTTAATCAGGAACTGTTTAATTTTCAGCCCTGGTTCACACTGATGCAATGCAAGAAACGCACAAGATTTGCAGCATTTTCCGGCATCGCACTATTTAGCATTCGCACCGCATCCATGCGATCTGCTGCAGCTGTCAATGTTAAATTAATAACATCCCAAAAGATATTGCAAAATGCAGTGCAATTGCCAGACTGCAATTCAGGCGCAGAAAAAAAAAAGGAAAAAAAGGGCCTTGCGCCATTTTGGTGCGGATGGGATGTTATTTGAGCTATACAAAATGTATGGCTTAAATCGCACTGTACAGACAACGCATGTGATTTGCACAAGAATGCGGTGCGATTCATGGGCAAATTACATGAGGTGTTCCACACGCACCAGTGTGAACCAATATAAGCACTACTAATTGTGGTTAGGTGTGCAACTGCAGTGTAACCATGCTACAGTGCTAAATATTGTCCAGCAGATGGCAGGGGTGAGCATCTAAACACAGCAGATTCGTGCACCTCGGGAGACTGCAAGAAATACACAGCTGCAGGTGGACAGTTGCATACAGGCAGCTGAATGTATATATAAATTTCACACTTTCCTGTTAAACTCAATCATGGCCCTGCTCCTGCCCACTTCTGTGCCTTACTATAGCTCCTTAAATATGATGGGTGGACAGGCTCATGTCAGACCTTTACAGGAACAGTCAACACTTTGTGTATTGCTTCAGCTGCCTGTATCTTTGGTTCCACTGATAATTCTGATGTGCGGTTTTAGGTAAACATAATCTCTGTGTACATATTTTCCATTGTGTGCCCAGTTTGAATTGCCCAGGTTTGGGACAAGTTTACTTTAACAAAAATAGGCAAAAATAGAATTCTGCTTTCATGTGAAAGAACGTACATATTGTTGGTTTGATCTTTGGTCTTCTATGAAACCAAACACTTGCCTCTGTTTAGAGAGGAAGCAAACTTTTTTTTTTTTTATCTGTTGTGCCCCTGTCTTATCAGCTTATGTTGCTGCTAAAATGTTTTTGAATAAGGGAGTCTGAAATGGAAATTCAATATAGAGCCACTTAGCACCATAATAAATGCCCCTGGGCTCCATATGAAATGGGTCTCAGGGAGACTGCTGGGAAGGGAAACTAAGGCATGCCATACATGGAGCAAATTTCTTTCCTGCAACCACAAGTTTCAGGAAAGAAATTTGCTTGATTCCCCCATCAACGCAGACAGTGTGGATGCAGGAATCTTTCCTGCTGGGCCATTGTCTTCTCCTAGCAGGGGAGGGGGGTAAGGGAAGCCTTCCCCACCGGGAGAAGACAGTGATTATTGCTAGCACCTATAGCAGCCGCTAGCGATAATCACAAGTAAAGCCTAGCATGCTGGTTGTACTGAAGCTGATCGATCGATCATCTTGGTTCATTCAGCCTGCCCATACACGGTTGGAGTTCAGCAGGAACCAGCCGAGATTCCAACAGTGTATGGCCTGCCTAAATTGTTGGCATTCAGGTACAGGTTCTTATTACTGAGTGTACAAAGAGTCTTACTTCTGCTGTTAGAAGCATTGTAGAAAATGTTTACTCATAGGACAAAAATCATAGTAAATGCTAACTGGGTGTAGCTGGGAACCTAGGTAGAAATATTTTTTTCGTTGGAACCCCCAAAAAAGCAAATATGTGGCTCAACCAACAAGCATCTACCCAAACTGAAAATCCATTTAAGTAGACTGGCACAGTAAATGTGACATAGCTGACCATTGGAGTTGCATGATGTAGGTCATTGGTCTTTACACCCACATTCAAATTGCTAACTTGCTATTCAATTGAGTTGAATCAGATGTCTTGTAATATTAGGCTGAAAACCAGCCTTTGGCATTAGTTTGACATCAGTTTATGACTCTTATGCAATCCTTCAGAAATCATTGACAGCAGCATTTGACTTGCAGCTGACCTCTTTCTAACCTGCATTTTTGCTGCTTCAAACAGGTTCTTCATTCCCGTAGAGCTGTGTGAGAATGCTAAACCCCATCCAAGGTGACTGCCCATTAACACAGGACCTAAGACTAAGCAAAAGCCATCTCGTGTGACCAGGGCAGCCATCAGAAATTGTGGGGCCCCTTACACAGCTCTAGGTCTGGGCCCCCCCCCCCCTCGAGCCTGACCACCAATATTCCCCAGAGTCCTGCCCACTGGCCGTCCCACCGAATCTGCCCACTAGCCATCCCACCAAGTCCTTCAGTGCCTCAGCCCCCTCACACCTGTATGCCCTCAGCCCCCTCACACCTGTACGCTCTCAGCCCCCATTACACCTGTACGCTCTCAGCCCCCTCACACCTGTACGCTCTCAGCCCCCTCACACCTGTACGCTCTCAGCCCCCATTACACCTGTACGCTCTCAGCCCCCTCACACCTGTACACTCTCAGCCCCCTCACACCTGTACGCTCTCAGCCCCCTCACACCTGTACGCTCGCTCTCAGCCCCTTAACACCTGTACGCTCCTAGCACCACTCACATGTGTGTATTTGACAAGCATGTACATACACACAGGCATGTACTCCCACAGAGACATGTACACACACAGAGACATGTACACAAAGAGACATGTACACACACAGAGACATGCACACACAGAGACATGTACACACACAGAGACATGTACACACACACAGACATGTACACACAGAGACATGTACGCACACAGGCATGTACACACACAGGCATGTACACACACACACAGAGACATGTACACACACAGGCATGTATACACACAGGCATGTACACACACACAGAGACATGTACACGCTCTCAGCCCCCTCACACCTGTACGCTCTCAGCCCCCATCACACCTGTACACTCTCAGCTCCCTCACACCTGTACGCTCTCAGCCCCCTCACACCTGTACGCTCGCTCTCAGCCCCTTCACACCTGTACGCTCCTAGCACCACTCACATGTGTGTATTTGACAAGCACGTACATACACACAGGCATGTACTCCCACAGAGACATGTACACACAGACATGTACACACACAGAGACATGTACACAAAGAGACATGTACACACACAGAGACATGTACACACAGAGACATGTATGCACACAGGCATGTACACACACACAGAGACATGTACACACACAGGCATGTATACACACAGGCATGTACACACACACAGAGACATGTACACACAGGCATGTATACACACAGGCATGTACACACACACAGAGACATGTACACACAAAGGCATGTACACACACAGGCATGTATAAACACAGGCATGTACACACACAGGCATGTACACAGTCACATACACAGCCGCCCTTACTTGTAAGGTGATCCTAGTCCCAGCTTTTGTTTCCATATGCAGAGGGGTGCACATGCGGGAAATGGCCAGAGGTGGCAGCAAAGAGCCCGATGTCAGCTCATGACAGAGCAGCAGCCTTCCGACTCACACATACAGGAGCTCCTCTGCACCCGACCCTGCCTTCACATATCCCTGCCAGTCCGCCGGGCCCATCCAGACAATGGGGCCCCTTACAAGTGTATGGGCTGTACCCCCCTGATGGCGGCCCTGCGTGTGACCTAAAAGCATTTCTGTTCATGGTTGAAGCTCTTCCAGCAATCAACCTCATACAACAATGAGTTCCTATTTCATAAGCCCCAATTTATAAGTGCAGTTTAACCCAGTTAGTATTTGCCTCAATAAAATATATTCTGATTGGCTGCAATGTGTTAGCACACTTTGAAAGTTATCAATTTAAAATTAAGAATTGATTTTGAATAAGGCTGCCAGTGTTACTTTCATGTCTGACCATTGCGTTTACTTATGCCCAACATTATTATTTAGGAAAATCTTCCAAAGAGAGATTTATTGTTTCCTCTAGTAACTGGTCAAATTGCTTTCTTTCCACCATGCTGTATTGGCAAAATGTACGAGAAAGTCTCATAGGTTCCTACAGGTACCAAGAACACCAAAGATAAAATACGGCTCTTTCAGAATTAAGGTTGGAGTGGGCCAAGGGATAGGTAGAAGAAGCAGCTGCCTTGGAAGCTTCAACAGGAAGCGGGTGCAAAAAGTGCAGGATCTACAATCTATGCTGCTGAAGTAGCATATAGTTTATTGGGGAAAGGGACACTCTTTGGTCATTTTGCTTTAAGACCTAAAGATCTTCCTCTTGGCACTGCCTATAAACATGACAGGAAGCCCCTGATGCTGTTTATATAATCTCTTTTCCTTTTATTGCTGAAGAGCTTTCTTGATACTTTCTAAGTATTTATTGGGTTTTAAGTATTGGGCAGCATATGATTTACTTTTTCTCATCTGGCAACGCTGGTACCCTTTACTTTTGTGATAAGCTTTGTGATACTGTGCTCAGAGTATGCTTGCAGGTCTGCCCATATCTATGGCCAGCTTTAGTCAACAAGGCAAAAATGTGCAAACCACCATCAGAATTCATTTTTCATTGATCTGACTTTAGTAAACTGAAATCGAATTGGTTCCTACAGTTTACAGGGCTTTGCACGCTGCCCATGTTGCACTCTTGTACCGATTAAGAATGATAGTCTTTTGACATTGCACATAAAAACTTTACTGTTTGTAAAATTTGTTTTGCATCTGTGTATGTGTAGGGATAGCAAATAATGATGCCCATTGCAAACAAACAGCTGTTTTCTATTAGTCTTTTAAAAGAAACTTGATGGAAAACTGGTAATTCACAAAGAGAAGTCAGCAGTGGTCTCTTGGGTTTCGTCTAAACTCCTGGTGCCCAACTTGCCACCCGAGGGCTGCATGCAGCCCTTTGGTATATGATGTGCAGTCCTCGGACCTCAGCAGTTTGCAGTGGGAACATTGATTAGAGTAATAACATCGATCTCTACTAGCCTCATGTTACATTTTCCCAGTTTCATATCTTCTTCTGTAGCATATCCACAGTCAAAAATGTAGCACATCCACACTCTCTGACCCAGAGGCGTAACAAGAACCTTCAGGGCCCCAGTGCAAGAAACCATATAGGGCCCCCCTTACCCCCAGCCAGGGCCCCCCACGGTGGCAGAACACTGGGGCCCAGTCAGAAGTGCAATTTTTGCGACCCTGGTAGTTTCACCACTGGTGTCAGTAGACTTTTTTTTAAAAATATTTTTATTATTTTTTTACCATTTTATTTAATTTATTTTACAATTTTATGTTTTATAATTATTTTAGGAGTGACGTTGTCAGACTTTGAGAACATATAAGCAGTCTAAACAGACCTTTAAGACAGAAAAAGAAGATTAAGGACAGCCCTGAATCTCCATCTCTGCAGCTTCAGTAGCACAGGATAAATGGACAGGAATAGCTCTGTACAGATCTTCCTGTTCATTCACAAACTGAAGCATAGTGAGCACAGTTTACTGTGCCTCTTTTATGAATAAGGAGCCCGTGATCGGTATGGATCACTGACTCTATTCAGTAAGACAAGAAAGGGGCCGGTAAATTACACATTTACCTGCCCCTTCCCTGCTCTCCATCCTGACAGATCCCCTACAGCAGCCGGTGGAAAAGGCAGGAGGGAAATTGGCAGCACTGTGGGGGATGTGGGGGATTACACAGAGGCCCGGGGGCAGCAGGAGGTGGATAGGAGGGGTGGTGGTGCAGCATGTAGAGAAACCTATCCCTTCCATTTTCCTGAAGGAGAAAAATAGAGGGGATCAGTTGCTTCTCCATGCCGTCCACCACCCCTCCTATCCAGGTGTACAGCTCGCTACATAGGCCCCCTGGAGCATGGGGACAGTCCCAATTGTGACGCCTGTGGCCCCCTGTAGGGATGCCCCTGCTCTGCCCCCTATTTCCTCTAGTAGGTCTGCAGTTTATAACAGTCCTCTTAAGCGTTACATATATTGAACACTTTGTGCAGCCCTTTGGTAATATCAGGGGCTGCATTTGAGGCCCCCTTTAGCTCATAAATTGACAACTGCTGATCTAATCTAAGTGCTGTCATTTTTAGACATCACATACAGCCCCACCTGCTGGTGAAATGTGGCAGTACATTCTAAACAATCTTTCAATTTCTTTGTTGACCTTTTTCCATCATTTGTTAACAGTAAAAATAGCATTGGGGGTTCCAGCGTTCTTTAAAGAAGCTAAAAAATGTTTTACTGTCAAGAAAGGTCACAGGAAAACAGGGACATTCTAACTAGACTGAGAAAAATAAGTTGATTCTGATTGTTTGTTATGGGCAACAAATCTTTTCCACGTATATACTTTTCTCACGGTGTGGTGTAAAATATTTGTTGCTGAGGCTAGATTTGGACAGAATACTGTCTTTAGATAAGAATGAATACAAGTTATTGATCAAAAAGCATTAATAAGTTATTCATTTTAAATACTTTATGGATTGTCACTGTTGTCCTAGAAAGATGCTTATTTTTAGAAATGTTGATCAGCTTTTTTAAATGATATTGTATTATTTAATGTTAAATGTATAAATAAATGTATTCTGAATTTAATGAGAACGTGAATCATTCTTTTCAAAGATAAGTTTTTTTTTTCAAATTATATTTTAATCTCTTATATTTAAAACTCCACACCAGTTACAACTAAAATCTGCCCTACCTAGTTTGACCATATTTGGACCCACCAGTGCCCACATTAAAGTGTATATACAGGCAAAACTTTTTTTTTTTTGTTTTGATAGGGTAGGTAAGGGTTAAAATCCCCGCCAGGTTATTTTTTTTGTCTGTTTTTTGGGGAAATTTAATTTCTCTTCCTGTTACAGGGACACATCAGAATGTTAAATGAAATCTCTCAAAGTGAAGAGAATTCTCGTTGACCTCACAACAGTCTCCATAATAAGATTCCCCCAGAAATAGACATGGGTCATTCCAGCAGGGCAGTCGGGTGCAAGATGAAGCTACAGTGCTGAGGAGGCTGTTGGTGGCCCTGAGGGGTGCCCCCTAGTCCGGGGGGTCCTGCCTTGGGCTCAGGTGCTGGAAGGATCTTGCCACGCCCTTCCTAGAAGCACGGCAGCGAGAGAGGGCAGTGTTAGTAGATCAGCACTGCAGGGGACTTACAAGGGGGGAGACTGCCACATGTAGCCAGTTCTCCCTGAAGACAGCGGTGTGCTTATATCTTTATCCTTCCCCAGGAGATCTCCTGAGAGTCAGCCAGTAGGGCTGGTGAAAAGTTGGTCTGGAGAAGTTAGCCTGGAAGGCTAGTGAAAGGGGCAGATGCAGTCATGTGGGTTGGCAGTGCCTGAAAGGTGGTGCTGGGATTAGTAGCCACAGGAGGAGACATGCAAGCTGTTTAACTGACATCTACTACACAGCAAGGGGCTTTGAGTCAATGTCTGTAAGGGGCCATTGTTAGATCTGACTGAGAGCCTGTCAGATCAACTAACAGTGATTCAGCTGGGATCGGCAAGCAAGTATGTGCCGGAGGAGTGTAAAGGAGGATGTCCCTGAAGTTGTTGCCAAAGTTTTGCTGAAGTCAAGTGGGCATCCCATAATCTTCCATCCCTATCCAAGTTATTAACCACTAATAAATAACAAAAACAAAGTCACAGGCATTCACGTGCCTGTGAAAATCTGATGTGCCTGGTTGTGCTGGAGTGGGGGATTCGAGTTAATCTGTGGCTACTTAGGGGGTGCGCTACACTTAGGTAAAGTTCATCTAAACCTACTAGTCATCTAACAACACCCTCAGTGAGTGCTGGTGTCCAGGGGTGTCTCCGCTGCTCCTCGACAGATAGAGGAGTCATTCTAAGACAGGAAGTGAGTTAAAGGCTGGATCGCCTGGTAAAAATAAAGGAATAAGGGAAGCATGGACAACACTGAGGTGGGTGGAGGCTTGAATCATTGCAATGAATGAGGGAAGGGCTGACAACGCTGAGGTAGACAGGAACGTGAATGATGGCAAAACATATTTACCTATTGTGGAAGCAACCATCAACGCAAGTCGAATAGAACAGGCTGTATGGGCTTGTCTTCACTTGGCATAGAACAAGGTGGAAAGCATTGTCAGCCCTCCACTGGAAATGTAACACACAAATGAAAACTGACATCAACAGGTAACTGCACAGGGAGCTGAATGGAGGTAACACATGGCCATGGTATCTATGATTATTAGAGGTAATCATCGTTTATTTGTTGTTGGCTGGAGAAACACTGAGGACAGAATTGCTTGGAAGCTTAGTGGTTGTAAGCCCTTCGATATACACAGTGAAGTGACAAGCATCAGATGATACACAGAGATGAAACAAATCCTCCTACATAAGTTATACCTGCTTATCTGTAGCCACCTCTTCTCTACAACCATTTAAAGTCCAGAAATTATACAGCATGTCTGCTCAAAAACAGGGAGCAGGGAGCTGAAGTTACACTCAGCAGATCTCATTGAGGAGAGCTGATTGGAGGGAAGGGACACAGATGGTGCTCAAAGCTGTTCTAATTTATACAAAATGGGACAGGAAACACACACTCCCAGGTCCAGAATTCTCAGAAAGAATCTGCTCAGTCAACTTCTGTCTGCAAGGAATGATGGGACAGATAGAGATCATCACCTCATGTCTGTCACTTCCTGTGCAGAATATTTAGTGACACTGCTGGAAGGAAATTCAATGATCAGACTCCAGCTATTGATAACCAATGTATGTGATTTAGAGTTGCTGTTCCCACCACCAAAGTCTACTGAGAGAGTGTCTGGTAAGAAAAGATGTCACACATTGACATTCCAATCATAGTCTGATCCAGGAGAACCCTGCAGACTCATCTATTATCTACTGAAATACATAGGCCTACAGGACCATCAGTCAGGAGTATCTCCCATCCTCAGGGCCAAGAGACACAATTGATTGCACTCAGCACACATAACCATGGGGCGCAACCCAATGTGTGTAGATGGAAAAAAAAACATGGACGGCTTCAGGGCCAGATACACCCAAGTAGGGCCAAAACTATCTTTTTTTTTCAAACGTAAATTTTATTCAAAAAATATTTTTTTTATACATCTTTTACATTCACATTTAACATACACAATTTATTTACACAATACACTACTACACTATGGATCATTTTTCCCTATCTGTCTAAATAATATCCTATTTTTATTTATCCACAATATCATTCAATACTTAAAAAGAGAGAGAGAATTGAGTGAAAATATTAATTCCCAGTTGACTCTACTTTGATGACCTGTGGGGGGGTTATAGCATTGCCTATGGAAAATGTAGGGTACCAAAAGTTCATTGTTTCACGAGAGCATGCAAATTTAGGGTTTGACATGTTGGTTATTTATTTATATCTTTCTAAAGATTGGGTAATATAGAGAGTGTCTGTGTGCACTAACATGATCAACATGAAGTGTATTTTTTACTGAAAATTTGTCCTTGATAAACTATTATATAAAGTTAATATTGTGTGATATAAAAAATTGGAACTACCACAATTTTATTCTCCAAGATCTCTGCTCTCACAAAATAGATGTCGTTTGGAGGTTCTATGTAATCCTCAGGCCTAAATTGTTTTTTTTTTTTTTTAAACCTGTGCAAAAAAGGGCTCTGGCAGTGAAAGGGTTAAAAGCTATCTCCGTGAATGATGTACTCATGCTGATGTGTATTCCACCAATCCCGACGCATGGAGCCATATCCTATCTCCAGGCCACAGGGTCATC
Organism: Lithobates sylvaticus; assembly: GCA_028564925.1. Lineage (NCBI taxonomy): Eukaryota > Metazoa > Chordata > Amphibia > Anura > Ranidae > Lithobates > Lithobates sylvaticus. The sequence continues at coordinate 179,679,474 of CM053029.1, read as the reverse complement.
ATTTCCTGTCCAGGGGACTGGCTGTATCTGCCTGATCATTATTTGCCCAGGGACCAGTCTTCCCACACTGACTGTAAGGTGAAGAGAAGAGGAGCATTCCACCAACCGCAGAGAGCGATGTGACAACATTACCGCTTCACACACCTATGGTGAGGGGGCACAGCCTGGAGGTATTTCACCATATGTATATCAGAGTACATAGGTTGCATATTATGTGACTTATTGCCTTATGTAGGTTGTATACTATATGATATAATGTAGTACATAGGTTGTATTATACAGGGTATATTATGATCTATAGATAGTATTGTACATGGTAATATACTGTATATTATCTGATGTGGGGCTTTCACCTCTCTGACACGGCTGATCATAAAAACACGTTTGTTGTAAAAAATGGGGTTAAAACAGGTGGCGAGAAAGCATTGCATCGCTTCCTCACCGCCCTGTCAGTAGCCCCTGGTGCGCACTCCTAACGCTGATCAGGCTTCAGAGCCAAAGGAGATTTAGATGCATGACTAAGGGAACCCTCACACCATCTATAGAGACCTGTAGGTCTCTGCAGGACACACAAAAACAAATGTTTATTATGTGTCTTGTTCACGCCAAAACGCAGGTGTGATTATTCAGCGTGTCTGCATTTTTCCTCACAGCTCCACACTGGAACACAGACAAAAGGACAGCTCCGCTCTGCATGACCTCGTGTGACAGAAAATGGGAGGGACAGCGGAGCGGTGCTCTGTGTCTATACTGCAGCCTACTTTCCCACAAATCGGATCTTGGCTGGGATAACACTGCCAGGTATGTCTAGTGCAAGGGGAAATGTTCTTGGGCACTGATGGTGTAGGACAGAATGGCAAAGATGAGGAGCAAAGAATGGCAGAACAGATGAGGACGAAATAATGGTGGCACAGATGAGGAGGAACAAACTGATGTAAACTATGTCTCTGAAAGTGAAATCTGTATGTTTTTTTTTTTTATCAGTTTTTATGTATGTATGGTTTGAACGAGGCCTTAAGAGATGTACAGTATATAAGATGTATTGTATATTAGGGGTATGCATTGTATTATACAGATATTATGGGATGTCTCATCTCCCAGATATCCTACAGGCACTTCAGCACAGCCAAATTGTTGGTCCAGGTGCTCTTTGGGCACAGGTAGCTGATGCCCTCCCAGCAGGCCTCCTCCTCAATCAGGCAGAGGCGGGGCAGTCTGCGGGCTGGAGATGCATGGGCAGCAGAAGTGGCATTATGGGCCCCCCAGAACAGCAGTCAGGCCCGCCAGCAGGCAACACAGGAGCCGTGTATGTCCTCAAGCTGCCATCTTGGAGAGAGCCAGTCATTGTGGGCCAGGGGAAAACTGGAGTGTGCGCATCACCACACCGACCTGGCTAAATCATCACAGCAGCTGGCCGCTGCCCTCATCCACCATGACGGTCTGTCTGGGTTCACCTCAGAGACTCCATACAATGTCACAGAAGAAACGTGTTTGTGAAGAATGAAGTTTGAATTCTTTTGTATGAGGCAGGGGGAGGGTCAAAGTCCCTGTCAGGGTTTATTTTATATCTGTGTGCCACTGGGGAGATTTCACTACACTTCCTGTCCTAGAGGCGAAACCGGACATGAGAGGAAATCTCCTCATAGACAGATCCCTCATATGATGAGATGAACACAGAAGTCTACAGAGCCCACATGAGGTGTTCGGCCCATCCTCCCCCGGGTGTTGTCCTTAAACAGTTTCCATCTACTAAACAGAAATAAAATGATGAAAAATAATAATCTTCCCACACTGCAGGTTCTCTATAGGAACTCAAAAATACAAAAAAATGTTTTATTTCAGTCACAATAGTGAATGCAGCGCATTGTGGACAGGGGGCACCATGGTGAATCTGTCCGTCACTCCCATCTGTAGATTTTCACCTTCTTTTCTGTCAGGGTGGCCAGCAGGTTGGTTTGGTTCACCTTCATAGGGCAGATGTCCAACACCGGTTTGTCATCTGGTAGTTTCTGAATAAGGCTGCCACTCTTAGCGTGCCAGAGCTGGAATGAAGAAGAGACAAATCCTGGAATTGGTAGGCATTTCAATGTTTTATGAATCTGGGGCTTGTACAATGACAATAGCAGCTTTATATGACACAGAGAACTACCTTATCAAATCCCAGCTCACAGATCATAGATCATTCAGAGCCCACAGTCTGCTTAATCCAACTTTACAGCATTGACCCCTGGCGCCTACCCTATGGCCCTCACACCACAACAGTCAGTGTGTTCGCTGCTAAAGGTCCTACTCACACTTGAGCATAACATCACCTAAACAGTATAAAAAGAAGTGCTTAAATCCAAATCAAAAGAAACAGCACCACTGTCTAATCCTTCCTTTCATCAAACTTTATTCCATAGGGAACTGTGCATTGCAAACAAATGCCATCCATCCACCAAACCCTGCTCCTTTAACACGGAGGGGCTTAATGTCGGACCTTCAAGATTAAGCTTTTCCCTGGGTGAACACACTGGAGGAGGAGCGGGGTCTACTGAATGGTGTTATTTGTAATGCATGGTTCCCTATATGATAAAGTGTATTGAAAAAGAAAATAAGGATTTGGCAGTGGTGCAGCTTCTTTCAGTTTATGCATTTGGGACCTGTAGTCTTGGCACCTGCAGGAGGAGGTGGAGTTTAAAGTTCACCCTAAGTGGTACCTCTTCCTTTTGCATACAGGAATACAGGAAGAGAAGGGTTCCTGACTATGGCTCTGCATCGTGTGACTTCATGAAAGCCTTGAACACCTGTGCGTTTTCTCTAATAAAGTGGTGTAGAAAGTGCTCACTATTGCACTGTATGTGAACTACAAGAACAGCTACAGGTATTCCCATGAGGAGGCACAAATGTGGGGGCTTTGATCTGTAAAGTGATGTAATGGCAGTAATCTCTAGCATTTAGGGCTCATTTACACTTGCTTCGACTTCAACACACATTAAAGTGCCTACCGCTTTAACATGCTTTTTAGATGTGTTTTTGATGCTTCAGTTGTGCCTTGATGATGCTTTGTGGTGCTTTTTTGAAGCTTAGAAGATGCCCTGTGTGTGTGTGTGTGTGTGTGTGTGGATATATCATACCAGTGGTTTCTCCAAAACAAAGCAAAGCTAAAGCTGAATAAAAGCCTCTCAAAATCTTTAGGTGCTTTAAGCGAGCTTTGTCAAAGACTTTTATAGAGGCTTTGAAGACACTTTGAATACACTTTGAAGCACCATTAAAGAGACATGGGGTATAATTGTACTGTATGGGATTAGAAACTGCACTTGAACCGGACTGAAATCGCATAAAACTCTTTTTCAAATCACACTGCGGACTGCACATATGTGAACAGGCTGTAAAAAAACTCACTGAAATGCACATGGAAACTGGTGTGAAACTGATGTTTCTGCAAGTGAAATCTGTGCGGTTTTCCTATCAGTTTTCATGCATGTATATGTGGGGTGAACCAGCCCTATAAAAAAAAAAAGTCACGACACTAAAAATAAGTAACTGGTATCAACAAGTACTTCTAATCTGTACTTTTACATGGCCTTAAAAAATAGGATTTTTTCTACAGCTTACCTGTAAAATCCTTTTCTTGGAGTACATCACGGGACACAAAGCAGCCATAATAACTAACTGGGTTATACACCACCTATAGGTGAATGGACCCTGGCAAACCAAAAAAATAAAGACAGGAAGTCCTTTCCTATATAACCCCTCCTACACAGGAAGAACCTCAGATTTGTAGCAAGCAGAAGACTTCCCAGATAACAGGGGAGGGATCTCTGTGTCCCGTGATGTACTCCAAAAAAGGATTTTACAGGTAAGCTGTAGAAAAAAATCCTATTTTCTTTATCGTACATCACAGGACACAGAGCAGCCATAATGACTAACTGGGATGTCCCCAAGCAGTGCTTTTTCTGGGGAGGGAACCCATTATGACCAAGGAAAACATCAACAGAACAACATTTTTTTTAATTTTTTTTTAGGATGTATGTTTTTTAAGTTTATAGTAGTGTTTGAGCCTGGGTATGCCCAATAGGCTGTTCTGTTCTGTGTGATCTATATTGCTGTCTGCAGTACACTGCGTCCAAATGCAATATCCTCCTGAGACCTAACATTCACTTGATAAAATCTAGTGAATGTATGCACCGAAGACCAAGTAGCAGCCTTGCAAATCTGATTCATTGATGCTTGATGATGAACTGCCCATGAACCCTCATTCTTCTGGTAGAGTGTGCCCTTACTTGGAAAGGCGAAACTTTGCCCTTTAATCCAAAGGCCTGAACAATCACCTGGCGGATCCATTGAGAAATAGTTGACTTACATGCTGCCTGTCCCCTCTTGGGACTTTCTGGTCTTCCGCATCTGAGACAACCTTCTTAGATAGATTCTGATATCCCATACAACGTCAAGAGAACAAAATAATCTTTCCTCTGCAGACTGTGGATTCGGAAAAAAGGAAGGTATAATAATATCCTGATTCAGATGAAAACTGGACACTACCTTGGGTAAAAATTCTGGTTTTGGTCGCAAAACCGCCCTATCCTTGTGTAAGATCAGATAAGGTTCTTTACAGGACAGAGCTGCCAACTCCGACACCCTCCTGGCTGATGTCACTGCCACCAAGAAAACAAAATTTCTTGTCAGGAGGACCAGAGGAATCTGCCGGATAGGCTCAAAAAGCTGCCTCTGCAAAACTCCCAGGACTAAATTTAAATCCCAAGGACACAGAGGTGGCCTGACTGGTGGAAGCACCCGAATCAACCCCTGTAAGTTCGTACTAAGGAGTGAGAAGCAATAGGCCTCTGAAAAAAGATTGCTAATTCCGAAATTTTACCCTTAATTGTGCTTAAGGCTAGATTCATATCTACCCCTTTTTGCAGAAAAGCCAAAACTCTCCTGATGACATATCTTCGGGGGTGCCAGCTCCTGGCCTCACACCAAGCAATATAGGATCTTCAGACTCTATAGCAGATATTTCTAGAAACTGGCTTTCTAGCATTCAACATGGTTGATCCTGATCCTGGTTTCAAATAGCCAAACCGTTAAACTTAGAGACCGTAAATCAGGGTGGAATATTGGACCCTGTGAGAGCAGACGGAGCGGAAGAACCCAGGATTCTCCCACCGCCAGTCTTAGAATCTGTGCGTACCAAGTCCCTCTGGGCCAGGCCGGAGCCACTAGGATTACCGGTCTTCTCATCACCTGGATCCTACATAGTAGTCTTGGTAACAGCCGGATCGGAGGGAAGGCATAAACCAGGGAAAACTGATCCCACAGGATTATCACAGCATCTTCCCCTAATGAAAGTGGGTCCCTGGTTCTGGACACAAAGCTGTCTAGCTACCTGTTGAACCTGGATGCCAACAGGTCTACATCCGGAACCCCCCATCGGTGGCAGATTGATGCAAAAATCTCGGGATTTATGGACCATTCCCCTGATATCATCTGCTGGCGACTCAAAAAGTCTGCCTGCCAATTCTCTGCTCCCGGAATAAACACAGATAATAGGAATGGAAAAAAAAATTCTGCCCAGGTCAGCATGCGATCCACTTCCTTCTGGGCTGTCTGACTCCTGGTACCTCCCTGGTGATTGATGCATGCCACAGCCATGCAACTGGACCCTCACAGGACATCCCTGTAGTCTCGAAGTCCAAAAGCTTAGAGCCAAGCGAGCTGCCCGAAACTCCAAAATGTTGATGGACAAGGCATTCTCCCTGGACGGTGACCTCCTCCAGGACTGCCCCCCCCCCCCCATCCAGAAAGACTGGCGTCTGTCGCTACCACCCTCCAGACCACAGGCAAAAGGGATTTTCCTTTTACCAGATTCTTGGTTATCATCCACCAACTGAGACTCTGACGCGCCTTCAACCAAAGAGACATGTGCCAGTCCAGGGTCTGGACCGTCTTGTTCCAGACAGACAGAATGTTGTTCTGGAGTGGACTGGAGTGGAACTGTGCATAAGGGACTGCTTCTAATGAAGATACCATCTTTCCCAGTAGCTTCATACATAGGTGAATGGAGGGAAAGCTTTTCCTCTTTATGACCTGGACGAGGTTTTTCATGCTTCTGACCTTCGCTGGTGGCAAATATACCTTTGCTTTGACTGTGTCTAGTATTAGTCCTAGATACTCTAGTCGCTGAACTGGATGCAGGGCCAATTTTGACCAATTCAGAACCCGACCCAGGCGGTCCAAAAATTGAACCGCCCGAGCTACATTACGCCTTAGGTCTGGAACCGTTTGATCTAACAAAAGTAGATTGTCCAGGTATCCTGCAACTGATATCACCTGAGAACTGCCAATACCGGAGCTAATATCTTTATGAACACCTGAGGTGCCGTGGCTAACACGAAGGGCAGAGCCACAAACTAAAAATGTTGATTGCTCACTGCGAACCGCAGAAATCTTTTATGGGACCTGTAGATTGGCACGTTTAGATGCGCGTCCTTGATGTCTATGGGTGCCAAGAATTCCTTTCCGTGTAAGGAAGCTACCACTGAACGAATTGATCAGAAACTGATTCAGAGCCTTGAGGTCCAGAATAGGCCTTACATCCCCATTTAGCTTTGGGATTATGAAAAGATTTGAGTTAAACCCCTCAAATCTTTTGATGAGTGGAACTTCTGAAATCACTGCTTGTGACTTTAGTGGATTTATTGCCTGAAGAAAAGACCTCTTCCTTACTGGGTCTGTGGGGACGGTGGACCTTAAAAATCGAGAGGGGGGAAGCCCCGGAATTCTATTTTGTACCCCTGAGACACGGTAGAAATAACCCACATCTCACGGATCACTTCTGGACCCAAGGTTTTTTTCTGCCCCTGGCCTTGTGTCACTCACCTGGTGGTGATGAGTCTGAATTTGCAGAAGAGAGCCTCCCTTGCGGCTCCCACTCTCTGTACCCTGATAAGGTGACAGGGGGACCAAGAGTAAGGAGGGGCACGGGTATGGTTGCCACCTCATCCCTTTAAACCCGAACACATATTAATTACACAGGTTTTGTGGTGGATTAAGGTGGTAATTAAAATCACTTGGTGCCTTATCTGCATTTATTTAGCCTTAGAACTTGTGTAATTCAAAGGTGTTCGGGTTTAAAGGGATGAGGTGGCAACTCTAGGCACGGGTGCCTAGCAGGACCGTTGGACCGGTAGCGAGAGATCCCTGGATCAGCTCAGCGGACAAGGTAGGTACAGCAGACTGGGTCAGCAAAGCAGACTGGAACAGCACAGCAGACTGGAACAGCAAAGCAGACTGGATCAGCACAGCAGACTGGAACAGCACAACAGACTGGAACAGCACAGCAGACTGGATCAGCACAACAGACTGGATCAGCAAAGCAGACTGGATCAGCAAAGCAGACTGGATCAGCACAGCAGACTGGATCAGCACAGCAGACTGGAACAGCACAGCAGACTGGAACAGCACAGCAGACTAGATCAACAAAGCAGACTGGATGGTCAGACAGGCCGGGTCAGGTATCAGGCTGGCAGCATGGTACAGGTGGGTCAAACAGAAGAGTGGTCACAGACAAGCCGAGGTCGGATATAGGCAGAAGGGTCACAGGATAGCCGGGTCAAACACTGGTAGGAACTCAGATCAGGTATCAGGGCACAGAACGCTATAGAGCAGACAGCGGGGACCGTCTGTGACAGACGGATTTAAATAATCTAACTGGCGCCTACAGGGGCGCGCACCCGTCCTCCCGCGCGCGCTCTCGTGTGCGGTTGTGTGCGCACACGCAGTGGTACCCGCGGACGGGTACCAGGGACTCCCGTGCGCCGGTTACTGGCAGGATCTTCATGACACCTTGAGGCTTTGCCTTAGAACCGGATGGCTGAGGCCGTTGATACTGAAATTAGAAGTACCGGGTACTGAAGCACTAGACCCCTTAAAGAAAGGTCGTCTGCTCCTCTTCTTGACTGGTAGAAATGTAGGTTAAGACAGAAGCATTAGTGGTTGCTACAATGCCTGACAACCGTAATGGCTCAGACTGGCCAGTTGCCCCAGGTCTTTCAGGAGAGTTAAACACAGCAGATGTAAAGCTAGCATCCTCTAATACAGATGGTGGTGCATTTGCACCCTTTCCTGCTGTGCCTCCACAACTCCTCCTCCGGGAAGACTTGCCTGAGACAAACTTGAAGTAACCTGTGGTGCTTTGGTCCATCCACCCACAGTGACTCACATGCCCAGCAGACACCGCTACTGTGTCCCCACCAGCCTGCTTACAGAAGCTTAGGCTAAACTGGCTCCTAATATGGCCGCTTCCGCCCCTATTGCGCATTTGTCGAGTGCGCACGCTCCACATACATGCACATAGCGTCCTGCGCGCGTTCATCCCACGTGCACACTCGTAGCGTCCTGCGCGTGTTCGTCCCACGTGCACGCTCGTAGCGTCCTGCGCGTGTTCGTCCCACGTGTACGCTTGTAGTGTCCTGCGCGCGTTCGTCCCACATGCACGTTCGTCGTGCACGCACTTTTGCGCAATTCTCGCGCACGTGCCCATGCATGTCCCCTGACCGCATAAACAGTGGAAGGAGGGGGCCACCGAAGGTGCCGACGTAAGGACTAGTGCACAGAGGCGGGGGGACCTGGAGAACTGTCTACCCTCTGCTAGAAACAGCTCTGCTGGCAGTTCCACAGAGCAGCGCCGCCATCCGCAGAACCACTGCTCATGGTGGAAAAAACAAACATGGCACCTGGCAACAAAAAACCCCCACAGGTAAGAAACTAAGTATATAATACGTTTTTTAACAAGTGCAAAAAATCTTTAAAACACTTACCAGTCCCGCCGCAGGATTCTGCTAAAAAGCAAGATTCCAATCTTCCACCATCACGGCGGTTCTCTGTCCCTTGGACCTTCAAGGACCGGGTCCCCTTAATATGGGGCAACTCCCTTGGACCTGTAAAGCACGCTGCTGAATCTCCTTAGGAGTCTTTCAATCTACTAAGGGTCTGGATTTCCCAGGGTCCAGTGGCCAAAGGGTCACATTACAGATACCTCGTAATCCTCTTGCATGAACGAGGTTCGGGTATCGTCCATTTTAGTGTAACACTGTTTGGATGGATCCGATTCTATAGTCCTTTAAATCCTTCAGGATCTGTTCCAGGACCATCTTCTTAGCTCATGGAGAGCTTCTCCAGACCGTGACCATCACCTTTAAAGACACTAGCGAAAAAACTGAGGTACTTCCTGTGTAGGAGGGGTTATATAGGGGAGGACTTCCTGTCTTTCTTTTTTGGTTTGCCAGTGTCCATTCACCTATAGGTAGCATATAACCCAGATAGTTATTATGGCTGCTCTGTGTCCCATAATGTACGATAAAGAAAATTGGCATTGGTGCATCCCTACTAGCAGTCTCTTGTAACACGTCCCCAACCTCTTACACCTGCAACACATGCACAACCTTCACCTACACTTGCAACAAGTTCACAATATCTGACAATCTTCTTTAGTGTTACATATTCTAAATGTAGATCTAAACTTTGGTGATATCACGGGTCATCTATGAGGTTTCCTATATAAAGTAAAGTTGCATTAGGCTAGAAGGGTTGCACATTTCTTACCATGGCAGAGTTGGTGGATTCGTCTCCAATACACACCAGTATACCGGAGTCTGGATTCTGGAATATGGCGTTCTTGGTCAGAAGTCTACAGGTGGTCCCCCCCTTGAAGGTCTGTACTGGGCAACAGGAACATTTGTACTTATCTGCAGAATCTGTCAGGCTGTTTTTGGTGAGTTTCATCATCACACAGCGTACGTAGTTACGGGTATGATCTGTCAATAGAGCATGTACAAGTCACGGAGGATAAAAATTAAAAAACAAACAAAAACTCTCCTTTTTCCAATCATACTTGGTCAATTTACTCTCCTTTCCTAAAACGAGCCATAAACTCTACAATCTGATTGCACAACCTACTTTAGATCTACCAACAAGAAGTACAAAGTTTGATTGTCTTGAAATGTAGTGCATGGTTTTGGTACATTTATATTTGGTAAATTTAAAGTGCAACTAGATGCTAAACTTTTATTTTATTCGTTTTGGATCAAGTGGAGAGGAATGAGAACACGTCAGCTTTTATTGCTGTCTTTGCCCCCATTAGGAGATTCACTCTCTCTATTTGTCCTGCTTACCGTTATCAGCAAGTGAAAGTGAAAGAAAATCTTAAATTTTGGGTTGACACTAGAACAGTAACAGAAGGGAGATCTTCCAAAACAAAAATCTGACCAAAAAAAAAGTATCAGAGCTTAGTGAAATTATGCAATTTATATTCAGTTATGGTTAGGACCTTATTTTACAATCATATGCAGTAGGCAGTTCTAATGGGTTTACATGCACTTTCACAAGCAGTACAATAAAGAAAGAAGAAATTACACAATTCCAGATCACAGAATGTCATTTGGAAATTCAGATGCATTAGTTAAAAGTCCTATGCGTAAAACCAACAGCTAGTTTACAAATTGGTAAAGTGCACCAGATTTAGATAGAAAGGTCATCTGGGTGCTACATTTGAAACGGCCATGTACTCACCTGGCCGGCAAGTGACCAGGCATTGCCTCGTGCTGCTCTCTGTCTGAATGTCAGTACATCCACCGGAATCCAGGGGCAGTACGTGTGAATCGTACCACGCATCCTTCATCTCCCAAAAACACATTCCTTTTAGGGTCCCCACCAGCAATCCTCCACAGGGGAAGGCCTCAGAGGTGGCACGAGGCATGTAGGAGAGAGTAACCACCGGAGCTCTTAAAGGGAGAGATGACAGATCAGAGATTACAGGTATGACAAAACAAGCAAGTCTGTACTCTGAGCAAGAGCATTTTCATATCAAATTCTTTACCCCTTCATGACAAAGATAAAACTAATCCTAACACTTGGATGCAGTTTTCCAACTTCGGCATGTGTTAGTAAAACTGTACATTTCATCACAGCTACTTAGGCCCCTTTTACACATGCAGACCGTTTCATCAGTTCAGTCACATTTTTTCAAAGAAAATAACAGATGAAGTTTACATCAGTTTGTCATCCATTTTTTATATCCGCCGCTAGAGTCCTTAACCACTTGAGTCCCGGAGCCATTTTTTCATGTAAAAATGGACCGTTTGTCCATTTACATTCATTTTTTGTTCCATCCACTTTCTTAATGGAAGAAAAATAGGGTTTTGATCCATTCCAAAAAACGGACATTGACGGAAGTGGAAGTAAACGTTTTTTCATCCATCAACATTAAGATTCATTAACTAGTTAAGGACCGGGCCTATTTTTCAGAGTTAGTGCTTACAAGGTCAAATAATTTTTTGCTAGAAAATTACTTCCTCCAAACATTATATTTTTTTTCCAGACACCCTAGAGAATAAAATATATGTACTTTGCGCCCATCTAGTGAATAGGATATAGAGGGCGCTCTGACACCAAGTAGAATTACTACTGTGCAATAATGAATAATGAGGTGCCTAAGGAAACACACTTAAGTACTCACATTAACCACTTGCCAACCGCCTCACGCCTATACGTCGACAGAACGGCGTGGGCAGGCAGAGTAACGTATATATACATTACCGCCCGCCCCCCCCCCTGGTGCCTGAGGCGGTCGGCTTCGGTTCAGGAGCGATCCGTCCTGAGGGGGAGGCCACTGATTCATGGCCCCTCACAATCGCTCTTGACCAATGGAATGCTTCCCTTGTCTGTGAACTTAAAAACAGACAAGGGAAGTGATGTCACCGCTCCTCGTGCTGCCTTTTTGTTGCAGACCCGAGGAGAGGAAGACATCTAATAATAAGTGCACCAACAGTAAACTGACACTAGTACACATAGGCACACATTTCAGGCCTGGTCCCTGCGATCGCTAACAGTTTTTTCTGGTAGCGATTGATACAGTTGCTGACAGTCGGGAGCTTTATTTCCAGTCTCACTAGTTTAGAGACCAAAATGGCAAATTGAAGGTACACTAGTAAAGAGACCTACACGTTTATGAGCATGACAGATAGTGAAGAGGAAGTCACTCATCTGTCAGATTCAGGCTCAGAATACGATCCTGTAGAAGGCAGTGGCTCCCTGACAGATAGCTCTGACAAGGGAGTTGTGGTCCCTGCCAAGGTCAGGCGTACCCGACCCCGTTCTTCTTCTGCTGTTGTTGAGGTGCAAGAACCGCAGGGTTCTTGTATGGAGCAGAGAGCCAGTACTAGTGCCGCTCATCCTTCTGGTGAACTGGCAAGTACCAGCGGCCTAGTACACCCTGGTCATGGTCAAACCAGCACTGCAGTATCGCGTGGTGACGTGGCGATTCCCATAAGTGCAGTTCAAGCTGGTAAGGTGGCTAGCACATCTAGTGTCCCTCTGCCACCAAGAAGGCAAAGACAGGCCCGTCGTGTCCATAGTACACTTCCTGCAGAATTTGCCAATCCTAATTGGGAGCCCACCAGTTCTGCAGCACCTGTACTTCCCCCATTCACTGGCCAACCCGGAATTCAGGTGGAAACAGTTGATTTTACGTCACTTGATTCTTATTCTCTGTTTTTCACGGAAGATCTCTATATATCTATTGTGGACCAAAGCAATTTGTATGCTGGCCAATTCATTGCCGCTAATCCCCAGTTGTCCTCCCTTGCCAGAAATTGGAAACCAATTACGGTTTCCGAATTTAAGACCTTTCATGGGCATAACTAAAAAGGTTGAAATGCGGTCATATTGGTCCACTGACCCAATTCACCATATGCCCCTGTCCTCTGCCTCCATGGCCAGGGATACGAGCAGATCTTGTGGTTCATGCACTTCAATGACAAAGAAATCTGTCGTCCTCAGCGAGACCCTGGATACGATCGGCTCTACAAAATTCGGCCCCTCGTAAACCAGTGTCTGGCCTTACAGGCAACTGGCCTTACAGAGCTTATACATCTTGACCCCATATCTGGCTTGCTGGGAAGATACTGTTTGAAAGACCAGCGGCCAAAAATGCACGCGTTCGTCCCAAGCGGACAACTTGATCGGGAGTTGAACGTTTTGCAGCCTTGTTTACTCCCGATCAAGTTGTCTGCATTGATGAGTCCATGATTACATTTTTGGCCGCTTGTCTTTCAAACAGTATCTTCCCAGCAAGCCAGATATGGGGTCAACATGTATAAGCTCTGTGACAGGGCAACAGGCTATACATGGAGTTTTATGGATTATGAGGGAAGAGATAGTTACGTGGAGCCGGAGATCTGCCCAGACTACATAGGGAGCGATGGCAAGATTGTGTGGGTCATGGTGTCACCCTTATTCGGAAAGGGATACCACTTGTATGTGGACAATTATAACATGAGCGTGCCACTTTTTAGTCACTTGTTTGATCATCAAATCGGTGCACGTGGCACTGTGCAATCTAATCGCCGGGGCTTACCCCAGCGGCTTGTAGATTCCGGTCTTAGGCTGGGGGAGAGAGCCTGCTTGAAGTGTAATAATTTGCTTGCTGTGAAGTGGAGGGATAATAAGAATGTTTTCGTTCTGTCCTCCCTTCACGCAGACACGACGGTCCAAATTCCTAAGGCGACTGGTGTTGTGGAGAAACCCCTCTGTGTCCACGAATATAACCTTAATATGGGAGGGGTGAACCTCAACGACCAGTTGTTGGCACCGTACCTAGTTGCCTGTAAGGCCAGACACTGGTACAAAAAAGTGTCTGTATACTTATTTCAATTGACTTTGTTGAACACTCATGTGCTATACAGAGCTTCATGATGGACTGGATCCTTCCTTAAATTCCAGGAAGAGATCGTCAGAGCCCTTATGTTTCCAGACGGTGCTGCATCCCACCTTCCCAAAGCAAATGCAGTAAGCCGGCTGCATAAGAGGCATTTTCCGTATGTCCTCCCTGGTACCCCTACCCAACGAGCCCCCCAAAGATGTTGTGTCTGTAGCAAGCGCGGATATAGGTGTGACACCCGTTATTATTGTCCCTCCTGTCCTGACAATCCTGGTCTTTGCATTGGTGAATGTTTTGAACGCTACCACACACTAGTGGAGTATTAGCGTAGGGTACAGCACTAAATAGTCCTAGGCACACTTACACAGGGTCTCCCAAAATGCCATCGCATTTTGAGAGACCCGAACCGTTATGCCTCATACACACGGTCGGATATTCCGATGGAAAAAGTCAGATCGGATTATGTTGTCTGAAAATCCGATCATGTGTGGGCTCTAGCGGACTTTTTCTGTCTGAATTTCCAACGGAAAAAAATTGAGAGCAGGATCTAAAATTTTCCGACAACAAAATCCGATCGTGTGTAGAGAATTCCGACACACAAAGTGCCATGCATGCTCAGAAGAAATTTGGAGACGAAAGCTATTGGCTACTGCCCTGTACGTAGTCCCATCATACGTTTTGTACGTCACCTCGTTCGGAATGATCGGATTTTCCGACAACTTTGTCTGACCGTGTGTGTGCAACACCAGTTTCGGACAAAATCCGTCGGAAATTATCCAACGGATTTGGTGATCAGAATGTCCAACCATGTGTACGGGGGCTTAAAGTTACAAATAAATGTGTAAAAAAGGAAAACACACCATTCTCTTTTCTATTGTTCTGCTCTTTTTTACTGTATTCTATGCTTAACTGCAATGTTTTATTGTTATTTTTTCTTATGTTTGCTTTTCAGGTATGTAATTATTTTATACTTTACTGTTTACTGTGTTTTATTTTTAACCATTTTTTTGTTTTCAGGTACGCCATTCAGCTGCAGCGCGGATTTATTTATCTTGACAGCAACAGCGTTTGCTCCCACGATACATAAAGCCGTGACTCCAGCGCTGTAGGAGGTGATTTCACCACCACAGTTAAAAAAAAGAGCACAGATGCCGAAGCATGGGGGCAGGGGTGGAGGAGCGATTTGCTCCTAAATTTAAGGGCGGATTGCCCCATGCTTTGGCATATATATATATTTTAGGCACAGATTGCGTTAAAAAATGTTTTATTTTTTACTATGTTTTTTTTGTATTTGCTTTGCAGGTATGGTATGTCTTACTGTTATACTGTAATGTTACTTTATTTTATTGTTAACCATCATTTGCTTAGCAGGTACGCCATTCAGCTGCAGCACTGATTTATTTATCTTGACAGCAACAGCGTTTGCTCCCATGATACATAAATCAGCAACTCCAGCGCTGTAGAAGGTGATTTCACCACCACAGTTAAAAACAAAATGGTGCATGTATGCCCATCATTAGAAGTGGGTGGATGAAGGGAGATATTCTAATGGTGGGCATACCCCTGATCAATCTCTTTTTTTTCGTTCAGCCCACAGGCTGCATGAAAAAAAAGATTACAATATATACCCAACAAGGACCAGCAACATACTGGTATGTTGCTGGACTTTCAGTGGTTATACCAGAATGATGCCTGCGGGTTTAGGTATAACCTTGGTATCATTCTTTTCAGCCAGCGGTCGGCTTTCATGTTAAAGCAATCCTATCAGCTAATTAGCCTAAAGACTGCTTTTACAAGGAGTGGGAGGGAATGCCCCCCCCTCCCACTGTCTTTCATGGTTTTATCTGGCTCTCCTGTCCCAACAGGGAACCTGAGAATGCAGGCGGTGGTTCCGCCAGCTGACCATAGAGCTCATCAGAGACCAGAACGGCTCCAATCATCTCTATGGCTTAAGAAACCGGAAGCTACGAGCATTTCATCACTTAGATTTTGCCGCATATAAACAGCGCCATTGGGAAATCGGGAAAGCTTTTTTTATCACACCGATCTTGGTGTGCTCAGATGCTTTGAGGGCAGAGGAGAGATCTAGGGTCTAATACAGTGGTCATCAACCCTGTCCTCAGGGCCCACTAACAGGGCAGGTTTGCAAGATAACTGAAATAGGTCACAGGTGATATCATTTGCTGCTCAGTGATTGCAGTATTCTAGTCTGCATCTCTCCAAGGCATAGAAACCTAGCCTGTTAGTGGGCCCTGGGGACAGGGTTGATGACCACTGGTCAAAAAAGAGTACCTGCCACTATATGATAGCCTAGATGCTATCATAGGTGACATTTACATTCCCTGAGATAACAATAAAAATAATAAAAAATGAAAGAAACAGTAAAAATAAAATAAAAAAGCAAAATAAATAATAAAAAAAAAGCACCCCTGTCCCCCCCTGCTCTCGCGCAAAGGCGAACGCAAGCGGTGGTCTGGCGTCATATGTAAACAGCAATTTCACCATGCATGTGAGGTATCCCTGCAAAGGTCAGATCGAGGGCAGTAATTGTAGCCTACCTCTGTAAATCTAAGTGGTAACCTGTAAAGGCTTTTAAAAATGTATGTAGTTTGTCGCTGCTGCACATTTGTGCGCAATTTTAAAGCATGTTGTGTTTGGTATCCATGTACTCGGCCTAAGATCATCTTTTTTATTTCATCAAACATTTGGGCAATTTAGTGTGTTTTAGTGCATTACAATTAAAAAAAGTGTGTTTTTCCAAAAAAAAAATGCGTTTTAAAAATCGCTGCGCAAATACTGTGTGAAAAAAAAATGTAACACCCACCATTTTAATCTGTAGGGCCTTTGCTTTAATAAAATATATAATGTTTGGGATTCAAAGTAATTGTCTTGCAAAAAAAATAAAAAATGTTTTTTCATATTAACAAAAAGTGTCAGAAAGGGCTTTGTTAGAAGAGTGGGTGATGTTTGACATAAGCTTCTAAGGCTGCTTTCACTGAGGCGATATTTAGCGCCACTTTACCGTAGTTTTAGCGGCGCTATTTTAACCCCTGCTAGTGGCCGAAAAAGGGTTAAAAAAACCCGCTCTGCCGGCGGGTATGCAGCAATGCCCCATTGTTTTCAGTGGGAAGGGGCGCTTTAGGAGAGGTGACTACACCGCTTCTACAGTGCTCCAAAGATGTGGCTTGCTGGACTTTTTTGACACTCCCTCGGGGCTTTCACATTGGAGTGAATTGAGCGGCTCTTTCAGGGCGCTTTGCAGTCGCTATTTTTAGCACTTTAGCTCCTGCAAAGCGCCTCGGTGTGAAAGTAGCCTTTATGTTGTGCATAAAATGCCAGGACAGTTCAAAACCCCCCCAAATGACCCCATTTTTGGAAAGTAGACACCCCAAGCTATTTGCTGAGAGGCATGTCGAGTCCATGGAATATTTTTTATTTTGACACAAGTTGCGGGAAAAAAATTATTTTTTTTTTTTTTTTGCACAAAGTTGTCACTAAATGATATATTGCTCAAACAAAAATACATTCTGCTGCTTCTCCTGAGTACGGGGATACCACATGTGTGAGATTTTTTGGGAGCCTAGGACCCTGAAAACCAAGCACCGCCTTCAGGCTTTCTAAGGGTGTAAATTTTTGATTTTACTCCTCGCTGCCTATCACAATTTCGAAGGCCATGGAATGCCCAGATGGCACAACCCCCCCCCCAATGACCCCATTTTGGAAAGTTGACACCCCATGCTATTTGCGGAGAGGTATGTTATAGCGGGATTCCACCCAAAAATGGAACTTCAGCTCATCGGAACCCTCCCCCCCTCCGGTGTCACATTTGGCACCTTTCAGGGGGGAGGGGGGTGCAGATACCTGTCTAAGACAGGTATTTGCACCCACTTCCGGGCATAGACTCCCACGGGAGTTTACGTCACTTCCCATCCCGCCGCGCTGTCTACTGGGACACACATGTGTCCCAGAGACAGCGCGGACCATTCTTATTGCGCAGCGCGACTCATGCATGCGCAATAGGGAACTGGGAAGTGAAGCCGAAGGCTTCATTTCCTGATTCCCATACCCAAGATGGCTGGCGGCAGCATCTGAGGACCGAGGTACGGTTCGGCCTCGGGTGCCGACGTCGCTGGAACCTGTGACAGGTGAGTGTCATTATTTTAAAAGTCAGCAGCTGCAGTATTTGTAAATAATTTCGCTGGACTCCTTCTTTAAGTATTTTGCAGATCTCGCTTTTTGTCACAACGTTTTGAAAATTAAAAAAAAAAAAATAATAATATTTTTTTCCTTTTTCTCTTCATTTTCAAAAACAAATGAGGTGCAAAATACTCACCATGCCTCTCAGCAAATACCTTGGGGTGTCTACTTTCCAAAATGGGGTCATTGGGGGGGGGGGGGTTGTGCTATCTGGACATTTCAGGGCCTCCGTAACTGTGATAGGTAGTGTTGCCTTAGAGCTTATTTGAAATCTCCATTAATAGCTGTAAAAAATTGTAATTATGAATATATTTAATTTAGCTTTGTATCTATGTAACAGAGCATCTAAGAAATCGAGGTTAAGCAGACAAGACGGTGCCTAGGCTTGTGTATACAAACAATGGAGATCCAAACCTCAATGTTGTACACACACTCACTTCAAAGGATCCCATGCTGGGATTTGCAATGAAGGGAGGCCAACCCATAATCAATACTTAACTTCCCGGGAAACTTCAATTAAATCTCCTGCCCAGAATAGTCACAAGGATTTGCATTAAAGGGGGTTGACTTATGCAAAGTATAGGAATAGGGAGATCTAGCCAGTCCCTATCTAGGAATAGGGAAGCCCTCCAATCAAGAGCCACGCTATGCTAACCAATGAGGCATCAGCCTGTAATGATATACACGGACTGGAGGGGAGGGAAATCTTTTCACTTTATAGGAAAGAAGCCATCAGAATGGAACCAAAGGGTAAATATGGGAAAGGTTTGCCTTTTAACTTGTAACTGAATATGTTTGTAGATTAATGTTTTAAGGAATATACTCTGTATTCCTTCATGTAATTCTTTTCTTTTAACCTAATATTTCCTCCCTTGTTGTAGACTATAGATAGATGGTTTTGTATTAGATAGATATTATCAACTATGCTCCAATAAATGTTATTGTGTTAAAGCTTTCACTCTTGGTCAAAAGAACTTCATTTAACCCACATCATATCTTTGAGATATTAAATCTTAAATATAATAAACGGGTAACAGTAGTGAGGAGTAAAATCACCATTTTACGCCCTTAGAAAGCCTGAAGGCGGTGCTTGGTTTTTCGGGGTCCTGTACATTGCTAGGCTCCCAAAAAGTCCCCCACCTGTGGTATCCCCGTACTCAGGAAAAGCAGCATAATGTATTTTGGGGTGTAATTCCACATATGCCCATGGCAAGTTTGAGCAATATTTCATTTAGTGACAACTTTGTGCAAAAAAAAAAAAAAAAAAGTTTGTCATTTCCCGCAAAATATAAAATATTCCATGGACTCAACGTGCCTCTCAGCAAATAGCTTGGGATGTCTACTTTCCAAAATTGGGTAATTTGGGGGGGGGGGGGGGGGGGGGGGGTTTGTGCTATTTTGGCATTTTATGGCCTTCGAAAGTGTGATAGGTAGTGAGGAGTGAAATAAAAAATCTACCCCCTTAGAAATCTTGGTTTTCGTGGTCCTGTCTGCGGCTAGGCTCCCAAAAAGTCCCACAGATGTGGTATCCCCGTACTCAGGAGAAGCAGCAGAATGTATTTTGGGGTGTAATTCCACATATAACCATGGCATGTGTGAGCAATATATAATTTAGTGACAACTTTTAGTACATTTTTATTTATTCTTCTGTCATTTTGCAATTACTTGGGACAAAAAAAAAAAAAAATATTTAATGGGCTCAACATGCCTCTCATCAATTTCCTTGGGGTGTCTACTTTCCAAAATGGGGTCATTTGGGGGCGGTTTGTACTGCCCTGCCATTTTAGCACCTCAAGAAATGAGATAGGCAGTCATAAACTAAAAGCTGCGTAAATTCCAGAAAATGTAGCCTAGATGGTAGACGCTATAACTTTTGCGCAAACCAATAAATATATGCTTATTGACATTTTTTTTACCAAAGACATGTGGCTGAATACATTTTGGCCTAAATGTATGACTAAAATTGAGTTTATTGGATTTTTCTTATAACAAAAAGTAGAAAATATAATTTTTTTTCCCCAAATTTTTGGTCTTTGGTCTTATCGTTTATATCGCAAAAAATAAAAATCGCAGAGGCAATAAAATACCATAAAAAGAAAGCTCTATTTGTGGGGAAAAAAGGACACAGATTTTGTTTGGGTACAACATTGCATGTCCGCGCAATTACCAGTTAAAGCAGCGCAGTGCCAAATTGTAATAAGTGGTCTGGTCATTCAGCAGCATAATCCTCCAGGGCTGAAGTGGTTAAAGTGCAAAGTGACACATACAACATAAATAGATGTGACTTATGTGAAAACACTGGGTAGAACAATATAAAACAATATATGAATCACAAAGATTTGATAATCAATCAAAGTCCTAGCAGACTCTTCTGTGCTGTGAAATCTTCTTAATACTGTCAACAGTGAGTTATCCTTCACCAGCTGAGCAAATTACACCCAAAGTGCTCCATAAGTGGGTTCTGCTTACCAGATGATGGTGACCCCTTTACTTAAAAAGCAGGTCAAAGATGCTTTTGGCAAGATAATACTTGCTATAATGGTGGAGACTGTAGAAGCATAAAAAAAAACCTTCCTCCCACAAAGATCATAGATGGGATATGTGAAAAGAGTATAAAAAGAACCAATAGTGTAATCCTGTTCATTTAAAAAAAGCAATAAAAACAATGCCGAATGGCTGCTTACATGTGTATGTATGCGTGTCAGGTAGTCGAATGGTGTGCCGCGGGTCTCACTCGTAGCTGGCGTGCGTTCCACCATCCAGCGCGAACAACCAAAGGGACAGGAAGGGACGTGACCAAGACTAGCCTCAGCGTACGTTTCGTAGATTTTACGCCATCAGGAAGCGTTCTTGGTCAATAGGGGCATGTGTTTATATAGTGTGAGTACGTTCCCCCTTTTGGGGGGAGGAGATTTCAAAATTAACAGCCACAGTGCCGGTTTACATAAATTAGCAGGTAAACGACCCATGCATATCTAATATTTATTTATTTGGTTTACTACAACTATCCTTTCTTCTCCCATTTTCATTATTATCCTCTTTTTTCCGCTAAATATAATCATCCCTATTTGCATCTATGATCTTTGTGGGAGGAAGGGGTTTTTATGCTTCTACAGTCTCCACCATTATAGCAAGTATTATCTTGCCAAAAGCATCTTTGACCTGCTTTTTAAGTAAAGGGGTCACCATCATCTGGTAAGCAGAACCCACTTATGGAGCACTTTGGGTGTAATCCATCTGCGGCTAGGGGCGTGGCATCTGCGGCTAGGGGCGGCTAGCTAGTCCCAGAAGTGGGTGCAGATACCTGGATTATACAGGTATCTGCACCCCCCTCCCCCTGAAAGGTGCCAATTGTGGCACCGGAGGGGGGGGGGGAGGAGGAATGCGATAAGTGGAAGTTCCACTTTAGGGTGGAGCTCCGCTTTAAGTGTGTTTCCTTAGGCACCTCATTATTCATTATTGCACAGTAGTAATTCTACTTGGTGTCAGAGCACCCTCTATATCCAATTTATCCTAGAGAACAAAATGGTCATTGCAATACTTTATGTCATGCCGTATTTGCGCAGCGGTCTTACAAGTGCAATTTTTGGGGAAAAAAAAATACACTTTTTGTAATAAAAAAATAAGACAACAGTAAAGTTAGCCCAATTTTTTTTTTATTGTGAAAGACATGTCACGCTTCAAAATTGCGCCCACTTGAGTTACAGAGAAGGTCTAGCGCTAGAATTATTGCTCTCACTCTAACGATCGTGGCAATACCTCATATGTTTGGTTTGAACGCGATTTCATATGCGGCCGCGACTTAGATATGCATTTACTTCTGCGCACGAGCTCAGCGGGACAGGGTGCTTTACATTTTTTCTTATTTATTTAACTTTTTATTTTTACACTCTTTTTTTTTTTTAAAAATGGGTCACTTTTATTCCTATTACAAGGAATGTAAACATCCCTTATAATAGAAAAGACCTCAGATCTCTCATTTACACGAAAATGCATAAAAAAAAAAAATATATGAAATGTAATTTTTAAAAAAAATAAATAAATAATTTCCCCTTTAAGAGCATTGGGCGGAAGTGACGTCGCTTCCGCCATCAAATGGTGTGGAGCCGAGCGGGGCCATCTATTCCTCACTCAGCAACCAGTATGTGGGGGGAGAGGAAACGATCGTCTCTGCTGCTACCGATGGCTCCGGTAAGCGGCAGAGATGACCAGAGCGCAGCGGGAGGGGCACCTCTCCTGCCTCCGATAAAAGTGATCTTGCGGCGAATCTGCCGCAGAGGCTACTTTTATCTGAAAGCTAGCCGCTGCCATAACAACGGTATTCCCCTTCAAACAGCTGACATACAACTGCGGTGGGCGGTTCGCAAGTGGTTAAAGTTTTTTTTTTTGTTTTTTTAATTGGGTTTGAAAAACCGCTACACAAATATTGTGGCACATAAAATATGCAACACCAACCATTCTATTCTCTAGGGCAGTGGTCATCAACCCTGTCCTAAGCGCCCACTAACAGGCCAGGTTTGCAAGATAACTGAAATACATCACAGGTGATATAATTTGCTGCTCAGTGATTGCAGTATTCTAGTCTGCATCTCCCCAAGGTAATACATAAAACCTGGCCTGTTAGTGGTCCCTGAGGACAGGGTTGATGACCACTGCTCTAGGGCCTCTGCTTAAAAAGATATATATACATTTTGGGGGGGTTCCAATGCTGATTTTTACATCTAGGAGAGGAATGTCAGAATTGGCCTGGTCTGGAACTGGTTAACAAGTATAAGTACAAGTAGTTGTGTTTTGTGCTTTTTTTGTGAATTATTGATTCTCAGATTCTGTTGCTACAGAGTATTATATAGACCTCGGTTTGCAGTCACATGTTACCATGATTGTGCCAAAGGGACATTGCTGTGAAGAGTCCATTGTTTTGCAGCTTTCATAACCTTATTTGTATTATTTTCATCCATTTTTTTTTATATCCGCCAGCTGGAGTCCTTAACCACTTGAGTCCGGGAGCCATTTTTTTAATGTAAAAATTTACTGTTTGTCTGTTTGCATCGATTTTTCATCCAATCCGATTTTTTAATGGAAGAAAAATAAGGCTTTGATCCTTTTCAAAAAACTGATGTTGACAGAAGTGGATATAAACTGATGTAAATGGATGATAATCCGTTATTAAGGCTTCCCTGTAGCTAACAAGGATATCTCCTAAACCTGCACGGTTTAGGAGATATACCTGTATTTGCATGTGCCGACGTCATGCGGCACATGCGCACTTGAGACAACTGAAGCAATGGCGCTATATGCCGATGCTTCAGTTGTACTGTGCCGCTCTCGTGCGCATGTGCGGAGTGACGGTATCGCGGCTCTGGCAAATCACAGCGCCGGAGACGGGAGAACATGTCGGCGGTCGGAGGGGGAAGAAGAGGACCGATGCGGGGGCTTCGATCTGAGGTAAGTGAAACATAATTAGCTAGTATGCTATGCATACTAGCTAATTATGCCTTTGTCTTGCAGGGTTTTTTTTTTTTTTTTTTTTTTTTTTTGAGGGTTTACTTCCTCTTTAATAGATGGATGAAAAACGAACAAATGGTCCGAATGTGCGAAAGGGGCCTTAGGGTTGGTATGTTTTAGGTACCACAAAAAAAAATGCTTTTTCTTTAATCCTACCTAAAATACACTGGTCTAACACAGACCTAGATCAATTTTCTCCTCTAATATACAATGTATCTTTTTCTCCATTCAAGAGGAGAAAACAACACAGGGGTAGGCTGTACAGTGACTGATCACTCTAATAGTCAATCACAGGCTCTAACAGTGATCATGCACCGATTCCCAATTGTTCGTATGAGACCTAGAGCTCTTAGCGACAGCTCGGTTATTTTGCTATAAGTGTGCTGTGTACTGCCCTCTCAGAACAAGCTCAGTAGCGCATATAGGAGACCTCAAGAATAAAGACCCAATTCCGTGAGGCCACATATGCTCATTGGGAAGGGGTTAAAAAGAAAAAAAAATGATAGTCAAAAAATAAATTAGGGTAGCTTCAAATTACAGAGATTCTCCTAAGATTCATAGATGGAGGAGAAGCAAGCAAACCCTAAACTACACATTGCTCCCATAAACATCAACTGGGGTTCCCTGTCAACAGGGTGTGTTCAGTGAGGGTCACAGAGGATAGCCAGCCACAACTTCTTTTTCTTTGCTTAGCGGGAGAGAGTAATAGGAACAGTTGGGGGGAAGTCTACTTTCTTCTTTTCTGTAAAATTTACATTTTCCCACACAGGTTGGTTTTCCAGCTATAACGTTGAGGTTTTCATGATATCTTAGATCAGACATCACTAAATGGCAGGCCTATCCAGACCCATCACTGACAGTCCTCCTATCCTATTCACTTTAGCTGTGCCACCTCTTCCCCCAGATCCGCACAGCAGGGCAGAGGGTGGAAATTCTGGACAGACGGTGGGATCTACCCAACTGTTCATGTTAACAATGTGGGGAGGTCCCAGCAACCAATCACACACTGTGATATGACAGAGGGAAAAAAAGTGAAGTAAGAGGGGTAATGTGTGGTGTGTAGGGGGCAAGGGGGGTGACTTTGGACACTGATGTAAAGGGGGAATGTGATGTGGTGGGACTGTGGTATGATTAGGAAGTGGGGACTGAGGACACTGATGTAAAGAGGCAGGAAAACCCAAAATTCATTAGTGTACATTTTACATACAAGTCAAAGATTAATACATAGTATACATTTGGCAGCAATCAACAGATGCATAGTTACTGTAAAAAGTAAAAAGAGATTACAGCCTATACCTCCACAAGTAATATAAAAGGTCACAAAAGTTATACCAAAAGCACAGCAGCTGGCCAAGTCCTCCTTGGGAAATTTGTACCCTGAAATACTGGGTCATTACACAGCTGAATGCTATACTTTTATATGTTAATTACAGATGTATATACTGTAATGCTTTGTGCTTTAACTGTGCATTTGTTCTACTGATTACTGACAAACATCTACAATGTATACATTCTTGACCTGGATACACAATTAGCATTCATGAAACTTGGGTGTGCTTCCTTCTTAAGCCCCATACACACGGTCGGACAATCCGCGGACCAGGTCCGTCGGACCATGTCCGTCATACTTTGTCCGATGTTGGTTTTGCGTACACACGGTCGGACAAAGTTGTCGGAAAATCCGATCATTCTGAACGTGGTGACGTTTGTTGCCTACGACGGGACTACGTAGAGGCTAGTAGCCAATAGCTTTGGTCTTGTAATGTGATCTGAGCATGCGTAGCACTTTGTCCGGTCGGACAACCGTACACACGATCGGATTTGGTGTGATCGGACCGTGTTGTCGGCAAATCTTTCCAGCAGGAGATAAGACTTTGTCCGTCGGACAATCCGACGTACACTGTCCGATGGTGCATACACACGGTCTGATTTTTCAACAACATTGTCCGATCGGACAGAATCCATGAAAAAGTCCGACCATGTGTATGGGGCTTTAGTGTTGTTGTGTTCTAAGACACGGTGCATCCCCATTCAGTACCTTAGCACCACATCCTGCCAATGGCAGCCTATCCCATGCTGGATAGAGCCCTTGGCTGTGTCAGGTGGTAACAGCTGTCCTGACAGTTACTCTTCATTGCATTCACTAAACTGTAGTACAGGCTCAGTCTTCTAGATGTCAACACATCTATGTGCGTAGAAACAGACTGTTCTGAAAATAGATACATGGCCAATAGACTATGTATTAGAATTTTTTATAGTCATATTTGATAAGTGACAGGTCCTCTGTAATCTTGACATCTCCCACTTTTACAAGGCTCCTCCAGTAATGAAAGTTCCTGGTCTACCTTTATCTCTCCCTCCTACTATATGTTTATTGATGCAAAACTGTTTTTTTTTTTTTTATGTACTCACCGAAAGTCCCACAGCCTCAGTTTTTTCACAAATTTGCTTGTGTTCCTCAGGTCGTAAACAAGCAACAAGCCGTTAATCAGACCGGCATAAACATAGTTGAAGTCATCAGAGCACCAGCAGCAGCTCCATAACGGCTGCTCAGCTTTGCAGGTCTGCACCACGGAGTTCGTTAGAAGGCTGCAAGAGGGACAGACAATGTCAGAGGAGGTTTAAGCTCACATCGTGCTCTTCTCAAACAATACATTCCCCAACAGCTACCACTAAGTAACCGGTAAAGTGATGTCCACCCCAGACCCTTTACAATTTATTGTTAACGGCAACCTTTTCAACCATGTCCAGCAGCAGATATACTAAAGCTACTCAGTTACAGACCGAGGCTAAAAAAACAAATGCATGTCAGTGAGGCAAATCTGCTACTCACTCTCTGGAACAAAGACTGAAGAGACTCCAATCTACTAGGGCTGCCTGCCCATTTATATGCAGGAACATGCAGCACTCACCTGGTCAGTTTCAATGTGCAGTCCATAGAAGCGGAGAGGAGGAGGCCGTCAGAGCGCGAGTTGAAGGCCAGACCACGGATCTGTTTGGAATGGATGGGAATGTATTGCCCGCTCTCCATAGTGGCCACATTTATCTTATTCACACCACACCCTGGAAAGAGAGAACCAGAAGACTTATAGGGGAGAAATGAGGGAAGGAACTTGGAGATTAACAGGGGAGCAATGAGAGAGAGAGAGAGAGAGAGAGAGAGCCCTGGGAGATTTACAGGGAAGCAATGAAAAAGAAACATGAGATTTACAGGGGAGGAATGAGAGAGAGAGTCCAGGGAGATTTACAAGGGAGGAATGAGAGGGAGAGAGAGAGAGGGAGAGAGATAGAGCCCAGGGAGATTTACAAGGGAGGAATTAAGGAGAGAGAGCCCAGGGAGATTTAAAAAGGGAGGAATGAGACACAGAGAGAGAGAGCCCAGGGAGATTTACAAAGGAGGAGAGAGAGAGAGAGAGCCCAGGGAGATTTACAAGGGAGGAATTAAAGAGAGAGAGCCCAGGGAGATTTACAAGGGAGGAATGAAAGCGAGAGAGAGAGAGAGAGAGAGAGAGAGAAAGGCCTGGGAGATTTACAAGGGAGTGTCAGAATGTTTATACTGAAATATTAAAATAATATAATATTTATGGAATTATGCAAACATCTATGTTTCAGGAGATTTAAAAAAAATTTCACACATATAATCAAGTAATTCAAGTTTGTTTATCCATGCTATTTTGAAGACAAGTGACAACAATGATATGCTAAAAATATATATTTTATTAACTAAAAATTCAGTGTAAAATAATATCAGGTATATTTTGTGATAATACAAAAATGGATATGTACTTTCAACTATCAAATACAGTGAAACCTTGGTTTGTGAGCATAATTCATTCCAGAAGCATGCTTGTAATCCAAAGCACTCTTATATCAAAGCAAATTTCCCCATAGGAAATAATGGAAACTCAGATGATTCGTTCCACAACCATTTATTCATATAAAAATGATTACGGCAAAACAAAATACAGTATAAAGTGTACTGTAAACATAAAACAAATTAAACTGCACTTCAAAATACTGTACTGTACTGCACCTCTGTGTTGCAAAAGTTTTTAGGTAAAGAAAAAGAATGTGCACACTCACAATGGTAAGGAGTCTGGTGCTCACCTATTTAAAGCCGCTGTGTATACTGTATGTAGAGTAAAGCCACTGGTGTAGAGTACAACGCTGTATATAACCACAGGTTCACAGCACTTCCTAGAGAACTCGAGAACTGTTGACATCACTTCCATGTACGCCCGCCCCTGTTGGGAGCGTCTATGTGTGTCTCCGAGTGTCTCCAGGAAACGCTGGGAGCCACCATCGCCCGCAATCTCTGGCCACATACAAAGCTGTACTGTATACTGTACATATACACAGTGGCTTTACATGGGTGAGCAGCAGACTCCTTCACATTGTGAGTGTAATTTTTTTTTTTTTTACATTAAAACAAAAAACGCTTGTATATCAAGGCAAATTTAAAAAAGAAAAAGTTGCTTGTCTTTCAAAACGCTCATAAACCACGTTACTCGTAAACCAAGGTTTCACTGTATATGGGGTTAATACAGATAATACATTTCTATACAAGCTCTTATTACAAAATACCATATTTCAAATACTTGAATGATAACTTGGTAAATTTAGACTTGGTAACTGTTAATTTTCTTTCTGTAGCTCTACAGACTTACAAAAACAACTAGGTGTTGACTTTAGCACTGTGATTCCTTCTCAAAACAAACGGATCTTAAAGCTAAAACCACTTTTTCCAATATATGGACCATTTGGTTAACCATATACAAACTTGGTAGTTTTAACCAAGATTCACTTTTAAATTTAGAATGAATCAATGGTTCAACGCATACTATAACCAATCCAATTCTAAGACTTTGAAGTCAGTTTTGTGAGATATGACAATATATGTATCTCCCTTGTTTTAAAAGCGAAAAAAAATTGTACTGCAGTTAGAATTCACTCCACTCCAAAACTGAACTGCCAATATGGATTGGATTAGTCAAGCATATGCTCAACCTAACTTCAATTACCTAAAAGGTAAAAATAAAAAAAAGATTAATACTTTACCGTTGGTACTTTGGTTTTGAGAAGTATCGGGTGAGGTGTTCCACATGGGACCTCTTCCAACCTTCCTACATCTCTACGCTATCTCCTTCTCCTCTCGTCTTACAAGACTCTTTCCATCCCAAAATTCTTTCAGTCTCCTCCAAGCTTCCTTTCGTTCCGAGCATCTCTAGCTTTCTTCTCTGCTATGTGTAACCACATTTATCCCACCCAAAAAGTGGGTGTGTGTGTCACTACTACGTAATTGATGATGTAAAATGACGGTTTGTTTCCATGTTACTATGACAACCATGTCTGGTGGCCATCTTGGATTCTTAATATTTTCACCCCGAGGGGGCAGTGTTGTATTAGAATTGATTTTATTTAATAATATAATAACTTTTTGACCTGAGTATAGCAAAACCTATAAATTATCAAAAACTGTCTAAAATCTCTTTAGCCATCCCGGCTCCTCTTGAAATATATGTGTAATGCCGCGTATACGCGACCGGACTTTCCATCAGAAAAGGTCAGACGGAATCATTCCGGCGGATATTCCGATCGTGTGTGGAATATTCCAATCCGTCTTTCTTCAAAAAATTCAGACGGACCTAGAAATAGAACATGCTTTAAATCTTTCTGACGGAATCAATTTCTATCAGGAAAACCGTTCGTCTGTATGCTGGTCCGATGGACCAAATACGACGCAAGGGCAGCTATTGGCTACTGGCTATTGAACTTCCTTTTCTAGTCCCGTCGTACGTCATCACGTTAGAAACAAATGGACTTTGGTCCGATCGTGTGTGGGCAAGTCCGTTCGGTCGGAACTCCGCCAGGAAGACCGTCTGAGTTTATTCTGACCGAAAGTCCGTCGTGTGTACGTGCATTAGAGAAAATATCACACAATTAAACTCTTGTTCTAAATTCCTTAAGACTTAGGCCCCATGCACACGGGACGCAGATGCAAACTCTGCTGAACGGATGTAGCAAAAACCTGCGCTTAAAAACGCGCGTTTTGCTGTGTTTTAATGCTGCGTTTCGCTGCGTTTGCGTCTATAAGCATTTGTAAAGATAACATCATATAGACCCTCCCCAAGCTCAGAAAGCATGTATTATTAACTATTTCTGCCATTTTGATCAGAGGGAGCAGCAGCAGCAGAGAGCAGTTGTACACTTGTATTTGCCTCTCTTTCTGTGTTTTTTTTGGTAATGGATCCCATATTGAATATATGTCAGGAAATGCTCCTGATGTTACTCTTGATGAGGCAGCAACGTCGTTGCAAATTTGCATGAGAGGTTCAGAATCAGAGCTTGTCGATATTGGACCCATCCATTGATGGCACAGCGAATGTCCATTGGATATTTCACAAACATGTATGCATTAGTGAGTATATATGCTCTATGAACTATCTAAACTAATTACGACATTTTAAACCAATTTTTCTAGTATTTTTATGGTTTGCCATCATATTTCTGAGTTTTCTGGTCCAAAAAATTGGGTTCCTTTAAAAAGGCTTATAAACGCAAACGCGGCTAAACGCAGCTGCCTGCGTTTAGCCGCGTTTTGCGTCTGAAACGCGGAAAAGCAAAGTGTCTGAACGCATTTTTTTGCTTCTGGAAAAACGAGGTTAAACGCAACTGCATAAAAACATGAAAAAACGAGACTGTGTACATGGACACATAGGATAACATTGCATGCGTTCAGGTACAGTTGAAAAAAGTGTCCAACTGCCTCTGAACGCGCGTTTAACAGTGTCTCGTGTGCATGGGGCCTTAGATCATTGGAATTTAACCCCGTGTATTATTTCACAAATACAACTTTTAATACTTTCAAACTTTTTATAGGATCTCATATTTGTAACCCTTATTATAATAATATATATGTATTAATGGTTTATGAATACCCACACAATACATTATAAAAATATTATGAAAGAAAAATTATTAAAATATAGAAAACAATATATGTGACATTATTCGCTTAATTATATAAGTACTTCAATATAATAATACCACGTAACTTTGGTTTATATGATTACTTGTACTTGAGTATACAAGACACTTTTTAATCACTGTTTAAATACATCTCTTTCCTTATTTCAGTACAAGGGAGGAAGGAGAGAGAGAGAGAGAGAGCGCCCAGGGAGATTTACAAGGGAGGAATGAGAGACAGAGAGAGAGAGAGAGAGAGAGAGCCCAGGGAGATTTACAAGGGAGGAATGAGAGAGAGAGAGAGAGAGAGAGAGAGCCCAGGGAGATTTACAAGGGAGGAATGAGAGAGAGAGAGCCCAGGGAGATTTACAGAAGAGAGATGAAAAAGAGAGAGACGGGAGATTTACAGGGGAGCAATGAAAAAGAGAGAGATAGAAGATTTACAGGGGAGCAATGACAGCACCATGGCCCCAAAATGTATTTTATTTGTTTATCTGCGTTTCATTATTATCTATTATTACTATTTGGCTGTTAGATTTATAAAGAAAATATGTATCATATTCATAGAGGGGAGCCCCCTTCTAATTACAGTTTATTAAGGACAGAACAAATACCAAGTGAGATAAAACCAGTTAGTGCTCCAGAAAGTCTTTACAGAGGGATGACCACAGGTGAGAAGTACTCAGCAGGAAGCAGAGGCTTCCTATGGAATATATCAATATGGTTGCCCAATGTCTATATGTATTCCCAAATAGAAACAGTAAGCCTTCTAATAGCCTATATACTTTGCATTGCAGGCTACGTGACTTGGATGAGAGCCCTCAAACCAGTGCTTCTGGGTGTGGGGGGGGGGGGGGGAGCATGTGACCTCCTCCCAAAATGTAGTACAGTTGTATAGTGACAGATGGCATGCACACCTGTAGATTTTTTTTCCCCTTTAAGATGACTTACCAGAAAGGATGGCTCCGGGAGTGGGCTGTTGTGACACCATGAGGCAGCCCAGCCACTCAGAGCTTGCCATGACATGGCAGGTCTCCATCTGAAACATAGCCTTCTGAAGGTTGTACTTGTGTGGAATTTGGCTGGAGGACAGTTGTGAAGAGCTGGTGCCATACTGATCAATAAACATCTTTAGTTCCTTATGAAGAAAAGAAACACAGGTGTGAGTGACATGGGCACCAAACAATAGTGGTGGGAGCAACATGGACACCAGAGACAGAGCGGGGAGAGTGATACAGGCACCATATATGAGCAGGGTAGAGACAGACACCAAACATGTGATGGATAAAGCCAGGTTACACGGACCACAGAAAGATCTAGTGTACTGTATACACAGCACTACAAAGAAGGAAGCAGTGCCCTGAATATGTAATAATCCTATCACGTCCCCCCACATGTACATATATTATTGCAAACTATACATGGACACAAAAGTTACAACCCAACATTCATCAACAAACTTGCTACAGTCTGGCTATTCAGCTTCCTAGAAGACTAACAGCTGCTAGCTAGTAAAATGAACAGATTTCTGCAAGTGACTGGTCTGGGAACTGTCATAAGCAAGCCTTTCAATGATTGTGAATTTTAGGGGAAGATTTGCTAAAACTTGAGCACTCAGAATCTGCTGTAGATGTGCATGGTAGCCAATCAGCTTCTAACTTCAGATTGTTCAATTAAGCTTTGACTAAAAAACCTGGAAGCTGATTGGTTTCTATGCAGAGCTGCATCAGATTTTGCACCATGCAGTTTTAGTAACTAACCCCCTTAGGCCGCGTACACATGATCGGACTTTCCCGCGGGATTGTCCGTCGGACTAGAGTCCGCCGGACATTCCGACCGTGTGTGGGGCTCCGGCGGACTTTTTGTTCCCAAAAGTCCGGTGGACTAAGTTTTAAGTTTTGTGTGCTAGTCCGCGGGGCTTTTGAAATGAACGGACTTGCCTCACACACAGAGGAAAGCCCGTTCATTTAGAACGTGACTCTAGGTAGACGGGACTAGCGAAGGCAGTGAATGCCGCCGCGCTAGCCCCGTCACCTGGTATGGATTTAAAGGGGAATCCCTACGCCGAAAAAACGACGTGGGGGTCCCCCCCAAATCCATCTCAGACCCTTATCCGAGCACACAGCCCGGCCGGTCAGGAAAGGGGGTGGGGACGAGCGAGCGCCCCCCCCCTCCTGAGCTGTACCAGGCCGCGTGCCTCAACATAGGGGGTGCTCTGGGGAAAGGGGGCCCTGCGGCCCCAAAGCACCTTGTCCCCATGTTGATGAGGACAAGGGCCTCTTTCCGACAACCCTGGCCATTGTGTGTCAGGGTCTGAGGGTGGGGGGCTTATCGGAATCCGGGGCCCCCTTTAATAAGGGGGCCCCCAGATACCAGCCCCCACCCTATGTGAATGAGTATGGGGTACGATGTACCCCTACCCATTCACCTAAGGAAAAAAGTGTAAATAAAAAAAAACGACACAATTTTTTAAAATACTTTATTGCACAGCTCCGGGGTCTTCTTCCGTCTTGAGGGGTCTTCTCGCCGGAATCCTCCACTATCTTCTGCTCTTTTACTAGCTCTTTCACTAGCGGAGGAGCCCGGCTTTCTTCTTCGTCGCCGCCGCCGTCTGGGGGTCTTGTTCCGACTTCCGGGGGGGTCTTCAGGGGTCTCTTCTGTTCTTCTTGCCGGGCCTCCGCTTTCTTCTTCCAGCTCTTTTACGAGCGGTGGCTCGGGCTTGTTGTGTTGCCGCACCGATTCCCAAAAGTAGTTTCTGAACTACCTTTGGTGACTTTGAGGTGTGCAGGAACCCGCACAGATGTCTCTGAAATCACCCCTGAAGTTGGAATGACATGCAGGTATGAAATCGTGCAAGTTCAGCTGAACTTGTGCGATTTAAATCCTGCCGTCAGTGTGAACCTGGGCTTAAAGCCAAAAAGATGTCTGCATCGTAGTGCGGACAGGAGGTGCTGGCCAGCATTGGTCCACTGCTCTAAGCAGAGGGGGCAAGTGTCCCCCTCTTCTATTGCCAGAGCGCCCCCTGTAGGCTTTACAGGTGATTGCTGCAGAAGACACAGAACTATTATTTCCTCTTTGGTTACAGAACTCTAAACTACAGAGGGAACATTGAGGAAGGGCGCTGCTACTGACTGGTCCTGAAATAAGTCAAACTATCTGCAAACTGCTGGGAGCTCTAGCATCCTTACAGGCTTTGTTTATAATAGGGAAATACAAAGCCTCGTAGCAGCTCACATTTCCTTCATTCTACTGTGAAAAACCCCAAAAATTGGCTATTGTCAACAAATGTAATTCCTTCCCTCCCCCTCTCTCTTCCTACAATTGTCACTCCTTTAGCTCTTATTTAGATTTGAAGCCAAAATCTGGGCACAAAAATCTAAATATATTCCTGGATATTAGAACGGATACACATTAACTGATGCCAATGAAAACACAGATATTACCTTATAAAAGTAGAAGTGACACCATCACTGTATTACACATAGCCTGTGCAAAGCTGTGGGAGAGACCCAACAGGCTCCTCCCACTAAAGGTTATCTGTAGAAAACTACAGGAGGGGGTGGAGACAAGACCAGTCACCCTGCACAAGGAGTGAGAGCAGCAGTGAGCGGTCTTTATTACAGGAAGTCTCACACTGGATTACTGCACAGACTTGGAAGAAATATACAAAGAACACTGTGATTCAGTCACCTGTTGGGTTGGGAGTTCCGATGACGATGTCACTGGGGCTTCTATAACGGCTCTTGGATCTACAAATCAAAAACATAACAGGATCCATAAATGTGACAACCTGCAAAGACAGCTGGAGGAAAGTAATGCAGCAGAGGTCTACAATTGAGCGAGTCTGGACCATCTGAGGGATGGAAGTAACACCATGGCAACATCTCCCAAGAGAGCACATCATATTCCCAATGGGACACCGGATCATA
Source organism: Lithobates sylvaticus (assembly GCA_028564925.1). Taxonomy (NCBI): domain Eukaryota; kingdom Metazoa; phylum Chordata; class Amphibia; order Anura; family Ranidae; genus Lithobates; species Lithobates sylvaticus. The sequence continues at coordinate 179,645,178 of CM053029.1, read as the reverse complement.
AACAGGCCATCCTTTACATCAGTGTTAATTTTGAAGTCAAATTTCAATTTAGTTTTAGTCTTAGTCTTTTGACTAAAATGGCATTTTAGTTTTAGTCCAATTTTAGTCTTTTTACTAAAATGCCATTTTAGTCGTATTATAGTCATCTCAACTGTTTTAGTTTTTTCAGTACTGTGATACTTTGACTGATAATTACTTTGTCATGCAACACTGTACCCAAAGAAATTTGACAGCAAAGAGGTGAAAGGTTAAACTTTATTTGTTGCTGCTGCCATGATTGGTACAGTGCATGAACTAAAGAATTATTCATTCATTCTCATGTCCCACAATGGAGAAAGGGGGCAGGTTCACAGATGTAAACACTACATGGTTTACATCGGTCATGACTATGAGAACAGTTCATTTTAATGGTCATTAATGGGTGGAATGGCAGCCCAATGTTGCTTTATCCAGTGCTGTTTGTAAACGACACAGGTTAAATAACAGTCTACCACTTTAGACATACCAAAAGTTTTAACCACTTCAGCTCCAAAAGGTTTACCCCTCTTCATGACCAAGCCATTTTTTGCATTACTTTAACTGACAATTGCGTGGTCGTGCAACGCTGTACATAAAAATATAATTTATGTCCTTTTTTCCCACAAATAGAGCTTTCTCTTTGTGGTATGTGATCACCTCTGCGGTTTTTATTTTTTTGCGCTACAAACAAAAAGAGGCTGACAATTTTGAAAAAAAAATAAAACAATATTTCTTACATTCTGCTTCCCCAAAAATTAAAAAAAATCTAATTTCTTCATCAGTTTAGGCCGATATGTATTCTGCTACATATTTTTGGTAAAAAAATCCCAATAAGCGTATATTGATTGGTTCGCACAAAAGTTATAGCATCTACAAACTATGGGATAGATTTATGGGATTTTTTTTTTACTAGTAATGGCAGCGATCAGCAATTTTTAGCGGGACTGCGACATTGCGGCGGACATATCTGACAGTAAGTGACACTTTTTGGGGACCAGTGACACCAATACAGTGATCAGTGCTAAAAAATATGCACTGTCAATGTACTGACACTGGCAGGGAAGGGGTTAACACCAGGGGTGATCAAAGGGTTAAATGTGTCTCTAAGGAGTGCTTGCTAACTGTGGGGAATGTGCTTGTACTGTTAGAAGACAGAGATCCGTATTCTTGCTTAGGAGATGGGCCCGATCCCGCCAGGAAGCCAACACTCCACTGCGCTAATCACAAGCAGTGAGACATTTCCCAGTTCGCAGCTGCACAGATCAGGAAATGTCTGTGATTAGCGCTGTGCAGTGTCAGCTTCCTGGCGGGATCGGGCATGTGAGATTTTGAACATGCCCGAGCCCATCTCTATTCCTGCTCAGCAGAACCACGATATCTCTGTCTGCCCCCTGACAGAATGGCGATCTGCCTTGTTTACATAGGCAAACCACTGTTCTGCTTATGTCGGGAATGATCTGCGGGTCCGCCTGACCTGCTGATTGGTTCCCGATGTGTCCAATTACAGAGGGAGCTGGTCACTGGTGGCGCCCCAGACCCGGAAGAGGCGATCACATACCTGTACGTGATTTTGCCTGTAGGAGCCACCTCCCCGGCAGTATATGTAGGCGGAGCTGTTGGCAGGTGGTTAAATTGCATGTAAACCCAATCACCGAAATCTAATACAAACTTCAGAGATTCCATCTCTAAAATTGTTTTTAATCTAGTTCATTCTGCAGCTTTCATTTACAATAATCCCTGGGGATCCTGCTATTAGGGTCCTTGCTCAGGCACTTCCTGTAATAGGACAATGCTCTGTACGCATTTCCCAATATTGCTCCTGCGTTGTTATATTTCCTTCTGTGAGAAAATGCAATCAGCCTTGCCGGCACACACTGTGCAGGCGTGCTCCACCATTGTCCACACCAAGAAGATTAAATAAGTGAAGGTGACCCTTGAGTGAGTGCATGTGGACAGGAAGTGGCTGAAAAAGGATGCAGGAAACCAACAGCAGCACTGAGATGGGATGAAAATTGGATTTAAGAAAATACAACAATGGGGCTTCTCAGATGCAGCAATATCAAGGAAGTACAGTCCAAGGATACTAAACGGAAACTGGAACCATCTTGAATAAGGGCCAATTCACACCAGATGCAGTTAGTTACAGTTTGAAGCATTTTTGACTGCAATCCAACTGCATTGACAGTCCAATATCCTGGTTATCCTATGGGCATAGTTCACACCAGTGCAGTGCAAAAAAACTTTGGCATGCTGCATTTTTCCGCACTGCAAACACACAAAAATGCGCACAAACGCATTTACATGCTCGCAAATGCACTGCAATCCATTGCAGTGCACATAAAAGCTCAAAGAAAGAAAGAAAGAAAAAGTGGCCTCACGCAGATACAAAAACACACGTCAACTCCATGTAAACGCACATAAAAATATGCATCAAATGCACAAGAAAAAAATGCGCAGTAGAGGTGCAGTTTCTGGTGTATCGCAGGAGAACACTAGGAGGTGAAATGGAAATATAATATAAAATAAATAAATATATATATATATATATATATATATATATATATATATGTATATATATATATATGCACACAGGAAGATGGTATTTATATTCCCTCCAACCAGGTGGTATCATCAATCAGAGTGGATAAGCAACGTCATTGCATGTGTATACTTCCTGAAAGGTGCAATACATATTGTTTTCTAAAAACAGAAAAGCATATGTATATAATCAACAAGAGAATCTATGAAGCAAAAAGAATTTGATGTCTATAAACATTGGAAATTGAAATATAAGCCTACAATGATTTTTATCTTCATGGACAACATTAACCACTTGTCGAGCGCGCTATAGCCGAATGGCGGCTGCTTCAGTGCGGGCGTCTAGCTCTGGGACGCCATCACGGGATTGCGTCCTCCAGACACTGCTGATCACAGGTTGAGGTAAAGAGCCAATCAGCAGCTCTTTACCACATGAACAGCTGTGTCCAATCAAAGGTGATCATAAAGGTAAAGAGATGCCGGTCATCAGTGCTGCCAATCAGTGTCCATCAGTGCCTCTTTATTAGTGTCACCTATCAATGTTGCCTACCAGTGCCCATGAGCGTCGCTCATCAGTGCCACCTCCTATCAGTTCCCATCAGTGCAGCCTCATCAGTGCCCACCAGTGAAACCTATTAATGCCCATCAATGCCGCCTCATCAGTGCCCATCAGTGCAGCAGCCTCAACAACACACATCAGTGAAAGAGAAAAATTACCTGTTTGCAAAATTTTATAACAAACTATGAAAAAGTTTTTTTTCAATATTTTCTGTCTTTTTTCATTTATTTAGCAAAAAATAAATAGACCCAGTGTTGATTAAATATCACAAAGGAAAGTTCCATTTGCATACAGTGTTACATGACCGCACAATTGTCATTTAAAGTGCGACAGCGCTGAAAGTTGAAAATTGGCCTGGGCAGGAAGGGGGTAAAAGTGCCCAGTAGGCAAGTTGTTAATGATAGAAATTATTAAATAGTGAACTTTTGACATAGGGCTATATATGTTTCAGTCCAGAATCTTAAAATGTATCCACAGTCCAACAGTTCCATCCGTTAAATGAAAAATGCAAAATCTTAAGATTACTGAAACTTTTAAAGGGTATGTCTCTCCCTGGATGGGTGAGATGAAGTGGTGGCATCTCAAAGTGTATATACAATCAGGACACAGCTTTATCTCTCTCTATCTCTGGGCGCACAATGGAACATAAGGATGTCAGTGTAGTAAAACTATGATTTCTTTAACTTTGTCTTTAGCATTCTTTTCCTGTAACTGACCCTCTTCATTAGGAACATTTGTATTTCCATTTGTAAATTTCATTAATTTTAAGTTATACCATTTACTATATTTATTAGAACTGCTTTGATCATTTGTTTTAATAATCTCATTATAAGGGATGTAGAAAGGCTTGCTTTAAAGGGGTTGTAAAGTCTCCAGGTTTTTCAGTCTGTCCGTTCCAGCAATGTGCACGAGCCCAAGGACTCCAGCCACTGTCTCCATCCTCATTGGATCGATTTATAGCAGCAGGAGCCATTGGCTCCTGTTGCTGTCAATCAAATCCAGTGACACAGGAGCGGGGGCCGATTCCTGCTGTCTGTGTAAAAAGGATGCAGTAGCGAGACTCGTGAGCGCGCCCACACGAGTGCCCCCATGGAAAACGGCTCTCCATCGGGGCACCCCAGAAGAAGAGGATCAAAGCTGCTCTGTGCAATACCCTTGCACAGAGCAGGGAAGTATAATATGTTTGTTATTTAAAAAAATAAAATAATAATAATCTTTACAAATCACTTTAAGACATAGCCAAAAGGTGGTATTCACGTATTAGGTTTATCATCAATATAATAAGTGTGGTTGTATTTCAGCCAAAACATTTGGTGGCCCTTCTATGATGAAATCTGACCGTTTAGGTGAATGTTAAGCCAAGTCATATACTATTCTCGACTTGTGTAGCAGGGACCAGCTGAGATTCAAACCATACAGAGGTAGGCTAATTGTACCCAACTCAATCCATCAATTGACTTGTATACAACCAGCATGATGGATTTTTAGGGGTGCAATCATTGCCAGTGGCTATAGCTGTTTGCAAAAATCACGTTATTCTCCCAGCAACGACGGCGAGTGAACACAATAGCTCTGCTGAAGGCATTCCCCCATCAGCACACTGATTGTGTTGATGGGGAAATCGAGTGATTACAGGTTGCAGGAAAGAAAATTGTATTGTATATGGTCAGCTTTACTTCTTGTGTGGAAGAAAGGGCTGAAGTAAACTATCCTAACGCCAAAAACAGAAAGTGTTACTTCTGACAAAAAAAACTTTCAATCAACCCTTGAATTAGATTAGGTCAAGACACTTCCTAATCCTTTGTTATTGAAATGCACCTGTAGGCATAAATCACATTAAATAATCTTGTTGTGTATGATCTGCCCTCATTGTAATTTACTATTTGCGTTTAACCACTTCCCGCCCGGCCTATAGCAAAATGCTGCATGTTGGATGGCTAAGCAATATGAACACTTAAAGTTCCTTAATGAATCCCTAAAGGAGGCACTTGCGATAACAAAATAAGTCGTTTAAAAGTTTGTGACAAATTCTGATGCTAGCCACCAGGAGCTAACAAGGAAGAAACATAAGATTACAGGAAGAGACTGATCATCTTATCCAAAGGTTGAAAAATATAGAGAATGTAGTTAAATGATAATGGTCTGTATCGTGCCAGAAGCAGATTGCCCATTTTCCACATAGAGTGGATATTAATGCAACTGATATTTCGTAAGCTGCCAGAAAAAAGTTGCTAATCAAGTTTAGCCATTGAATATTCTCAATCTAAAACAAAGCCTTTTGTGAAGAGACGATGTACCACATTAGAAAAGATAAAATGTTACACGTGGATTATTTAGCCACATTTGGTTTGTCCTCTTCTGGTGGAAAGGTAGTGAAACAAAATCCATATAGAACAATGTACTCACCACACTGGGGAACATGGCCCAGGTGTAATAGAAAAAGTCTAGATCATAAGTTCCATTCCAAAATATTAACCTCTTGAAGACCACCTAATGTATATATACGTTGCAGATGGTATACCAGGATAATGCCTGCAGCTACCAGTACTGTTTTTTTCAAGAGGCGATCAGCTTTTTTTAAAAGCCATCCTAGCAGCTAATTAGCCTCTGGATAGCTTTTACAGTCATTGAGAGGGGTCACACCTCCCTTAATGCTGCTTCTCTAGGCTCTAGAATCAATGTAAAAAATAAAAAAAATCTGAAACAAATAATAAAATAAAAATGAAAGCGCACCTTCCCCTGTGCTCATACGCAAATGCACATGTTGGTCATATGTAACAGTGATCGGACCATGCGCCAGGTACTGCTGTGAACAGAGTGAGAGCAATAATTCTAACTTCAGACCTCCGGTGTAACTCTAAACTGGTAAAATATAAAGGCTTTTAAAGCTTTACCTATGGAGATTTTTAAATATTGCAGTTTAGACACATTTCACGAGCATGCGCAATGACATTTACATGTTTGATATCTATTTACCAGGCGTAACACCCTCTTTTATATTTGCAAAAAAATATTGTGTATTAAAATTAATCAAAGTGCATTTTTTCCAAAAGATTTGTGTTAAAAAAAACACTGCTCAAATACAGTGTGACAAAAAATAGCAAAACCCACCATTTTATTCTCTAGGGCAGGGGTCCTCAAATTTTTTAAACAGGGGGCCAGTTTACTGTCCCTCAGACATCACGACAGCCTCTCCAGTGCCGCAAGCCAGGATCCTTGTGAAGTTTTCTGGTTCTGGAGCAATCTCTGTGTCTCTGCCCCCACCCTGGACAGTGCCAAGATTGGTCTTGTTTTCCCCTATGGGGCGGGGTCCGAGGGGATATCTCCGGGTGGACCGCTCCTTGTGGGGGGCCCAGTGCCGGAACGGCCGGGCCTATAAATGACCTTGGCGGGCCGTAGTTTGAGGACCCCTGCTAAAAAATAAATACATTTTTATATATATATATATATATATATATATATATATATATATATATATATATATATATATATATATATATATATATGAAAGAGAGAGAGAGCGGAGACAGATCTGCTGTTCATACCAATTATGAACAGTGATCGGTCTCCTCCTCCAAGCAGTCCCATCCCCCCACAGTTAGAAACACTCCCTAGGACACACACTTAACCCCTTGATCGTCCCCTATTGTTCACCCTTCCCTGCCAATGACATTTATACAGTAATCAGTGGCTATTTTTAGCTCTGATCGATGTATAAATGTCAATAGTCCCAAAAAAAGTATCAAATGTGTCCAATCTGTCTGTCACAATATCGCAGTCCTGCTAAAAATCGCAGATCACCGCCATTACTAGTAAAAAAAAGATAATAATTAAAATGTCTACCCACTATTTTGTAGACGCTATAACTTTTGCGCAAACAATCAACATACGCTTGGGGGGGATATTTATTATAGCAAAAAGTAAAAAATATAGTTTTTTTTTTTAAATTGTCAGTATGTTTTTGTTTATAGCGCAACAGATAGAAACTGCAGAGGTGATCAAATACCACCAAAATAAATCTCTATTTGTGGGGAAAAAAGGACATTTTGTTAGGGTACAACATCGCACGTTCGCGCAAATGTCAGTTAAAGCGACGCAGTGCCGTATCGCAAAAAATGGCCCATTTCTTAAAGTGGGATGCCCCCTAAAAAAAAAAAAAAAATTTAAAGTCAGCAGCTACAAACTTTTAATAATCGGACACTTACCTGTCCCAGGGTCCAGCGATGCAGGGGAATGAAGCCCCCCCTCGTTCCCCGCTCCGCTCGCGGCACCGGCATTCTTACTGTGGACATTCTTACTGCGCATGCGCAAGCGGCGACCGCGCGCCGTGATATGCTGCGCAGTCATCTGGGACACCTGACAGGTCCCAGATGACTGTGTGGCGCCGAGGGTAAGTGATGTCAGTGCCCGGGCACTGAAGGTGGCAGACTACGAGGGACCCCCTAGCAACAGGCATTTAGCGGTGAGATTTTTTTTTTCAATTATTTTTTATTAATTTTTTATGATTTTTAAGCTATTTTTTTTTTTTGGTGGAAACCAAAGTAGTTAAAATCTTACTCTTCAAAAGGAGTGTACTCATGCTGAGAACTGTGTGTGTGTATATATATATATATATATATATATATATATATATATATATATATATATATATATATATATACACATACATATGCAGTATCTCACAAAAGTGAGACACCCCTCACATTTTTGTTAATATTTTATTATATCTTTTCATGTGACAACACTGAAGAAATGATACTTTGCTACAATGTAAAGTAGTGAGTGTACAGCTTGTATAACAGTGTAAATGTGCTGTTCCCTCAAAATAACTCAACACACAGCCATTAATGTCTAAACCGCTGGCAACAAAAGTGAGTACACCCCTAAGTGAAAATGTCCAAATTGGGCCCAAAGTGTCAATAATTTGTGTGTCCACCATTAATTTTCCAGCACTGTCTTAATACTCTTGATCATAGAGTTCACCAGAGCTTCATAGGTTGCCGCTTGAGTCCTCTTCCACTCCTCCATAATGACATCACGTAGCTGGTGGATGTAAGAGACCTTGCGATCCTCCACCTTACATTTGAGGATGCCCCACAGATGCTCAATGGGGTTTAGGTCTGGAGACATTCTTGACCAGTCCATCACCTTTACCCTCAGCTTCTTTAGCAAGGCAGTGGTCGTCTTGGAGGTGTGTTTTTGGTTGTCATCATGTTGGAATACTGCCCTGCGGCCCAGTCACCAAAGGGAGGGGAATAATGCTCTGCATCAGTATGTCACAGTACATGTTGGAATTCATGGTTCCCTCAATGAACTGTAGCTCCCTAGTGCCGGTGTCTTGCCGAGTTGGTTCCCCTGGCAGATTGGTTCCTCTCGGTACTGCGCATGCGCAGTACGAATGACTAGGCATCTTCCGGAAATTGCCGAACCGAAACAGATGCGAGTGAAGTGTACACCGCACAGCTGATTTTGTTTGTTTAAAAAAAAAAAAAGAAGGTTTAAAAAAATACACTCCTAATTGAAAGGAAAAACCCCACAGATAGCACTCTAAAAACACAGGTTTTCTATTACTCTCCTCTATATCCACAGCTAAACCATTTTATTTTTATTTTGCCTTTGCCCCTTGCTTAGAGTAATAGACCCGCCCCTTAGACTTCCCTTGCAGAGTAGCGCCAGCATCGGTAGCGTGCGGCATCCGACTGCGCGTGCGCAGTGCACACTTCACTCCCAGCTGTTTAGCTTCGGCAATTTTCGGAAATTTTGCTGCACATGCGCAGTACAGATCTGCACTAATCTGCCAAGGGGAACCATCTCGGCAGAACACCGGCAGCACTCATGCAGCCCCAGACCATGACACTCCCACCACCAGGCTTGACTGTAGGCAAGACACACTCGTCTTTGTACTCCTCACCTGGTTGCCACCACACACACTTGACACCATTTGAACCAAATAAATGTATCTTATGCCGCGTACACACGAGCGGTTTTGCCGTCGGAATAAACTCTGAAGGTTTCTCCGACGGAATTCCGCTCAAGTGGTCTTGTCTACACACGGTCACACCAAAGTCCGACCGTCTAGAACACGGTGAGGTACAACGCGTGCAACTGGACTAGAAAAAGGAACTGCAATAGCCAGTAGCCAATAGCTTCCATCTCGTACTTGCTTCAGAGCATGCATAGTTTTTGGTACGTCGGAACAGCATACAGACGAGCGGCTTTCCCGATAGGAATTGATTCCGTCGGAAAAAGTTAGAACGTGTTCTCTTTCTAGGTCCGTCAGAATTTTCGACTTAAAAAGTCAGATGGGGCATACACACGATCGGAATATACAATGAAAAGCTCCCGTCTGAAGTTTTCTGTCAGAAATTCGGCTTGTGTGTACACGGCTTTAGTCACAGGACATGGTCGGCCAACAAACATGAATCTACCTGTTTTTTCAGCTGTTTGGGGCCACCCTTTGGGCAACTTCTGCTAATGTTGTGTTATGGTGAGCATTGCTTCCGAGCATGCGTGTTTGTACTTTGGAGTTTTGTCCGATGGACTTGTGTACACACTTTCCGATGGAGCATGCAAACGGTCGGATTTTCCGCCAAGAGCCTGTCATCACACAATTCCCGTCGGATAATCCATTCGGGTGTAGGAGGCTTTAGTCTGCTTGTCTTCAGCAAAGTGTTTGCGGGCTTTCTAGTGCACCATCTTTAGAAGAGGCTTCCTTCTGGGATGACAGCCATGCAGACCAATTTGATGCAGTGTGTGACGAATGGTCTGAGCACTGACAGGCTGACCCCCCACCCCTTCAATCTCAACAGCAATGCTGGCAGCACTCATACGTCTATTTCCCAAAGACAACCTCTGGATATGACGCTGAGCACGTGCACTCAACTTCTTTGGTTGACCATGGCAAGCCTGTTCTGAGTGGAACCTGTCCTGTTAAACCGCTGTATGGTCTTGGCCACCATGCTGCAGTTTCAGGGTCCCGGCAATCTTCTTATAGCCTAGGCTATCTTTATATAGAGCAACAACTCTTTTTTCATATCCTCAGAGAGTTCTTTGTCATGAGGTCCCATGTTGAAATTCCAGTGACCATTATGAGAGGGTGAAAGTGAACACCAAATTTAACTCACCCGCTCCCTATTTACACCTGATACCTTGTAACACTAATGAGTCACATGACCCTGGGGAGGGAAAATGGCTAATTGGGCCCAATTTGGACATTTTCAGGGGTGTACTCTTTTGTTGCCAGTGGTTTAGGACATTAACCACTTAAGGACCGCCTCACGCCGATATACGTCGGCAGAATGGCGCGGCTGGCACGGTTCTTCAGCTTGCGACCCGGTCGTGAGCTCTGTGACCGCGGCCGCGGGACCAGCGGACCCGATCGCCGCTGGTGTCCCACAATCGGGTCACAGAGCTGAAGAACCGGGAGAGGTCTGTGTAAACAAACCTCTCCCCGTGCTTCCTAGCGCAACTGACACTAATCGGCTGTTTCCTGTCATCGGGAAAGCCGATCAGTGACGTCAGACGCAAAGCCACCCTACAGTACAACTACAGTAAAAAAAAAAAAAAAAAAAAAGACACAAACACACTTAACCCCTCCCCACCCCCTAGTGGTTAACTCCTTCACTGCCAGTGTCATTTACACAGGAATCAATGCATTTAAATAGCACTGATTTCTGTATAAATGACAATGGTCCCAAAAATGTGTCAAAAATGTCCGATGTGTCCGCCATAATGTCGCAGTCACAATAAAAATTGCTGATCGCCGCCATTACTAGTAAAAAAAAATATTAATAAAAATGCTATAAAACTAACCCCAATTTTGTAAACGCTATAACGTTTGCGCACACCGATCAATAATCGCTAATTGCGATTTTTTTTTTTTTTTTAACCAAAAATATGTAGAAGAATACGTATCGGCCTAAACTGAGGAAAAAAAATGTTTTTTTTATATATTTTTTGGGGATATTTATTATAGCAAAAAGTAAAAATTGAATTTTTTTTCAAAATTGTCGCTCTATTTTTGTTTATAGCGCAAACAATAAAAACCGCAGGGGCGATCAAATACAACCAAAAGAAAGCTCTATTTGTGGGAAAAAAAGGACGTCAATTTTGTTTGGGAGCCACGTCGCACGACCGCGCAATTGTCAGTTAAAGCAATGCAGTGCCGAATCGCAAAAAGGGGCCTGGTCCTTTGGCTGCAAATTGGTCCGGGGCTTAAGTGGTTAATGGCTGTGTTTCGAGTTATTTTGAGGGGACAGCAATTGCAATGACACTGTTATACAAGCTGTACACTCACTAATTTACATTGTAGCAAAGTGTAATTTTTCCAGTGTTGTCACATGAAAAGATATAATAAAATATTTACACAAAAGGTGTCAGAAAAGTCCTGGTCTTAAAGCGGTAGTGAAATGCAGAAAAAAATTGGGCCCCATACACCTTAACCACTTCCCGACCGCCCCCTGTATATTTACGTCGGCAGAATGGCACGTACAGGCAGAATCACGTACCTGTACGTGACATTCTTCCGGCGGTTGGGGGGTCCGATCGGACCCCCCTCCGCCGGCGGGGACGGTCGGGATCGCTTCAGGAGCGATCCGGGACGAGGGGACGGCCAGTGGTTTCTGGCCACCCCCTCGCGATCGCTCCTGGCCAATGAGAAACTTCCCCTTCCTGTCTTTTGTATAGACAGGAAGGCGGAAGTGATGTCACGCTCGGTGCGCCGGTCTATGTGACCGGAGACGCCGAGCGGCGAACATGTACAGGTTAGTGCACAACACTACACTGACACCAGTACAGTTAGGCACATATTCCACCCCCCTGTCACCCCCTGATCACCCCCCAGATCACCCCCTCCCCCCCCAGTCACAGTGTCACTAATTGCAGTGATCATTTATTTACTGATCACTGCATTTAGTGTCAGTGTGACTGTAATAACTGTCAGGGCAGTTAGTTTTAGGTCCAAGGTAGCCCCCTACCCCCCCCTAATAAAGGTTTAACCCCTTGATTGCCCCCCAGGTAACCCTTTCACCCCCTTTTGCCAGTGTCACTAAGCGATCGTTTTTCTGATCGCTGTATTAGTGTCACTGCTGTCGCTAGGTAACCATTTTTTTTTTTTTTAGGTAACCGCCATGTTTATATAGGTTCATAAATAGGTTTATAGGTCAGGTACCCCCATATTACAACCTAAATAAAGGTTTTAACCCCCTGATTGCCCCTAGAGTTAACCCTTTCACCAGTGATCACTGTATAACTGTCACTGGTGACGCTGGTTAGCCAGTTAGTTATTTCGTTATTTAGGTTCCCCGTCAGGTTTTTATATAGCGTCAGGTACCCCCATATATTACCTAATAAAGGTTTTAACCCCCTGATTGCCCCTAGTTAACCCTTTCACCCCCTTTTGCCAGTGTCACTAAGCGATCGTTTTTCTGATCGCTGCATTAGTGTCGCTAGGTAACCATTTTTTTTTTTTAGGTAACCGCCATGTTTATATAGGTTCATAAATAGGTTTATAGGTCAGGTACCCCCATATTACAACCTAAATAAAGGTTTTAACCCCCTGATTGCCCCTAGAGTTAACCCTTTCACCAGTGATCACTGTATAACTGTCACTGGTGACGCTGGTTAGCCAGTTAGTTATTTCGTTATTTAGGTTCCCCGTCAGGTTTTTATATAGCGTCAGGTACCCCCATATATTACCTAATAAAGGTTTAACCCCCTGATTGCCCCTAGTTAACCCTTTCACCCCCTTTTGCCAGTGTCACTAAGCGATCGTTTTTCTGATCGCTGCATTAGTGTCGCTAGGTAACCAGTTTTTTTTTGTATTACTGTTACGGGTGACGCTGGTTAGTTAGCTTGTTTTTTATACTGTCAGGGCACCCGCCATTTATTACCCAATAACGGTTTAACCCCCTGATCGCCCGGCGGGTGATATCAATTAGGTTTTAGGGTCAAATAAGGTCTGCGTCGCCCCAGGTTAGTGCCAGTACCGCAAACACCCACGCACAAAGCATACACCTCCCTTAGTGGCACAGTATCTGAACAGATCAATATCTGATCTGATCAGATCTATACTAGCGTCCCAGCAGTTTAGGGTTCCAAAAAAAACCGCATTGTTAGCGGGATCAGCCCAGATACCTGCTAGCACCTGCGTTTTCCCCCTCCGCCCAGCCCAGCCCACCCAAGTGCAGTATCGATCGATCACTGTCACTTACAAAACACTAAGCACACATAACTGCAGCGTTCGCAGAGTCAGGCCTGATCCCTGCGATCGCTAACAGTTTTTTTTGTGGTAGCGTTTTGATTCAGTCGCTTCAGTCAGGAGCTTTTTTACCTGTGAATCTCAAAAAAATAAAAAAAAATAAAATAGTTGTCGTTTTATTGTTCTCTCTCTCACTCTATTCTCTCTCTATTGTTGCTCTTTTTTTACTCCATTCTATTCTGCAATGTTTTATTATGTTTTATCATGTTTTATCATGCTTGCTTTTCAGGTATGTAATTTTGTTTACTGTGTTTTAGTGTTGAGCATTTTTTTGTTTTCAGGTGCGCCATTCAGTTGCAACGCGGATTTATTTATCTTGACAGCAACAGCGTTTGCTCCCACGATACATAAAGCCGCGACTCCAACGCTGTAGGAGGTGATTTCACCACCACAGTTAAAAAAAAGAGCATATATGCCGAAGCATGGGGGCAGCAGGGGGGGGGGGGAGGAGCGATTGGCTCCTAATGCCACGTACATACGGTCGAAATTCCGACCGTGTGTACACGGCATAACTTTTGCGGGAGGATGCCCCCATGCATCGGCATATATAAATGGTGCATGTATGCCCATCATTAGAAGTGGGTGGATGAAGGGAGGTATTCTAATGGTGGGCATACCCACCAATCAATCTCTTTTTTTCGTTCAGCCAAGAGGCTGCATGAAAAAAAAAAAGATTACAATATATGTCCAGTATGTTGCTGGACTTTGAATGGTTATACCAGAATGATGCCTGCAGGTTTAGGTATCATCTTGGTATCATTCTTTTCAGCCAGTGATCGGCTTTCATGTAAAAGCAATTCTAGCGGGTAATTAGCCTCTAGACTGCTTTTACAAGCAGTGGGAGGGAATGTCCCCCCTCCCGGATATAAACCGCGCCATTGGGAAATTGGGAAAGCATTTTATCACACCAATCTTGGTGTGGTCAGATGCTTTGAGGGCAGAGGAAAGATCTAGGGTCTAATAGACCCCAATTTTTTCAAAAAAAGAGTACCTGTCACTGCCTATTGCTATCATAGGGGATATTTACATTCCCTGAGATAACAATAAAAATCATAACAAAGAAAAAAAATGGAAGGAACAGTTTAAAAATAAAATAAAAAAGCTAAATAAATAAAAAAAAAAAAAAAAAAAAAACAAAAAAAAAGCACCCCTGCCCCCCCTTCTCTTGCGCAAAGGCGTACACAAGCGTTGGTCTGGCGTCATATGTAAACAGCAATTGCACCATGCATGTGAGGTATCACCGCGAAGGTCAGATCGAGGGCAGTAATTTTAGCAGTAGACCTCCTCCGTGAATCTAATGTGGTATCATGTAAAGGCTTTTAAAGGCTTTTAAAAATGTATGTAGTTTGTCGCCACTGCGTGTTTGTGCGCAATTTTAAAGCATGTCGTGTTTGGTATCCATGTACTCGGCCTAAGATCATATTTTTTATTTCATCAAAAATTTGAGCAATATAGTGTGTTTTAGTGCATTAAAATAAAAAAAAGTGTATTTTTTCCACAAAAAATGCGTTTGAAAAATCGCTGCGCAAATACTGTGTGGAAAAAAAAAATGCAACACCCACCATTTTAATCTGTAGGGCCTTTGCTTTAACATTATATATAGTGTTTGGGGGTTCAACGTAATTTTCTTGCAAAAAAAAAATATGTTTTCATGTAAAAAAAAAGTGTCAGAAAGGGCTTTGTCTACAAGTGGTTAGAAGAGTGGGTGACGTGTGACATAGGCTTCTAAATGTTGTGCATAAAATGCCAGGACAGTTCAAACCCCCCCCAAATGACCCCATTTTGGAAAGTAGACACCCCAAGCTATTTGATGAGAGCAATGTTGAGCCCATTAAATATTTTTTTTTTTTGTCCCAAGAGATTGAATAATGAAAAAAAAAAAAAATATATATATTTTTTTTACAAAAAGTTGTCACTAAATGATATATTGCTCAAACATGTCATGGGCATATGTGGAAATACACCCCAAAATACATTCTGTTGCTTCTCC
Organism: Lithobates sylvaticus; assembly: GCA_028564925.1. Lineage (NCBI taxonomy): Eukaryota > Metazoa > Chordata > Amphibia > Anura > Ranidae > Lithobates > Lithobates sylvaticus. The sequence goes on along the minus strand of CM053029.1, from coordinate 179,629,815 downwards.
TGAGTACGGGGATACCACATGTGTGGGACTTTTTGGGAGCCTAGCTGCGTACGGAACCCCAAAAACCAATCACCGCCTTCAGGCTTTCTAAGGGTGTAATTTTTTTATTTCACTTCTCACTGCCAATCACAGTTTCGGAGGCCATGGAATGCCCAGATGGCATAAAACCCCCCAAAATGACCCCATTTTGGAAAGTAGACACCCCAAGCTATTTGCTGAGAGGTATTGTGAGTATTTTGCAGATGTCGCTTTTTGTCACAAAGTTTTGAAAATTGAAAAAAAAAAAAAAAAATTTTTTTTTTATTTACTTTCTTCATTTTAAAAAACAAATGAGAGCTGTAAAATACTCACCATGCCTCTCAACAAATAGCTTGGGGTGTCTACTTTCCAAAATGGGGTCATTTGGGGGGGTTTTGTGCTATTTTGGCATTTTATGGCCTTCGAAACGGTGATAGGTAGTGAGGAGTGAAATCAAAAATTTGCACCCTTAGAAATCCTGAAGGCGGTGCTTGGGTTTCGGGGCCCCGTACGCGGCTAGGCTCCCAAAAAGTCCCACACATGTGGTATCCCCATACTCAGGAGAAGCAGCAAAATGTATTTTGGGGTGCAATTCCACATATAACTATGGCATGTGTGAGCAATATATCATTTAGTGACAACTTTTTGAAAAAAAAAAAAAAATCTTTTTTATTTTTGTCTTTATTCAATCACTTGGGACTAAAAAAAAAAATATTCAATGGGCTCAACATGCCTCTCAGCAAATAGCTTGGGGTGTCTACTTTCCAAAATGGGGTCATTTGGGGGGGTTTTGTACTTCTCTGCCATTTTAGCACCTCAAGAAATGAAATAGGCAGTCATAAATTAAAAGCGGTGTAAATTCCAGAAAATGTACTCTAGTTTGTAGACGCTATAACTTTTGCGCAAACCAATAAATATACGCTTATTGGCATTTTTTTTTTACTAAAGACATGTGGCTGAATACATTTTGGCCCAAATGTTTGACTAAAATTGAGTTTATTAGATTTTTTTTATAACAAAAAGTAGAAAATCTCTTTTTTTTTCAAAATTTTCGCTCTTTTTCCGTTTATATCTCAAAAAATAAAAATCACAGAGGCAATCAAATACCATCAAAAGAAAGCTCTATTTGTGGGAAGAAAAGGACGCAAATTTCGTTTGGTTACAAAATTGCATGACCGCGCAATTACCAGTTAAAGTAGTGCAGTGCGAAATTGAAAAAAGACCTCTGGTCCTTTGGCTGCCAAATGGTCGGGGCTGAAGTGGTTAAAGTGGTGTTGCCACCAAAAAAAAAATGGCATAAAAAAAAAAAAAATTATTGGAAAAAAAGAAAATGTTTTTACTTACCTCTAAATGCCTGTTGATAGGGGGTCCCTCGTAGCCACCTTCAGTGCCCGGGCACTGACATCACTTCCCCTCAGCGCCGCACAGTCATCTGGGACCTGACACGTGTCCCCGATGACTGAGCGTCGAATCACGGCGCATGCGCAGTGGGTGCCCTGCTGTGAAGCCACAGCCTGGTGCCCACATTAAGAATGCCGGCGCCGCAAGCGGAGCGGGGAACGAGGGGGGCCTCGTTCCCCCGCATCGCTGGACCCTGGGACAGGTAAGTGTCCGATTATTAAAAGTCAGCAGCTGCAGTATTTGTAGCTGCTGACTTTTACATTTTTTTTTTTTTTTGTGGGCCCTCCTCTTTAAGTCATATTGTGCTAGTATGCAGCGGATACTAGCACAATATGACAGCCTTACCTGAAAATGAAGCCCTACAGCAGCACGCTGTCACCACTGTAGGCACTTCTATCTTCACCCGTTCTTTATTCCAGGTTTGTGGACTTTGGCGATATGAATAACTGAGCCATGATGATGTCACTGTTTACGGCACAGGGCTCTGAAGGAATGGCACGGATATGTCCATCCAGTTAGACCTGTGTAGGTGTATGTGTGTCAATGTCGATAATCAGTTCCCATATCCCTGTATGTTGTGTTCACTAAGATGCACGACCAAAAGTCTTTAAAAACGATCAATCCTCCCCGCTGACACCAATTGTAATGTAAAAAAACAAAAAAGAAGAAGTTAGAGGAAAATTAAGTTCTAGTTTTGATTTCTGTTCTGTTTTAGGGAGAGGCCTCTGAAGGGCAGTCAGGTTTAACTAAATGCTAAAAGTTTTGAAGTAAACAGTTTATTACTCTTTCCTTTTTAACCACTTCCATACCGGGCCTATTCTGGCACTACATGTAAAAATTACTCAGAACCCCCAAACATATATAATATGTTTTTAGCAGAGACCCTGGGGAATAAAATGGCCATCGTTGCAAAAAACACTAAAGTTGGCCCAGTTTTTTTGTATAATGTGAAAGATGATGCCAAGTAAATAGATACCCAACATGTCACACTTTAAAATTGCGCACACTCGTGGAATGGTGCCAAACTTTGGTACTTAAAAATCTCCATAGGCTATGTATACAGGATGTGTCCAACACTGTTCTTTTTGTTTTCTCTTTTTTTTGTGTTATTTTTTGTATTATTCTGTTAATCTCTATGTTCAATAAAACCCTTTGTACAAGAAAAATCTCCATAGGCGACACTTTAAAAATGTTTACAGGTTACCAGTTTAGCGTTACAGAGGAGGTCTTGGGCTAGAATTGTTGCTCTTGCTCGAACATTATACCTCACATGTGTAGTTTGAACGCTGTTTACAAATGTGGGAACAACATACATATGTGTTGGCTTCTACGTGCGAGCACATGGGGACGGTGGCGCTTCAAAAAATGTTTTATTGTTTATTTTATTTTTACACTTTACCTTTATTATTTTTTTTATCACTTTTATTCCTATTACAAGGAATGTAAACATCCATTGTAAAAGGAATAAGGCATGAAAGGTCCTCTTTATGGAGAGATCTGGGGTCTACAAGACCCCACATTGCTCTACTAGCCTGGAAAGACTGAGATTAAAAAAAAAAAAAAAAGCCATCTCAGCTTTTCCAGTTAAGTACACAGCAGTGTTTGCATCTGCCAGGGCGGCCGTCATGTCATAACGTCGCGCCCGGGCCTCCGAAGGTCATAGAGATTCTCTATGGTAAACTTCCACCGCCGGCAGATTCCTTCTATGGCTTACCGATCACACGGGTAAGCCAGTAGAAGCACCAGAGGGCGGCGGGACGCGCCCTCCCGCAGCCTGTAAAAACAATCAAGCAGTCGCTATGATTGTTCTTACGGTGCAGGTAATCACGTGTAGAAAAAAAGAAGATGCCTGTAGCTGCAGTCATTATTCAGCTATCACCACTCAAAGACCAGGACATCATATGACGGCCTTGGGCGGGACGTGGTTAATATTTGTTTACCTGACTTAAATCATAAAGGGATTTATTCACCTGTCCATCTTTAGCGTGGGAGAGGAGATGTCCTGCAGCAGATGCAATGTTTTTTTTTTTTGCGAAGCAGGAACACAGATCTCTGCCTTCCCATAGTACAAGCACCTCACACAGTGTACACAAGCACAGGTAAGGCAGTTAACTCTTTAATCACCCCCCGATGTTAACCCCTTCCCAGCCAATGTCATTAGTACAGTGACAGTGCATATTTTAAGCACTGATCACTGTATTACTGTCACTGGTCCCCAAAAAGTCTCACTTCGTCTCCAATTTGTCCGCCACAATTTCGCAGTCCCGGTCTAAGTCGCTGATCGCCACCATTACTGGTAAAAAAAAAACATATATATTATTATTACATACGTTTATTCCATAGTTTGTAGACGCTATAACCAATCAATATACACTTATTCAGATTTTTTTTTTTTATAGCGCAAAAATTAAAAACCGCAAAAAAAAAAACAACACCAAAAGAAAGCTCTATTTGTGGGAAAAAAAGGACACAAATTTTATTTGGGTACAGCATCTCACGACCAGGCAATTGTCAGTTAAAATAACTATAAAGTGCCATATCGCAAAAATGGCCTGGTCATAAAGGGGGGTAAACCTTCTGGAGCTCAAGTGATTAAAAAGTGAAGCTTTACAACATTTACACCTATTAAGGAAAATAAGTGCAACCGCATTTGCAGAGTGCAGAGTATATGTCTTTAGTAAATCCACACCATAGGGTGTTGCTTATGTTGAAATCTGCTCATGTACTTCTGAAGAACTGGGTGAGCAGATATCTTTAATTTCCCTGCTAAATAAGTACACATCTTTATTGATTTAGTCATACCCATTTTGAAAAAAAAAAACAAAGTAAATAGCAGATATATAAATATAAAGATAAAAAAAAACACACAATATTTTGTTGAACCAATAACGTTTATTTGTATGTTAATTTTTATGATGATTACTGTAATACTTTAAATGAAATAGCCATTCACAAAAAAAAAGCATTTCAGGCAATTGCCTACAATGAAATAGAGAGTAGTGAGGAAGAGAAAGTGCATTTAAAATGTTACAAAAAAAAAATATATATATATTATATTATATATATATATATATATATATATATATATATATAATAAATATATATATATATATATACACACATATATACACACACACACACACACACACACAATATAAAAGATATAATAACACCAAAAACCCTTTACCGCTCCCACCTGGTTACTGCTGCACTTACCTCTGGGGTAGCAGGGTAGTCGGCACCCCCTACACTCACTGCATCAGTGAAGGGATTTTGAAATCACTGCTGTTCTTCCTTTTTTCTGTCTGTGCATTCAGGGTGGACAAAATAGAATCTAATTGGTGCTGACTAATCAGAAACTAACTGGTCCGTTCTAGAAAAGTGCAGACAGAGAAGATGAGCGGGGGTTTCAAATCCCTGGACCGATTGTGATATAAAAAAAAAAAAAAATAGTAAATAGCACATTTTTTAACTGAAAAAAAAGAAAATGTGCATTTATAAAAAAAAAATGTAAAAGGTGAACTTATCCTTTACCGGAACAGACAGCTGAGCCTGATTTGGCTGCTCAGCATGCGCTTGTTCTAAGCACACAAGTGCTTCCGTGTGTGAGGGTAACCTGAAGGAAAATAGTTTTTCTCTCATTGGAGCGGGCACCTCATTTACTCACTCAGCAGATGTGCTTCTGCTGAACGTTAAGAGAGCCTGACACTCCCCTTTCCTGACAAGCACCCAAATCGGGTTAACCCACTTCCTGACCAGGCCATTTTTTGCGATATTGCACTGTGTTGCTTTAACTGACAATTGCGCAGTTGTGCGACTTTGTACCCAAACAAAATTGATGTCCTTTTTTTTTCCCCCCCACAAACAGAGCTTTCTTTTGGTGGTATTTGATCACCTGCGGATTTTATTTTTTGCGCTATAAACAAAAAAAGACCGTAAATTTTGAATAAAAAACATTTTTTTTTACTTTGGGCTATAAAACATTCCCAAAAAAAAAAAATTCTTTATCAATTTAGGCCAATATGTATTCTGCTAGATATTTTTGGTAAAAAAAAAAAAAAACATCCCAATAAGTGTATATTGATTGGTTTGCGCAAAAGTTATAGCCTCCACAAACTATGGAATAGATTTAAGGACTTTTTATTGTTTTTACTAGTAATATCGGCGTTCACGTTTTTTTTTGCAGGACTGCAAAATTGCGGAGGAGAAAGTGGACAATAAGTGACACTTTTTGGGGACCAGTGACATCAACACAGTATAAATGACACTGACAGGGAAGAGGTTAACACCAGGGGTGATCAAAGGGTTAAGTGTGTCCCTGTGCAGTGCTTACTAACTGTGTGAGGGACGAATGCACTAGAGCAAAAGAGGGATCCGTGTTTCAGCTTAGCTGAAACACCAGATCTCCCTTTTACTCCCTGACAGATCAGCGGTTTGCCTTGTTTACATAGGCAGACCACTGCTCCATCTCTCCACTGAACGATCGGCGGGTCGTGGTGGCCATCGTGGCTGACGGACCCGCTGATTGGCTTCCGCAATGTCCAATCACAGCGGGAGCCAATCACACCACCGCACAGAATGAAGGCTTACCAGCTATACAAGTTGTAATGGCTTGTCACTTATACCCAGCCTGGGTTGTTACGATCCTCCCACCGCAGCAAATGGCTAGCAAGCCTAGCGTTCCTGGAGCTCCAGCCTTGGTCCTCTGATCGTCCCAAGGTGTCAGAAAGCAAAAAAAAGCCTTCATTCTATGTGGTGGTGGATTCACAGTGTCCCTTGTCTATTGAAGACCTGTCACAGGGTGTTGCAGCGTTAATTCTTCTTGAATACACATGAAAGAGACTTTTTTGTCATTTTTTATCCTAATTTATTATCTAGTTGTTTTATTTCACTTGTGAACACATTTGATGATTCATTGAAGACCTGTCACAGGGTGTTGTAGCATTTGTTCTTCTTGAATACACAAAAGACTTTTTTTTGTTATTTTTTATTCGTTGTGTTTATCACATAATAATTAATAATTAATATTATTATCTAGTTGTTTATTTCACTTGTGAACACATTCGATGATTCATTATTAGTGCAGCTTCTTATGTTATTAGAACAGGGAAATGCCTTGTTTACATTCTGCCTCTCCGTGCCACAATCGCGAGACACCAGCGGACATCGAGTCCGCGGGAGCCGCGGGCACGGTCACGCAGTACGTGGCGGGTGCGCACGTGCCCACCAGCCCGCAAATTAAAGGGGACGTACAGGTACGCCCATTTGCCCACTGCTGCCATTGTGCCAACGTATATCGGCGTGCAGCGGTCGGCAAGTGGTTAAGAAAAGGCTTGAAACTGATAGTTTCATTCAGGCCTGGATATGTTGTGGCATTTAAATTGTATATCCATTGAGTTTCCAGTTGTAGCAGCAATCGATTGATTTATTTTTATTTTTTTAAATCAATTTTTGTCTTCAATATGTCAGCACCTGAACAAAAAAAAAACCCTCAAAAAAACTCTCTGTATCTAATATATATTTTTTACTTTGTTATAAGACATACCCAAAAAAAAAATAATAATACATTTCTTCATAAATTTAGGCTAAAATTTATTCTGCTACATGTCTTTGGTTAAAAAAAAACAAAAAATAAAAATAAAAAAAGTGTATATTAATTGGTTTGCGTGCAGGTTATTGCATCTACAAACTATGGGATATATACTGGAATTTTTATACTAGTAATGGCGGAGATCAGTGACTTATAGTAGGGCTGTGATAGTATGACAGTCAATCTGATACTGAGACTTTTTGGGAACTGGCTAACTGCCACTACTACAGTGATCAGTGCTAACAATATACACTGGCTGGGAAGGAGTTAACATCTGAGGCAATCAATATTGTGTAAAGTGTGTACTGTGTGCTGCTTTTACTAAGGGATGTGTCTGTTTTATTCCCTTTGCAGGGAAACAAAAACCGGCACTCTATGCTGTCAGTAGAGAGCTCTGTGTTGTTTACATACACAGTGCTCTCTCCTGACAACCGCTCCGCCATGAATTATTACTGATTGGCTTGTGCTGGAGCCACTGGCAGCACCTTTCCCCAGAAATGCAGAATCACGTAAATATATGTGATTCTGCACAGTTGGCCCGCAATGTAGCAGTTAAGCTACAGTGCGCGGTAAGCAATTGGTGAAGGCATAGACAAAAGGTGGTATTCACTTATTGGATTTATCAAGAGAATAAAGCTGGCCATAGAAGGTGTGATTTTCTTTCCTGTAACCACGAGAGCTATTATGAATCCCTCCCATGGAGTTATTGGCTGGGGAGAAGGTGCGGGGAGTCGTCTCTGCTGGGAGAACACATGATTCTTGCTAGCTGCTATAGGCACTGGCTATAATCACTTGAAAAATCTAAAATGCTGGTTGCACCCAAGTTAATCGAACGTCAATCAGCCTGCCCATACATGGTTTGAATCTCAGCTGGTCCCTGCTGAACTGACCAAAATTTGAACCATCTATGGCCGGCTTAATTGAGGTTGTGATTCAGCTAAAACATGGGCAATCTGCTCAGATATACCTGGCTGTGCAGCATATTCGACATCCTCATCATCTGTGGAGCTGTCTCCTTCTTCATCTTCTAGCAACACCGGCTTATCAGAACTGTTGTCTAAGTCCACGAGTCCACTCTGAGAGCTGAAAAAACAGAACACAGAGAATCTTAAACTGCCAGCCAGAGTGGAGAACTATGGATGACATTAGGTGGCTCCCTCCTGGCATTCTTCCTCTGGGTTTGATGCGTTGATGAGTTCAGCTTAGTGGCCTTCACTGCAATTGCTCTAGCACCCATTACTAGCTTCTGTAGTGTGTTAGAAGGATGCGACTAGATGGGTGGAGACTTGTGCAACAACAGGTCCTCGCCCCTGTCCAGCACAAGCCCAGAGCTGGTGCCAGCATAGGGCAGGCGCTGGGATTGCGGGGGGGGCACGTGGGAAGTAAAATCCCCTGTGCAGACAGATCCAGGCGCTCCATGTCCTGGACTCTGTGCACCATTCGCCGCTTTCTTCCACCCATTCCCACTCAGATTCCTCTAGTACAGGGGTCGCAAGCTGGTGGCCTTCCAGCTGCTGCGGAACTACAAGTCCCATCATGCCTGTGCCTAAAGGGAGTCATGCTTGTAACTGCCAAGTCTTGCAATGCCTCATGGGACTAGTAGTTTTGCAACAGCTGGAGGGCTGCCAATTTGAGACCCCTGCTCTAGTACCTCTTCCTCTCCCCACTCATCCCCAGTGTTTTGCCCTCTCTCCTTCCCCAAAACTCTGCCTCATCCCCTCCCTCAGCCCAGATTTTTCATGCTGTCTGGGGGCTTGATGCTGTTGTCGCTCACTGTCGGAGTAAACGGCTGTGCAGGGGCTCCCAGCAGGATTAAAGTGCTGCCCTGTCGGGACTCCATTCCTCACATCCAGGGTTGCCAACCCTCAGCCCCTTTTTGACAAAACATGAATAATTTACTGATAGCGCATTTTTTTTACTGGCAACCTGAACAATTACATCTATTTAATATACATTAATAATTGAGCTTATTCAGCATGAAATGGAACTTAGTTGTGTAGCATGTGGCTGTATATTCTGCAATATTTACATTTTTGGTAAACTCATTCAATGAATCCAAGCTCTGCAAGCTGAGATAACATGCACTGCATTGATGCATTCACACAATTCTACAGTAACCGTGAGATAAAACAAAGTTCAGGAATATTCCTTTATCCCATTGTTTTGCAAATCTATGTACACTACAAACTGTATGATTGAATCAGTTCTGCTATCACAGTTTTACTAACCTGACAGCTTATTAGTCTAAATAGGAAAACTTCATTTTGTTTGCAAATATTAAAGATTCTGACTAACAGCAAGAATGAGTCCTTACATTTAAAGAGCACCTGTCATTTCTGATCCATCATGGCAGCGCCTGTTAGCGGGCATCTACTCACCTGCTGCCGCCACATCTCTCATCTTGTGTCACTGCCGCTTTACCAGCTGTCCCATTAAAGTGAATGGGACTGTCGGTGAGTCAACAGTGAGTCAGGACCCCGAAACTTTCCTTTTCACAATCACGGTCCCACACGGTAGCCACGGAATCATAAAATGGCAGATGGCCACTTACCAGAAATGTAGGATCTCTATTACGGAGATCTAGTAGGCACAGATCAGGGAAATCACTCGGGTAGGAGGCGGCAACAAAGTTAATTTCTTTCAAAAGGCAACAACACTGCACCACTATCATCTGTAACCGGCAAAACAAAGCAACAAACTTGCAAGTAAATTGCACTTCAAAGTGAAAAAATACAGCCACGGCTCGCGCCAGCTGGCTGGTGTGTGGTAACGTCCAATCTTCTAGCTCCGCCCGCCGCTGCGTTTCTCCGTATTAGGCATCCACAGGGAAAGGAGGCTAGGCTAGGTTACAGATGATAGTGGTGCAGTGTTGTTGCAAAAACCTACTGCACTATGAAGCCTTTTTTCCTTTCTTGATCCACCCATTTGAAAGCCCGTATTTGCAAACACGGGTCTCACGGAGCAGAGTGGAATCCAAACCCATTAGCAGAGGAGAGGATCCGGATGGATGTTTGAAACTGCCGCCTCCTACCCAAGTGATTTCCCTGTCAACACAGAGGACTCTTTACGCCTAGAGGAAAACAGATTTCATCTCCAAATACGGAAAGGTTTCTTCACAGTAAGAGCTGTGAACATGTGGAATAGACTCCCTCCAGAGGTGGTTCTGGCAAGCCCAGTAGATTGCTTTAAGAAAAGCCTGGATTTTTTCCTAAATTTACATAATATAACTGGGTACTAACATTTATAGGTAAAGTTGATCCGGGGAAAATCTGATTGCCTCTTGGGGGATCAGGAAGGGATTTTTTCCCCTGCTGGAGCAATTGGTTCATGCTTTGCTGGGATTTTTCGCCTTCCTCTGGATCAACTGTGGGTATAGGTTTGTGTATATGGGATTGTATGATATTTTTTATTTGATTTATTTTTATGGTTGAACTAGATGGACTTTTTTCAACCTAACTACCGTATTTATCGGCGTATAACACGAACTTTTTCGTGTTATACGCCGATCCCCCAAAAAAAAATGCCCAAAAAAATTAAACGGCGCCGAAAAACAGCGACGGCCGGCGAAAAAAAACGAGTGCCGCCGAAAAAGACCGATCTGTCTGTTCGGCTCCGCTCGCAGTCCCGCCTTCCGAAACAGCAGGGAGGCGGGACTGCGAGCGGAGCCGAACAGACGACTCAGGCTTTTCCGGCTCCGCTCGCAGTCCCGCCTCCCTGCGCTCGCCTCCGAAACAGCAGGGAGGCGGGACTGCGAGCAGAGCCGAACAGACGGCTCGGGCTTTTTCGCCGCCGCTCGGTCTTTTCCAGCGGCGGGCTTTCAAGGGGGCAAATTGAAATGTGGGCAAGCTGAAAATGACGCTGGCAAGCTGCAAATGACACTGACAAGCTGCAAATCACACTGGGCAAGCTGAAAATCACACTGGGCAAGCTGCAAATGACGCTTAAATGTAAGTGTTTTTTTTCCCTAAACTTCCCTCCTAAAACTTTTTTTCCTTAAAATGCCCACCTAAACTTGGGGTGCGTGTTATACGCCGATAAATACGATATATAACTCAATTGATGCATTTTATGATACCTACTATTGTTTGGCAACTGGTATAATGTGTAGCAGCGCTGTATAAATAATATACGTAAACACAAATATATCAAATAAAATATCATAAAATGAAAGTCCAAAAAAGCATGAAACAAATGTATTCCACGTCGTGCAAAAGATGACTTGTGTGGTGAATCTTCAAAACAAACTCTGAGGAAAAAGTGATCCCATCACCCCATAAATTGCTCGCTCACCTACTTGAAGTGACCCTAAAAGGGTCAAACACGCCTTGCACTCTGTGCGTACATCCCCTCCAAGGGATCGCCAGAACAAAGGGGAATCAACTGCAGGTATGTACTCCTTCCGCAATAATAACTCCAAACTTTAGATCCACAGTGACTACCGGTGTTTCGTCATATATGTCGACCCATCACATTTGGCTACCCGCTGGACTGCACATGCACGACGCCGCCATATGCGTTCCAACACTGTGGCGATCTGCGCTTGCGCAGAATTTTGTGGCCACACCCCTGAGTCCAGGTTCAAGCCCCACCATCCAAGTGGACATAGAGTTAGATTATAATTATGCTGAGTGAAGCAAGGCCGTGCCCGAAGCGTGGCGAGCGAAGCAAGCCCGCGGGGGGCCCTGTGGCAAAGTGGTGTCTTACAACAGTGTTGGAACACATATGGGGGTCGCGCATGCGCACTCCAGCGGGTAGCCGAATGTGACGTGACACCAGCAATGCAGCAATATTTATTAAGGATAATATAGGCATATATAAGACATGACAGTCTCACTCAATAGTAGTGAATCCACAGCCATGCTCCACCTCGACTAGTTTTGCCACCTTCTCATGTGGCTGCCTCTGGAGGAATCCAGAATATTGAGTGAGACTGTCATGTCTTATATATGCCTATATTATCCTTAATAAATGTGAGTTTAATGCTAACTGGGGGCAGAGCGGTTTATTGTTAATCCCTCGGATGCTGCACTATAGGAGGCACTTTCTTTCGTATTTTACATGTATTGCTGCATTGCCGGTAGTCACTGTGGATCTAAAGTTTGGCGTTATTATTGCGGAAGGAGTACATACCTGCTGTTGATTCCCGTTTGCTCTGACGATCCCTTGGAGGGGATGTACGCACAGAGTGCAAGGCGTTTTTGACCCTTTTAGGGTCACTTCAAGGAGGTGAGCGAGCAATTTGTGTGGTGCTGGGATCACTTTTTCCTCTGAGTTTGCTTTGAAGATTCACCACACAAGTCATCTTTTGAACGTGGAATACATTTGTTTCATGCTTTTTTGGACTTTCATTTTATGATATTTTATTTGATATATTTATTTGTGTTCACGTATATTATTTCTACAGCGCTGCTACACCTTATACCAGTTTACATTGATTTTTGTGGGATCACAATAGTAGCAGCTGCAGTATTTTGTACACAGGAATTCCTCTGTATTGCAAAGTTTATTATCACAAGGTGTTATTCATAGAAGTTTCAGTAAATTATTTATTAATCCATATTACCACAACTGTAATAGGGCGCAACTACCACAACTCACATCTGTACTAATGTTTGGCGTTTCCTTGGGCACTATTCATTTGTATTTTTGTAGCTACAATCCCCTCCACACATAATTGGGATAATCCGTGTTTTAGGTCATGGATGATAATATTAGTATGAAGGAACACTGGCTGCGAGATAACTGGTATGGTGGGGGTGGGATGACGAACAGTATGGTGGGGGGGGGGTGGCTGATGATAACCGGTATGGTTGGGGGGTGATGACCTGTACGGTGGAGGGGGTGATGACCTGTATGGTGAAGGGGGGGCAGGGGGGTGATGATGACTGGTATGGTGAGGGGGGCGTGATGATGACTACCGGTATGTTTGGGAGGTGATGATGGGGGTGGTGATGACCGTCATGGTGGGGGGGGGGGGGCTGGTGATGACTGGTATGGTGGAGGGGGGTAGTGATGACCGGTAATATGGGGGGGGGGTGATGAACTGTATGGTGGGTAGGAGTAATGACTGGTATGGTGGGGGGGGGGGGGGCTGGTGATGAACTGTATGGTGGGTGGGAGTAATGACTGGTATGGTGGGTGGGTGATGATCTGTATTGTGGGTGGGAGTAATGACAGGTATGGTGGGGGGGGGGGTGATGATCTGTATTGTAGGTGGGAGTAATGACTGGTATGGTGGGGGGGTGATGATCTGTATTGTGGGTGGGAGTAATGACTGGTATGGTGGGGGGGTGATGATCTGTATTGTGGGTGGGAGTAATGACTGGTATGGGGGGGGGGGTGATGATCTGTATGGTGGGGAGTAATGACTGGTATGGGGGGGGGGGGGGGAGTGATGAGCAGTTTGGTCGGGGGCGGGGGCTGGTGATGAACTGTATGGTGGGTGGGGGATGGTGAGTGATTAACTATATGGTGGGTGGGAGTAATGACTGGTATGGTGATGGGTATGGTGGGTGGGAGTAATGACTGGTATGGTGGGGGGGGGGGTGATGATGGGTATGGTGGGGGGGTGATGATTGGTATGGCGATGATGGGTTCAAAGATGGGTATGGTTGGGGGGGGGGGGGGGGGGGTTAGGGGATGGTGGGGGCTGGTGATGAACTGTATGGTGGGTAGGAGTAATGACTGGTATGGTGTGTGTGTGGGGGGGGGGGGGGGGGGGGGTAGTGTCAGTTATGATGTGACAATGCTGGGGTTTGTATTTTCCCAATAGCCGTAGGGAAGACCTTTGTTCCTATACCATGGAATGGATAGCCGGTCTGGGGGCCCCCCTCCCCCGGAAGATAACACGGATACACCAGGGAGCGGGTCCTCACCTATGGGGTGTGGCCATCCTAATCTCTGTCCGAGACTCAGGAACAGGCCAGTCTACAGTCCAATCTACAGTCCAGTCCGGAGTCCCCATTCTCTACTACCAGCACACTCGAGCTCCGCGCCGTTGGCACCTGGGCGGAGCGAGAGGAGTAGAAGTTGGAACTTGTGAATGGTGGAGAATTATACCGGCTTCGGAATTGCGCATGGACAGTTTCAAAGCGGACCGTAGTTACTCCCGGTGTAGCATGAAATTCGACTTCCAATTCAATTTCCCCTGCTGAAAGTGCGCATGCGCAGGCTCCAGATCACACAGCGAAGTTCTTAGGGAAATAAGCCGAGCGCCGAACTCGAGCGGAAGACTTCCCTGAAAGCATACATGTTTTTCTGAGAGGGGGTCTGGCTGCAGAATGGAGCTCCACAGATTACAGGAAGCACGTGGCCTCCACTCCACTTCTTTTTTTTTTCTGAATTTTATTGTGAATATCTGCAGCTGGCGCTCAACTACAGGAAGTGGAGGTCACATGATTCTAGTGTAGAGTGGAGCTTCAGTGACTGCAGTCTGCAAGCACATACTGAGCCATTCTGTTGTTACTATTAACAAAGCCTGAGATTTGCACAAATACAAGAAGATATTTTTGGTAGGTTTTGTACTTTCTGTTAAAGTGCTCTCTCCCCCCGTAAATGCAATAGTTTATTATTTACCAATTAATTTCTTTGGTAAGGATGGAAGTTCATGTTTATGTTGGAAGAAGAATACAATCCATGTCTCTAATCACAACCTCATTGTCCATTTTTGCCCCACATTTATGACAACTAACAGGGCCAAGAATGAGACACACATGGATCTCCACGTAAAAAATCTTTTACGGTACAATGGAAAGTTGGCATTAAACCTCATCCTCTTGAAAATCATATATGTTCTGGTGCAAATATCCACTTAACGACCGCCCGTCCACATTGTACTGAGGACGGGGGGCGCTGTAGGCAAAGCAATGTGCTGGTACGTCTCTGCCTACTCCCACGTTTAGGACGCACGCATTTTCATCCCCACCCCTAACTACCCTGCTCCGGCTGTGATTGTACACAGCATCCCGGCCAATGATTCACACCCAGGACCAGCAGATTGGCTGTGTCCAATCACAGCCCAGAGCTCTGTGTTGAAATTCAGTCAGTCGGGGTCAGATTGCACTATCACAGTCCCACTATAAGTCGTTTATCTCTGCCATTTGTAGTATAAAACAAATAAAAATTCCAGTACATATCCCATAGTTTGTAGATACTATAACTTTCAAGTAAACCAATCAATATACACTTACACTCGGACACTCCTACCCACCATACAGTTCATCACCAGACCCCCCCCCATACCCATCATCACCCCCCCACCATACCTATCATCACCCCCCCCCCCACCATACCTATCATCACCCCCCCCCACCATACCCATCATCACCCCCCCACCATACCAGTCATTACTCCCACCCACCATACCAGTGATTACTCCCACCCACCATACCAGTGATTACTCCCACCCACCATGCAGTTCATCACCTCACCATCCCCCCCACCATACCAGTCATTACTCCTACCCACCATACAGTTCATCACCAGCCCCCCCTCCATACCTATCATCACACCCCCCACCATACCAGACATTACTCCCACCCACCATACAGTAAAAATCTGTGCAAATCTTACAGACAGTAACCAGTTGAAATGTCCCAGAGATAAGCCCTGGGTGTGAAGGAGTCTCCGCCAAAAACAGGTAATGGGAAGAGTCCTTCAAGTAGGGAGTGCACATAACCATCCCCCAGCAACAAAAAAAAAAAAAAACATATGTAGTTAGAAAACATTTTTGGTCCCAGCGCCTCGCCCTAAAATGTTGATGGGGTCATATAACCAAGTATACATTATAGGCTATATAGAGAGGGGAGGGAAGGTGAAGGGGGAAGGGAGAGAGGGGAAAAAAAAGGGGGGGTACCCTTCCAGTACCAAAAAATACAAAAAGTGCAAAAACTCGTTGGTCGGCTCGAGTATTCCTAGCAAAATGAAACAGGAGTATTCTGTTCCTGCAAAATTTAACCGCCCTATTTGGCGCCTAATGTCCTTTCAGGGGACCGCTGAGAAGACACCACGGCGGTCTCAAACCAGTTCAGTAGTAGAAAGCCCATTCTTTAGGGATGTCGGGGTAGACTTCCTGGTTGATTTTGATGAACATAGGGTGGAGAGCGAAGGAGGAGGGGATTCTCTGGATCCAGGTTGATTCCGCGAAGATGGGTTGTGGGATATAAATCCCAGTTTCAGTAGGATCATTTCACCTTCAGTAAACGATGAAAAGGAGTAGGATTTGCTGTTGAAGGAGAATTGGAGTCGAAAAGGATAGTTCGTTGGGTCAGTGGTGCTAGTAAGTAGGTAAAGTAAAGGTTTAAGCGATCGCCTCTTTTGGATTGTGGCCTGAGATATATCAGCAAATATTTGGATCTTTATGCCATCTATTTCTAGATCCGGGTTTTCACGGGCATGTCGCATCACTGCTTCTTTGATCTTGAAAAAATGTGGCTTCACAATCACATCTCTGGGGGGACCATCAGGTTTAGGGGATGTCAAAGCTCTATGGATTCGATCAATTTCCATATGGATCTCGTCGATATTGGGTACAGCAGCTTGCATCAGAGAATGTGTGATGGAGGTGATGTCCCTTATATTTTCTGGTATACCACGGATACGAAAATTATAGCGCCTAGCGCGATTTTCAAGGTCGTCGATCTTTGAGTAAGCGTCCTCAAGTCGATCTTGTAAATCAGTAATCATGTTTGAATTTTGGGATACTCTGTGGACTGTATCGTCCATCTTGGATTCAATACTATTCAGTCGATTACCCATTTCCTGGAAATCTTGTTTTATATCAGAAGCTAACTTATCAGTAGCCTTAGATAATTCTCTTTGAAGCAGGTCAGCAAAACGTGCTAAGAGGATTGGGTCTCCTGAGTATTGTCCTTGTGCAGGGGGAACATCAGGGAATTCAGCATTACAGTCTGATACAGACTCTTGGCTGCTGGGCTGGCTGTATATGGCTTCTGCTATCTCCCTGTCCAGGAGGGAAGATGTCTGTGACTCCAGGCTAGGTGATACGGCTGCAGTCTGTGAGGGAGACAGTGCAGGGGGGGTAGGTGGTAGGCAGTCTGTGGTTGTCAGCTCACCTTTATTTGGAGAGGGTCTTGAGGAGCACAGTGCCGGGTATTCAGCCTCATAGCTCTTTGAGGCATGTTTCTGAGGAGGAGGTGGCAGCTTTCCCTTCCCTGAGGCCTGCATGCCTCGTGTGTGATGGCCGGTCGCCATCTTGGATTCTTGTTGTGCAGCGCGGGTCAAGATCCGGGAGCCAGTTTGAGACTGGCTTCCCGGTTTTTGTGGCCTCCGGAGTGGGCCTGGACCCTTCCGCAGGGGGGTCAGGCTATCGCTGGGTACGGGCGAGGTGTGGGGCCGCTATTGAAAAGCTGATGTTGCCGGGGGATGAGCGGAGCAGGTCAGATGTACATCCGCTCCGTCTGGCCGCGCATGCGCACTCCTTCACTTGCTGCTTTAATTAGTCCTACATCACCTTTTCCTCTTGACCAAAGGTGGTCAGGAATGTCTTTTAGTACATCCTCTTCCTCCCAGGTCAAAAGGACCCTTATGACGAGGATTCTTCGTCATAATGTCCCCCTGAAGGGTGCACCTTTCAGTACTTTGTATGACCCAATCATTTAACAAATTTCCCAACTCATACCATTCTACTGTAGTGCTTCAAGTAAATGAAACCTGGGGTGTAACTCTTTTTAGAAGCATAAATAAAAAAAAAATGTCAACAAATGTTTAAGAACAAGAAATTATTCTGAGATTTTCTGCTCAGCTCATCAAGTTTCTGTCTAAAATCACCAGACATAACTCCCTAAACGTGCCCCTTTCATCTCAGTACAGAGTACTGAGATGAACTGCTACAAAAGTGATTTAATGTTGTTGTTGCACATACGTGCAGACAGCTATTTCTAAAATGGTGGCTACACCTTCTACTCTCTAAAGCCCCATACACACGGTGGGAAAATCTGACCACCAAATCCATCGGATTTGGTCCGACGGATTTAGTCCGACACTGGTGTTGCATACACACGGTCGGACAAAGTTGTCGGAAAATCCGATCATTCTGAACGTGGTGACGTTTGTTGCCTACGACGGGACTACGTAGAGGCTGGTAGCCAATAGCTTTGGTCTTGTAATGTGATCTGAGCATGCGTGGCACTTTGTCCGTCGGAATTCGCTACACACGATCGGAATTGGTGTGATCGGACTTTGTTGTCGAAAAATCTATCCAGCAGGAGATAGGAACTTTGTCCGTCGGACAATCCGATGGAAACTGTCCGATGGTGCCTACACACGGTCGGAATTTACGACAACATTGTCCGATAGGACAGAATCCATCGGAAAATCCGACCGTGTGTATGGGGCTTTACACTCATATTGAAAGAAATACATTATCTTGTCTAACATGTAAAACCTATAACTGTAAAAATCTTTTTAAGCATGACATTAATTACATTAGCAGCATTGAATTTATCTACAGATTCAAGCTATGCTGGGACTTGGGGTTCCACAACAGATAGTACTCAGAGAGCAGCTACAACAATGAGATATATACACAAATTATATCTAAGCATCCAATCAGGGGAGAGATCATTACAGTCATCTGCACCATCAAAACATCTAATATTTTTATGACTATAAACTTCAGTATTATTTGTCACACTGAACCATCTGCCTATTGCAGTATTTCAGCAAGAAAAAGGGGGCTCATGACTATAAAAGTTTAAGTTTCAGTTTAAGACCCTATAATTGCCTACAGATATTTTCCTTCCAGAAGCAGTATGCTAGATATAAACAATGTCGTAAATTTCCTAAAACAAACAACTTTATTTTTTCTGTAGTTTAAAGAACTTCTAACTCCTCAGCTTATTCATGGAGCTATCTAGCTGAGGTGACTCTTTTTCTGTGTAGCTCCTCATCGGGGAGGAGACAGGTGGGCATGCTGTTTTCCTCCCAATCCCAAAACAGGATTTTTAAGGTAATTCTGCCCCCTTTAAACTTAGTTGGTTTCTTTTCATAATTTATATAAGGTCCTGAAGAATGTTTAAAATACATTGTACAGTGAGAATGATACTGGACCTTGTAGTTCTTCACTTTAACTTTTTATTCCACCTTGTTCAGGAGGGATTGTTGCATGCACCCAGGACCTGCAGTACATAAAACCAGGCTATACCAATGATAAGGCTCTCAAGCCCCCCTTAGCTGGTATAACCGAGATATCAAATGCCTGCAACAAATCCCTCCACAGCAGGTTAACCAGACATCGTTTAGCTATCACATTTTTACATTCAGCCTTTTTGCCCGTTAGTGGGTCCTCTATAGGAAGATTTTCTGTAACATCCTCCTCACACATTAACCCGTTGATTTTACAAAAAGTGTACCTTTTTTCTTAACTCCTCCAAGCATATCCTGGGGATGAATCAGGGTCCTGCACGCTCTTGTGTCACACAGAAAGGTGAATTCTTTCCCTTTTACAACAAGTGTTATTTCATGTTTAATCTCACTCTGCAAATACATTTCCACATTACATATGTCCAATACTTCATACCATCCTGAATTTGTTTCATCGTACATACATTATGTTTCATACATTTCTTCTACCTCTAGTTATGCCTCCTCATCCTTTTTCAACTTGCAATCCCTGGCCAAGTGGCCTTTCTTGCCACACAAAAAACATTCACCCCTTTCTTTCCTACCCTTGTAATCCCTAATGTGAGGTCTACGTTGGGGGTTTCTTAACCTTTCTGTACCTCTTTCAGCAACATACACATTCGTTCCATCTTCTACAGCAAACACCTTTCCTTTTATTGCTTTCTTTTTACATTGGAAATGTTTTTCAGCGTGGCGTGCATACTCAATAAAATCATTGAGCCTGCAGGTTCTATGATTCATCATATGTTTAGTGACAAAACTAGAAACCGGGGCTAGGAATCCCTTAAGGGTGGCATTTTTTAGCTGCTGTTCATATGGAGTGTCATTAACTCGATTTGCCGGAACTTCAATCCCAGAGTGGTTATTAAACACTTCCCTCATCCTTATGATGTAATTATCTACTGACTCATCTTCCCCTTGTATGCATTGGTTAATGACTACCCAGTCAGCCCTTTGTTTCACACATTTCTGGCCCAGTAATTTAAGGTCTTCTCACACCTTATACACAATGTTTTTGTCAACTCCCAGATCGACACAGAATTTCTTTCCTAATCTTGTACTCTACTAAAAAACATTGGTATTCTTACACCTTTATACAAAATATTTTTGTTCACTCGCATTTCTTTCCTAATCCTGTGTTCTACTAAAAGACATTGGTATTCTTATCTTCTTACCAAATTGAAAACAAATTGTGAATTGTTCTTACCTTGAACCAGAATGGGTCTTTTCTGCCAATTCTTGGGAACCCGTCACCTGTTAGGGACCAGTTGGTCGACTGGCCTCTGTTAACGTCAATTCAGACGGAGGACTTTGGAATAAGGAATCTTGTGTGTTCCGAGATTCCCCGTATGGTAAGGGTCACTGGTGGTCTGGTCCCTTCACAGGATTTTGAGTTCCGGCTCGAAGGACCAATTTGTGAGGGAAATTCACCTGAGACCACACTCTGGATCAAGTTAAGAAGTTTTATTTATTTTACTCGTACAAGGAGACAAGTTACAACAAAGGAACAGATATTTGCCTATTGGTTCTCACCGCTATAACCCATGCAATAGGGCTTCATATATAGCAGTGAGCCTGACAGATGCCTATCTGGACTTGTCTGTCTAATAATTGTAAAACTTGCATTTATATACCTTTTACAAGCCTTATCTTAGCCATCTCTCCTAGATATGATTGGTTGCTAAGATCTACGTCAATGTAACTAACCATAAATCTGACACCTGTTCTACAACCAGACAAACTTATTCATTCCTAGAATTCCTATATGTTCATTAAAGTGATTTATAACTGGTTTTGTCCCAGCTGTGTTAAATCAAACCCTCCTCATTCTGATAAGACTTAACCAACTTCAATGATAACAGAGTTACGACTTTGGGAGAATGAAATTTCAACAACCGCACCAAATGAGTTATGTCTTATTGCTTTTCACTATACAATCCTATGTGTATGTATACATACATTGGTTTCAGTGTATTAAAGTACTGTATTATCTACATAAAAAAAATATATATATAGATATATATATTCTTATCTTATCAGGCTGTAGCTCAACTGCTGTCAATCTAATTAGTGAACTAAAAATGAACTATCTTATCTATGTGATTTATATGCATTTCAAGGACTCAAAACAACTCTGTGTAACTTGAAATTATTCTACTTCTAAGCAATCTCATGCAAGCATTCATTAAATGATTATAAAATAAGCATCTAATTTCTCTAACAAGGGGTCCAGTGAAAGTTCACCTCACAGATTTTCTGTAAAGGTGAACTTACACTTTAAAATTTAAAACCTACCTAACTATCCCCTGTAATAAAAAAAAACTTTCTGCTAAAAAAAACAACCAAAAAAAAGATCTCTGCCATGTCACTAGGCAGAATGGGGAAATGCCTTGTTTACATAGACAGTTCCCCTTTCTGCCTCTCTTCGCCATGATCACGGGCTGCCGGCAGACATCGAGTCCGCGAGCACGCTCCCGCCGTGCGCGCACCCGCTATCCTTCTTTTACGGACTGACGTACAGGTATTTCAGTTCGTGCAGCAGAGCCGACCAGCCACAGTATACCTGTGTGAGCAAATGGTTAACATTTACCAATTTACATTTTTGGTGATGATGGAAGTTCATGTTTATGTTGGAAGAAGAATACAATCCATGTCTCTAATCACAATCTCATTGTCCTTGTTTGTCCACCTTCATGCCAACTAACAGGGCCAAGAATGAGGCACACATGGATCTCCACGCAAAAAAAGGACACAGCCGATCAGCTGGTCCTGGGTGTGAATCTTTGGCCGGGACGCTGTGTACAATCGTAGTGGGAGCCGGGTGGGGATGAACATGCGTGTGTCCTAAACCTGGGAATAGACAGAGACGTACCAGCACATTTTTTGCCTACAGCGTCCCCAGTACAATGCAACTGGGCGGTCAGGAAGTGGATAATATTTGCACTAGAACATGTATGATTTTCAAGAAGATGAAGTTTAATGCTGACATACCATTGAACCATAAAAAATGTTTGCGTGGAGATCCATGTGTGTCTCATTTTTGGCCCTGTTAGTTGGCATGAAGGTGGACAAACAAGGAAAATTAGATTGTGATTAGAGACATGGATTGTATTCTTCTTCCAACATTAACATGAACTTCCATCATCACCAATAATGTAAATTGGTAAATGTTAACCACTTGCCGACCAGCTCACAGAGGTACACTGCGGCTGGTCGGCTCTGCTGCGCAAACTGAATTACCTGTACGTCAGTCCGTAAAAGCAGGATAGCGGGAGCGTGCTCGCGGACTCGATGTCTGCCGGTGGCCCGCGATCATGGCGAGGAGAGGCAGAACAGGGAACTGTCTATGTAAACAAGGCATTTCCCGTTCTGCCTAGTGACATGACAGAGATCTTCTGTTCCCAGTGATCGGGAGCAGGGATCTCTGTCATGTTTCATTAAGCCCATCCCCCCTACAGTAGAAGACACTGAGGGAACACACTTAACCCCTTTATCGCCCCCTAGTGTTAACCCCTTCTCTGCCAGTGTCATTTTTACATTCATCAGTACATTTTTATAGCACTGAACAATGTCACTGGTCCCCAAAAAGTGCAATTTAGTGTTATATTTGTCCACCGCAATGTCGCAATCCCACTAAAAATCTCAGATCTTCGCCATTAGTAGTAAAAACAATAAACAAAAATAAAAGTCCCTAAATCTATCGCATAATTTGTAGACGCTATAACTTTTGCGCAAACCAATCAATCGCTTATTGCGATTTTTTTAACAAAAATATGTAGAAGAATATATATCAACCTAAACTGAAGAATAAATTCGTTTTTTTTAATTTATTATTAATTAATACATTTTTTTGGATATGTATTATAGCAGAAAGTAAAAAAAATATATATTTTTTTTTTAAATTGTCGCTATTTTTTTTGTTTATAGTGCAAAAATTAAAACCGCAGAGGTGATCAAATACCACCAAAATTAAGCTCTATTTGTGGGGAAAAAAGGATGTCAATTTTGTTTGGGTACAGCGTCACACGACCACGCAATTGTCAGTTAAAGCGATGCAGTGCCATACCGCTCTGGTCATTAAAGGGGCAAATCCTTCTGGGGCTGAAGTGGTTAGACAATTGTTTTTACACAGGGCTTTTTTTCAGCTGGAACTTTATGGAACTCAGTCCCACCACCTCTGGCTCAGGCCCTCTGCTCCCTGCTGACCACTATTACTTGAAAACACAAAAGTCCGGCTTCTATGTTTACAAGTGATAGCTTATTTCCCAACAGCTCCCACAGATCAGATCTATTGAGTGGCTCCCACTTAGTGAAGGATGGGGACAAGGGAGATGCAGGTACATGGAGTGCAGTGCAAATGCCAACATCACCACTGGATGATCTCCCCGAGAGAGGTGGAGCCAACTACAGTATGTGGGGAAGTACTAGAGCTGGATGCTTTAGCTTAATATAGCAACAAAAATAATACGTGGAAGATGGTGGAGCTTTTAAGGAGATGGGGCAGTAGAGGGGGGTTGCATGCAGAGGTCGGAGCTGAAGAGTTGTAAACATGAGATGTTGATGGGGGATGCAGAGGTAAGCAGCTATGGAAGAAGGCTGAATTCTTTACACTTTGTGTAGCGCACACCTGAAATCTGCACTCTGTATGCAGCGCACCCCTGAACGCTGCACTATTTACCCAGCGCACCCTGAAATCTGCAGTCTGCGTGTAACCCCCTCCCTGAACTCTGCACTCTGTACATAATGCACTCCTGGTATTTAATAACCCTGTTAAGACCATCCCACTGTTAGTGAAATTTGACCACGACCACTATTTGATGCGGTTTGGAGGGTGTGTGTAAAGGCCGGGGGAGTGGATCATCGTGATTGAGTTCCTGTACCTATTTTCCGAGAAAAAAAGCCCTGCTTTTACAAAGGAATCCAGTTTACAAAGTTAACCTAAAGAGCACTTTTACAGAAAGTACAAAACCTCCCAAAAATATCTTGTATTTCTGCAAATCCCAGTCTCCACTTCCTGTAGTAACGTCTTTTTGTTGTTTGTTACATTAAAGTTCATTTAAAAATAAAAAAGGTGGAGTTGTAGAGGCCACATGTTTCCTGTGACAGTGGAGCTCCAGCTACAGAGATTAATAATAAAGCTCAGTAAAAAAAAAAGTGGCGTGGAGGCCACATACTTCCTGTTATCAGTGGAGCTCCACTCTGCAGCCAGACCCCCTTGGTTTTTCTCGACTCATGAAAAACCTTGACCAGTGCAGTCGCGACACTAAACAGCTGCATTTGCAGGGTCCAGAAAATGATTAGACTCAAGCGGCTTGCAGCCATGCTTCCCTAGGTGAATCTGCTAACCTCTACAGAAGGAAAGTGGGAGGGGGAGATAGAGCGGTGCTATAGCAGTAGAGGGAGGAGCGGAGGTCGAGAAAAATTATAAAACGCAACAGTGTTCACGACCAGCTGGCATGCACGCGTGAATGCTGAACGTTGAGTGCTTAATCCCAGGGAGTTCAGTGGTGGGAGTCTAGCAGTGGGGAGCAGTAGTTGGAGCAGATGACACACAGGCTGGAGCAGATGACACACAGGTGGAATTAACCACGTGAATGGCGAATGTTGAGTGCTTAATCCTGGGGATTTCAGTGGCGGGGCAGTAGTTGGGAGTGGTGGAAGTCTGGCAGTGGGGAGCAGTAGTTGGAAGTGGTGGGGGTCTAGCAGGGGGGAGCAGTAGTTGGAGGTGATGAGGGTCTGGCAGTGGGAAGCAGTAGTTGGGAGTGGTGGGGGTCTGGCAGTGGGGAGCAGTAATTGGGAGTGGTGGGAGTCTTGCAGTGGGGAGCAGTAGTTGGGAGTGGTGGGGGTCTGGCAGTGGGAAGCGGTAGTTGGGAGTGGTGGGGGTCTGGCAGTGGGGAGCAGTAGTTGGGGTGGTGGGGGTCTGGCAGGGGGAGCAGTAATTGGGGGTGGTGGGAGTCTGGCAGCGGGGAGCAGTATTTAAGGGTGGTGGGAGTCTGGCAGTGGGGAGCAGTAATTGAGGGTGGTGGGAATCTGGCAGTAGAGAGCAGTAGTTGGGGTTGTGGGAGTCTGGCAGTGGGGAGCAGTAATTGGGGGTGGTGGGAGTCTGGCAGTTGGGAGCTGTAATTGGGGGTGGTGGGAGTCTGGCAGTGGGGAGCAGTAGTTGGAGGTGGTGGGGAGCAGTAGTTGGGGGTGGTGGGGGTCTGGCAGTGGGGGGCAGTAGTTGGGGGTGGTGGGTGGGGGTGTTTGGAGTCTGGCAGTGGGGAGCAGTAGTTGGGGGTGGTGGGAGTCTGGCAGTGGGGAGCAGTAGTTGGATATGGAGGGAGTCTGGCAGTGGGGAGCGGTAGTTGGGAGTGGTGGGGGTCTGGCAGTGGGGAGCAGTAATTGGGAGTGGTGGGAGTCTGGCAGTAGGGAGAAGTAGTTGGAGGTGGTGGGAGTCTTGCAGTGGGGAGCAGTAGTTGGGAGTTGTGGGGGTCTGGCAGTGGGGAGCAGTAGTTGGGAATGGTGGAGGTCTGGCACTGGGGTGCAGTAGTTGGGGGTGGTGGGGGTCTGGCAGTGGCGAGCAGTAATTGGGAGTGGTGGGAGTCTGGCAGCAGGGAGCAGTAGTTGGAGGTGGTGGGAGTCTTGCAGTGGGGAGCAGTAGTTGGGAGTGGTGGGGGTCTGGCAGTGGGGAGCAGTAGTTGGGAGTGGTGGGGGTCTGGCAGTGGAGAGCAGTAGTTGGGGGTGGTGGGGGTCTGGTAGTGGGGAGCAGTAATTGGGGGTGGTGGGAGTCTGGCAGCGGGGAGCAGTAATTGGGGGTGGTGGGAGTCTGGCAGTGGGGAGCAGTAATTGGGGGTGGTGGGAGTCTGGCAGTGGGGAGCAGTAATTGAGGGTGGTGGGAGTCTGGCAGTTGGGAGCTGTAATTGGGGGTGGTGGGAGTCTGGCAGTGGGGAGCAGTAGTTGGAGGTGGTGGGGAGCAGTAGTTAAGGGTTGGTGGGGGTCTGGCAGTGGGGGCAGTAGTTGGGGGTGTTTGGAGTCTGGCAGTGGGGAGTAGTAGTTGGGGGTGGTTGGGGTCTGGCAGAAAAAAGGCAGACTTCTTGCTTCTACTCTGGGATCTCAAACCCTACTATATCTCCAGTCCTCTCAAAAACCCGCACTGATAGTTGGGGGGATCTAGTTGGAGAGATGGAGGAGTCAGTGGGAGGAGGGGGCAGTAGTTAGGGTCTCCTAGTTGGGGAAGGAGGTGGCAGTTTGGGTGGGGGGTCTGTAACTGGGTGAGGGGGTTTGTCAGTGGGGGAGGGGGCGGAAGCTGGGGTTGGTGGTCTGTTAGTTGGTGGAGGGGTGGTAGTTGGGGGGGTCTGTAATTGGGAGCGGGGGTCTGTCAGTGGGGGGAAGGGGTGGTAGTGTGGGGGATCTGTCAGTGGTAGTTGGGGAGAGACTGTCTGTGAAGAAAGGGGGCAATAGTTGGGGGGTGGTGGTCTGTTAGTTGGGGAAGGGGGTGGTAGTTGGGGGGTCTGTAATTGAAAGCAGGGGTTTGCCAGTGGAAGGAGGGGGCGGTAATTGGGGCTTGGGGTCTTCTAGTTGGGGAGGTGGTAGTTGGAGGCCTGTAATTCAGTGAGGGCTCTGTCAGTGGGGGAGGGGGCAATAGTTGGGGTTGGTGGTCTGTTAGTTGGTGAAGGGGTGGTAGTTAGGAGGGTGGGGTCTGAAATTGGAAGCAGGGTTCTGTCAGGGAGAAGGGGTGGTAGTTAGAGGGATCTGTTAGTGAGAAAAGGGGGAGCTAGTTGGGGCAGGAGGTGGTAGTTGGTGGGGTGGGGGTCTGTTATTGGGAGTAGAGGTCTGTCAGTGGGAGCAGGGGGACCTAGTTGGGGCAGAAGCTGGTAGTTGGAGAGGTGAGGGTCTGTAATTGGGAGCGTGGGTTTGTCAGTGTGGGGAAGGGGTGGTAGTGTGGGGGATCTGTCAGTGGTAGTTGGGTGGAGGCTGTCAGTGAGGAAAGGAGGTAATAGTTGGGGGGTGGTGGTCTGTTAGTTGGGGGAGGGGTGGGTCTGTAAATGGAGGCAGGGGTTTGTCAGTGGGAGGAGGGGGTGGTAGTTGGGGGGGGTGGGGGTCTGTAATTGGGTGAGGGGGTCTGCCAGTGGGGTAAAGAGGTGGTAGTCTTGTGATCTTGTGTTATCTTTATTGAGTGTGGTATGTGTTGCAATAATTTCCCTTTGGGATAGATTAAGTATTCTGAGTCAATAGTACAGTGACAGTGCATATTTTTTAGCACTGATCACTGTATTAGTGTCACTGGTTCCCACAAAGTGTCAATAATGCCCCGTACACATGATCGGACTAGAGTCCGCCGGACAATCCGACCATGTAAGGGCTCCGGCGGACTTTTTCTTCCCAAAAGTCCGGCAGACTTAGAAAGAAGTTTTGCTCAAAATTATCCGCCGGACTCGGCAGTCCAGCGGACAATCCGGCCGGCTTTGTGCTAGTCCGCAGGACTTTTGAAATGAACGGACTTGCCGACACACGGAGTAAAGTCCGTTCATTTATAACGTGACCCCAGGTAGACGAGACTAGCGAAAGAATTCAATGTCACCGCCTCAATCTGCAAGATTGACACCTTGCTAGCCCCGTCACCTGGTATGGATTTAAAGGGGAATCCCTACGCAGAAAAAAACAACGTGGGGGGTCCCCCCCAATCCATATCAGACCCTTATCCGAGCACGCAGTCTGGTCAGGCAAGGGGGTGGGGACAAGCGAGCACCCCCCTCCTGAGCTGTACCAGGCCGCGTGCCCTCAACATGGGTGGGTGCCTTGGGGAAAGGGGGGCCCTGCGGCCCCCCCACCCCAAAGCACCTTGTCCCCATATTGATGAGGACAAGGGCCTCTTCCCGAAAACCCTGGCCGTTGGTTGTCGGGGTCTGCAGCGGGGGGCTTATCGGAATCTGGGAGCCCCCTTCAATAAGGGGGCCACCAGATCCCGGCGCCCCACCCTATGTGAATGAGTATGTACCCCTACCCATTCACCTGGGGAAAAAACGTGTACCTAAAAAAACACAACACAGGTTTTTAAAATACTTTATTAGACAGCTCCGGGGGTCTTCTCTTCTTCCGTCTTCGGGGGGTCTTCTCGCCGGACTCCTCCGCTATCTTCTGCTAGCTCTTTTACTAGCGGAGGAGCCCGGCTTTCTCCTTTGTCGCCGCCGCCATCTGGGGGTCTTGTTCCGACTTCGGGGGTCTTGTCACGCTCTTCTGTTCTTCTTGCCGGGCCTCCGCTTTCTTCTTGCAGCTCTTTTACTAGTGTTGGCCCGGTCTTCTGTCGATCTCGCTGTGGTGTCAATCTTGCCAAGGGAGGTGGCGGCATTGACTTCCTTCGCTAGTCCCGTCTACCTGGAGTCGCGTTCCAAATGAACGGACTTTACTCCGTGTGTCGGCAAGTCTGTTCATTTCAAAAGTCTGGCAGACATCAGCCAAAACTCCGGCGGATTGGCCCCTTAGATCTAGTTCGCCGGAAAAGTCCGGGTGTGTGTGGGCAAGAGCGCACGTTCGGAAAGTCCGGCGGACCTACGCTGGAAAGTCCGGCGGATTGTCCGCCGGACTCAGTCCGCCGGATAGTCCGGCTGAAAAGTCCGATCGTGTGTATGTGGCATTAGTGTCCAGTTGTCTGCCGCAATATCGCAGTCTTGCTATAAGTCGCTGATCGCTGCCATTACTAGTATAAAGAATAAATAAGAATTCCAGTATATACCATAGATTGTAGACACTATAACCAATCAATATATGCTTATTGGGATTTTTTTTTATTTTACAACAAATATGTAGCAGACTACATATTGGCCTAAATTTATGAAGAAATTTGATTTATTTTTTTATTTATTTTTTTTAAAAATACATATATATTTTTTTAAAAATAGTCAGTCTTTTTATGTTTATAGCGCAATAAATGAAAAATGCAGTGGTGATCAAATACCACCAAAAGAAAGTTCTAATTGCGGGGAAAAAAGGATGTCAATTTTGTTTGGGTACAGTGTTGCATGATCGTGCAATTGTCAGTTAAAGTAACACAGTGCCGTATCGCAAAAAATGGCCTGGTCATGAAGGGGGGTAAATCTTCCGGAGGTCAAGTGGTTAACACAGCTTTCTTTTTTCCAAATGCTATGTACAGCACCCTGCAGGCCTGTCCTACCAGCCGTGATTTGCCAGTATTTCGTAGAAAAGCATAGACACCTAGTGATGAGCCTAAATTAGATATAAAATTAAAACAGGTTTTATTTAATAATGTTGTTCGCATTTCGATGAAGGAAACGGAGGGGGAGGAACAGGGAAAGCAAAATATACACAGATAACATTTCAGCATTAAGAAAACTGTATATTGCAAGATATGACATCAGATATATTGAAAAATAGCTATGGATTTACACAGTACATAAACTTCAAATATTTTCACACTGCATATAAGGCCAATAGCTTGGTATTATCCATGAGGCGGTTCAACCTCAACTGTACTCTGCTAATTTATCTCAAGTGGGTTTTCCCCCTTTTAGAGGAACGCTAGGATTCAAAAATGATTATTGAAAACGGTACGATTAATAAAAAAAGCCGCTTATTTTTTAGACCATCTCATTTTAGGACCCTCGCCTGGAGCCCCAATTACCTCCAAGTGCTGGGTGGACTATTTTTATGTAATAATACATTTCTCACATCAGCTAATTATTTGCTAATTGGAAGAACATCCTCCGAGACATTGTGCATTAATATGCCTCTTCAGGATTAATTGAATTTGATGAATTATAGCCAGAATCCACACAAAGGCCTGAAACGCCACTGTACAACGCAGGCAGAAAGTGGCTTTAAATCTAAAAGTCAGGCAGATCTCAAACAAACACCATTTAATTAAGTCATGCATTCCTTTAAAAATAATTAAATATATTTATACATTTGACAAGCATAAGTTCCTAAGAAATCATTCACATGGGCACTGTGAGCTGTACACTGTAAAAAAAAAAAAAAAAAAAAGCATATTATTGACCCTGGAAGTGTACAAATCATTGACAGGCTGCGGCTGTGTGCTGGAAACCACACGTCTGACCATTAACATGCAAATATGGATGGATGTGAGCCCCTGGATGCAGACAGTTAGGGGTTGATGAACTAAAACTGGAGCATGCAAATCAAATCAAAAATGATGTTCTAGCAGTCTGATAAAGTGGATTTAACTTATCTTCATAGATCCCT
The DNA here is from genome assembly GCA_028564925.1 of Lithobates sylvaticus. Classification (NCBI taxonomy): domain Eukaryota; kingdom Metazoa; phylum Chordata; class Amphibia; order Anura; family Ranidae; genus Lithobates; species Lithobates sylvaticus. Next base: position 179,599,466 of record CM053029.1, on the reverse strand, counting down.
TGAGGGATCTTTTTGATAAATATTTCTGTCCCAAGTAAAGGAGCCTCTCCAACCCAGTCTGCCAGGAGGCCACCATATTCCCTCTGACTATTACCCTGTACAAGATGAATATTACACCTTTCCATCAACTCTGGAAGGGAGCTTTATTGTCCTTAATCAGAGAATTAATCCAAACCACGCTCTCAGCATTCATCAAGTTGTTGTCCATCATTATAGAATGATCTGCTCTCTTCATGGACTATAATCAGTGGGTAGGAGCAGGGGTCAAGTCCTGGGGAAAAAAGTGTGGGAACTCCCCCACCAAAAAATAAATAAAAAATGATACGCTCATATGCACGAATGCTTCAAAAGTGGTATTTTTCATCCAATTTTCATATTGTGTGTATGAAGCTTAACTGTTAGTACATAAGAAAAAACAATCCTTAATAAACATAAATACAGTAATTCTCTGAATAATCAGCATTCATTCAATTGTGCTTCCATGCAAATGTGAACATCATGTTCTGATCTTTATTGGGGAATTATATTTTGTATATACAGTGTTTATGTGGTGAGTTTACACTTTTCATTGAACAGAGTTTGGATAACACAGGGTTAAACGGAAAGGTCATAAATTAACTGCACATTATCTGGACAGAATGCTTGGGGAGATAGTGATGTGTTCCTGCTTAGGAGATGTATGTTAGCTTGGGGGGCTGCAAACTCTGCAGGGCTCCAACACACACTTGCTGCTATTCCAACCCTTCACATATTTCCACATAAACTTCCCTCCTGGCATTAAACTTTGCCAGGTATTGTGCTCAGCTTAGCACCCCAAACTGATGTTCCTCCCTCAGCTCACCTCTCTCCCTGCATGTCCTGTGAGCAGAATAGCTGTGCTCCTGCTCTGGGTCCTCTCATCATATGGCACTGAAGATAGAGGAGGGGGGGATTCAGCGGGACACACAGAGCAAGTATGCAGGAGACTGGGGAGGAAGATGAGGAGACAGAAAATCAGGAGGGACCGGCGGGGAGGAGCGCATCACGAGAGGTCTGACTAAACACAATCTCTTAGCAGCAGGGACCTGATCTACCCATCAGCTAGCTGTGATTGACAGGTAGATCGAAGAGGAAGCTGTCATGGGGCCCCCTACTGGCAATGCCTGAATGGTCAGGTGTGCGGCACTTACTATTGTGAGCTGTGTCGGCAGCTGCTCGTGTAGCACATGCCACACAGCTCGCATACTTCAAAGTCTTGCAGGACCCAGCTGCTAACGGGAACTGAGTTCCTGTTGTGGAAAAAGTACAGGAACTCCGTTCCCATGCGTTTCCGCAGGACTTGAGCCCTGGGTAGGAGGCTTGCCCCTTGTCCTCTCCAAAAGCACCTGCCCTGGTTGGGTCTGTCACACATGCACATGAGTATAATTCTGAGCAAAGACTTCAATACAGAATGGGCATTAGCACGAATGCGCAAACATATTTGCATGTGCAGTGTGTAACGTGGATAATCCGCGCTACCCCCAATAGGTACTAATGAAGGTCAAATACAGTGGTGTGAAAAAGTGTTTGCCCCCTTCCTCATTTCCTGTTCCTTTGCATGTTTGTCACACTTAAGTGTTTCGGAACATCAAACCAATTTAAACAATAGTCAAGGACAACACAAGTAAACACAAAATGCAATTTGTAAATGAAGGTGTTTATTATTAAAGGTGAAAAAAAATCCAAACCATCATGGCCCTGTGTGAAAAAGTGATTGCCCCCCTTGTTAAAACATACTATAACTGTGGTTGTCCACACCTGAGTTCAATTTCTCTAGCCACACCCAGGCCTGATTATTGCCACACCTGTTCACAATCAAGGCATCACTTAAATAGGAGCTGCTTGACACAGTAAGGTCCACCAGAAGATCCTTAAAAGCTACACATCATGCCGAAACCCAAAGAAATTCAGGAACAATTGAGAAAGAAAGTAATTGAGATCTATCAGTCTGGAAAGGGTTATAAAGCCATTTCCAAAGCTTTGGGAATCCAGTGAACCACAGTGAGAGCCATTATCCACAAATGGCGAAGACATGGAACAGTGGTGAACCTTCCCAGGAGTGGCCGGCCGCCCAAAATTACCCCAAGAGCGCAGCGACGACTCATCCAAGAGGTCACAAAAGACCCCACAACAACGTCCAAGGAACTGCAGGCCTCACTTGCCTCAGTTAAGGTCAGCGTTCATGCCTCCACCATCAGAAAAAGACTGGGCAAAAATGGCCTGCATGGCAGAGTTCCAAGGAGAAAACCACTGCTGAGCAAAAAGAACATCAAAGCTCGTCTCAATTTCTCCACAACACATCTTGATGATCCCCAAGACTTTTGGGACAACATTCTGTGGACCGATGAGACAAAAGTGGAACTCTTTGGAAGGTGTGTGTCCAAGTATATCTGGCGTAAAAGGAACACTGCATTTTAGAAAAAGAACATTATACCAACAGTAAAATATGGTGGTGGTAGTGTGATGGTCTGGGGCTGTTTTGCTGCTTCAGGACCTGGAAGACTTGCCGTGATAAAAGGAACTATGAATTCTGCTGTCTACCAAGAGATCCTGAAGGAGAATGTCCGACCATCTGTTCGTGTACTCAAGCTGAAACGAACTTGGGTTCTGCAGCAGGACAATGATCCTAAACACACCAGCAAGTCCACAACCGAATGGCTGAAGAAAAACAAAATGAAGACTTTGGAGTGGCCTAGCCAAAGTCCTGACCTGAATCCTATTGAGATGTTGTGGTATGACCTTAAAAAGGCCGTTCATGCTCGAAAACCCTCTAATGTAACTGAATTAGGACAATTCTGCAAAGATGAGTGGGCCAAAATTCCTCCAGGACGGTGTGAAAGCCCCATTGCACGTTATCGCAAACGCTTGGTTGCAGTTGTTGCTGCTAAGGGTGGCCCAACCAGTTATTAGGTTTAGGGGGCAATCACTTTTTCACACAGGGCCATGATGGTTTGGATTTTTTTTCACCTTTAATAATAAACACCTTAATTTACAAATTGCATTTTGTGTTTACTTGTGTTGTCCTTGACTATTGTTTAAATTGGTTTGATGTTCCGAAACACTTAAGTGTGACAAACATGCAAAGGAACAGGAAATGAGGAAGGGGGCAAACACTTTTTCACACCACTGTATATATAAAAATATATGTAGCCCTCTTTCTTCCTTCCATGATTCACCTCTTGAAAGTATCTATTTTTAACGCGGGTCCCACGGAGCACATTGGAGTTTGGACTTGCCGGCGGAGGAGAGGATCCAGATGGATGTTTGAAATTGCCGCCCCTGCATGAGTGATCCCTCCTGTCTGTGCCCATTAGATCTCCGTAATAGAGATCCTAAGGTTCTGCTAAGCGCCCATCTGGCATTTTATTATTCCTTGGCTGTCGTGTGGGACTATACTATGAAAATAATCATTTCGTTTTCTTTCTCAGGATCTACTAATGGAATTTATTGAATACTTTATGGACTTTTTCCTGTTTCTTTTTTAGCACAGGGTTTTTTCCCTTTTAGCACAGATTAATTCATGTATGCTGATGGACATTTATTTTGATGTTTTTGCACACATTTGTTGAGTTTGCATGTATAGGTGCACATGTTGCATTTAGCTACAGGTGTTGCACATTTCTTTTTTTTTGCACATATTGGTAGCACTTTTTTTGGCTGCGCATCTAATTTTATTTTATACATATTTGCATGTGCACAAGACGAAATATGTGCATACGTGCGGGCACTGGTGCTAATCTGCCTATTTTGGCATAAACAGATTGCTTAGTGGTCTTCAGCTAGTTTCTGTTTAACCTGCGCCTTGACCTGCTATATCTGCCTACCCATGCACGACCTGGCTTGCCTTTGACCAATCTCTGCATTTCTACCTGCCCACTGTGACCTTGTACTCTCACTCTACTCCTATCTTGTGCTTCTGTACCTCGCTGCCTGTCTGGGTACTGACCCAGGCCTGTATCTTGACTCTGCCTCCATCTGATGTTCCTGTACTTTCAATTCCCAGCTGTTGATGGCCTTTTGGCTTTTGTCTTGGCTACCCTCCTGCCTGCTGTTCAAGCTTCACCGTGTTTCAGTTCCTGGTTCCTGCCTGGTGATCTTTGGTCATCTGATTCCTGCGACCCTCAGCTGGCACTGCCTGTTATACTGGCCCTTGTGCCATTCTGTGTCCTCACGCCTCCTGTCATCAGTACCAGGAATGTTGGACAAGAGGTGAAAGAGAAACCCCTCTACAGCTTAATCTTCACCAGGTACTTGACAACCTGTGTAATTTTTACCTAGGGACACATAGGGAAACTTTTTTTATACAAATCATTAATGACAACCAGCAACTTTATATAAAGTGGGCAAATAAATAAAGTGATAAAAAAAAGAAAAAGAGGTTAATGTATTAAATTTGAAAACACAGACTTGGCCTTTAACCACTTCCCGCCATATGACTTCCAGCAGGATAACATGCCGGTGCGCGCCTGTGGGGGCACGCAGCGAGGCGATCACTAGTGCGGCGTGTCAGTCTGACACCCCGCATCTTCGATCTGTCAGAGGCTTCTTACCACGTGATCAGCTGTGACCAATCACAGCTGATCATCGCGTGAACCAGGAAGTGCCGGTAAGCGGCATTCCTCGGTTCGCGCTGACAGGGAGAGCCGATCGGCGGCTCTCCCTGTCAGAGGGGGGGGGTCTGTGCTGATAATCAGCACATTGATTATCAGCACAGCCCCCTCAGATGTGCCAATCACCTGCCAACCAGTGCCCAGCAATGTCCCAAGATTAAAATCTGACAGTGCCCACCACAGTGCCAATCACTACCCACCACAGTGCCAATCATTGCCTACCACAGTGCCAATCACTGCCCAGCAGTAACACCTGTCAGTACTTATCAATACCTCATCATCAGTGCTGCCCATCAGTGCCACCTGTCAGTGCCAATCAGTATCGCCTATAAGTGCCAATCAGTGCGGCCTGTCAGTGCCCATCACAGCCACCTATCAGTGCCTATCAGTGCCACCTATCAGTGCCCATCAGTGCCACCTATCAGTGCCCATCAGTGCTGCATATCAGTGCCACCTATTGGTGCCCATCAGTGCTGCCTATCAGTGCCCATCAATTGTACATATCAGTGCCTCCTCATCAGTGCCACTTTATCAGTGCCAACTCATCAGTGCTCGTTAGTGAAGGGGAGAACAAAATGTTATGACAAAAACTAAAAAAAAAAAAAAATTTTTAAATTTGGGTCTTTTTTAATTTGTTTAGCAAAAAATAAAAACCCCAGTAGTGATCAAATACCACCAAAAGAAAAATTATAAAAATGTTGATTGGGTACAGTGTTGCATGACCGCGCAATTGTCATTCAAAGTGTGACAGTGATGAAAGCTGAAAATTGTCCTGGGCAGGAAGAGGCGTAAGTGCCTGGTACTGAAGTGGTTAATTATACATATAAAGTAGTTTCCTCAAGTGTTTTGGCTGTTGATGACATGTCTCATGTATTTTCAGATCTGTGCATAAGGTTTTTATTTGAGAACTGATAGCCTGCAAGATAAATGTACCCAAGAATGCATGTGTATGTATACCAGATATTCCCATCGGGCCAATGGAAAAATTGCAGTCAACAATCTACAGTTTTTTATTTTATTTTTTTTGGGAGCAGCTGGTATATCATGAATATTTCTCTTGATTTATCATGAACATTAAAATTTCTTGCATCCCATCAGCATCATTTATATTAAAAAAACAACATGAAAGGATGTAATTGAAAATCCAGGGTGGTCAATAAACACAGTTTTATTATGATAGAAAGTTGGTGCCAGCAGGGCAGAGGAAATCACATTCTACTTGTTAAGCAACTTACATCCAAATGTTGATTGCATGAGAAAAGGGTAATGTAAGTTCATATATATATTTCTGTCCGAGTGCCTGTTTTAATACAGGGTTTTACATTTTTTCCTTCTTTTTTATGTTTTCTATGGCTATCTTGCTTTTTTATTTATTTTAACCCCTTCACGCCAAGGGTAAAACAAAACTTAATGCCTAAGCACAATTTTGTAACTTTGATGTGTGTGAGTAAAACCGTACATTTCATCACAACTACTTTGTGCATCCAGTTGGATGATACCTTGTTTTTTTCCGGACAAACTGGGCTTTCATTTGGTAGTAAATGGTTTTGGATATGTCCTGATTTTTTTTTTTATTATCAAAGGAAAACTGGCCTAAAATAGTAAAAAAAGTTACATTTAAATTTAGCTGAAAATGTCTTGTTACTACCATTACCTACCACCAAAGAACAACCCAAAATAAATTCTCCTGCTCCTTATGATCGCAGCGATACCAAATATGTGTATGTTATTTATTGTTTGTACCCATAGTATGGCCCAGAAGCAATAGTGTGCATTTTGCATATTTTTTTTTTTTGTCCGACCTAAAACCCACTGACACTAATACATTTTTTTTTTAAATCCTGCCCAAAATATACTGACCTTTGACCATGACCTTTGACCATTACCTTTGACCATTACCTTTGACCCTGACCTTGACCTAAACATTAACCCTGGCACTAACCTAGATCAAACCTTGATTTAAAGGGGTTGTAAAGTTTCCTGTTTTTTTCATAAAAATAACAAACATATTATGTGACAGACCTAGCTGGGACACAGGCTTTTTGAGAGGACTAAATTTGAGCCTCCTGCCAACCGATTATGGGCCCTGGATTTTAAGGGGCACAGGGTGAATGAGGACCCCACTATAATCTGTGTTTTCAGATTTAATTGCAGGGTTAATTAGCACATACAACAATAGGTGAAATACTCTTTAGAATCTGTGTCAAGATAGACTGGACTCATTTGCATTATACAAGACAACAGACAGGTGGCTGGAGTTGATGATATTAGCATCTAACATGTGTGAAGCTCGGTGACAACAAGTCTGACCTGTAGTGAAATACTGATGGGCACAGAGTCACATCGGCTGCTTAAAGGGATTAGTTAATTAGCTCATGTTAATTTGTTACAGGTGTATTGTTAGAGTAAAATGAGCAGGGGGGGGGTCTCCTCTTCTACTGTATATAAATACTTGTCAGTTTGGTTCTAATAAAACAGTCCATGCTAGCACTAAGCAAGTCTTGTCTCGTTTAGTGCTTGGGAGCGGTTGGAATATCTGAGATCCATATTCAGACTGGGAGGAAGTGGTATATGACGAAAGCACTCAAGAGGAGTGTGGGAGCGTTTCGTCACATGTTATACTTACCTACAATAAGTAAAAGCAAACAGGGTCACTTATCCAGCGCTCAAGATAAGAGGTGAGAGCACACGGCTGTCTGCACTGGGGATTTGTTCCGAGTCTCTCCCGGGAACCAAAGAGAGAGAGAGAAACACAGGGGCGGGCTATACAGTGTCTGAGCACTGTGGTAGCCAATCAGAGGCTACCACAGCGATCAGGTGACTGGGAATCAAGCGTTCCCTATCGTTAGTACAGGGCCCAGGGCTCTCAGTGAGACCTCGGTCTCTGTGCTGGCAGTGCGCTGTTACGTTGGCGGGAAGGGGTTAATTTATATTTATGTGTAAAGGTGAACTCCAGACCTACTTTCAGTCTTGCAAAATTTAGCACACTCTCCTGTACCGAGATTGCTTTTTCTGCCTTTTAACTTTCTTTCCTCTAGGGCTCAATTACACTTGTGGCCAGGGGGTGTCACGCCAATCCCTAGAGTTGATGGTCAGGCAGTATAACTGGCTCTGTGTTCTTCAACTATGGCAGCCCCCTTTCCCATAAGGCAAGCAGGCCTACCGGTACTCATTGCCCTCAGGTCTTATACACAATGCTATACTGCCTGGCTACCACGTTGGGGCAGGCATGAGCTAAGCACATCTTCTCCTCTTGCTCTCTCCCCTCAACTTCCATCTACTTTATCCATTTCTCTTGTTACCTCCTCTTCCTTTCTATTTACTCCTTTTGCTCTCTCCTTTCACTTTCCATCACTCTGAAATGAAAGATTTTTTTCTTACAACTTCAGTTTCCATCATATATCCAATTAACCCAGATTTAGTCCGAAAATATGACGCATTTGGGAGTAAACAGATGAAATGGGTCCCATACCTGTAGCCTATAAACCCAGAATGAAAACCAGCAAATCCATTGTGTATTAAATGACCAACACACATTTCTAAATATAGAGCTGAATCATTTTTATTAATGCTCCCTCAATTTCAACAGCACATTTCTGTTAAAAAGGAACTGCAGTCTGCTCACATAATTTGTAATAAAAACATCTTTGCCATTCTGAAGCTTCCCTCCAACCACTTTGCATATTATTTTATATATACTGTGATTCTGTATTTGCCAAATATGCCGCAGAAATCTCTCCCCACTAATTCTGGCTACATCCATTTTAACTGTGGGCAGCTGAAGCTGCTGCCTGTTCACTTCCTGGATTTACACAGACACACAGAGGCACTCCTCCAGCTCTTCAGCTCTCATTGGCCCTCTTATGACTCATCCCCCTTCCCTTCCTGGCAAACTCTCACAAGAGTAAGAGAGAGAGCTGTGCATGGTGTCATAGGCTTTTTACCAGAGAAGAAACAGGAAGTGGGCTGTATAAGGTATTTACTGGCAAAAAAAAAAAAAGTTTTACTATCCAAAGTTAAAACAATAAGGGAAGATTTAATAGATGGAAAGTTGAAAAAATGACTGAAGGCCTGCTTTAATGAGATCAGATGTTAGGCCAAAACTAGATGAAGCAAACAAACGTGTTTTAGCGACATAGCTAACAGGTGTCAGAAAATCTTATCTGAATAGAGCCCATCTAGTACAGCTTTATATATCTCTTAGGAAGCTCATACGTTTCCCCTCCCCTTTCATGCTCTATTACCCATTCAGTGTTCCTTGCTTCGATACCTCAAACCTAAAGTCAGTTAATTCCCCTGAATTCATACAATGCGGAAAACGCATACCCCTATACATCATTTTAGAGGTTACACTGACAAAAATCTAGCAAGAAGCCAGCCATGCATATCTTATTCTCTCGTAACCACGCTGAAATGCCATCGCAAATTAGCTCAACGACCTTGCAATTTGTTGGCTAAATATCTTGTGCCAGAGGAAAACCTACAGTGGGTATAGAAAAGAATCACACCCTTTTAAAATAATCACATTTTGTTGCTTTGCAGCCTGAAATGAAGACAGACACGGTTTTGGTTTTATCCAGCTGTCTTTACTCAGCAACATATTATTGGGAGGGAGGGGGCGGTGCTTATAAACCAATATAAACTGACAGTAATGCACGCAAAACTATATGGCGTTAAACTGGCAGTAACGCACGCAAAACTATATGGCGTTAAATTGGCAGTAACGCACACAAAACGATATGGCGCTAAACTGTCAGTAACGCACACAAATCTATATGGCGTTAAACTGGCAGTAATGCACACAAAACGATATGGCGTTAAACTGGCAGTAACGTAAAGTAAAAAAAAAAAAAAATTTTTAAATTTGGGTCTTTTTTAATTTGTTTAGCAAAAAATAAAAACCCCAGTAGTGATCAAATACCACCAAAAGAAAATTATAAAAATGTTGATTGGGTACAGTGTTGCATGACCGCGCAATTGTCATTCAAAGTGTGACAGTGATGAAAGCTGAAAATTGTCCTGGGCAGGAAGAGGCGTAAGTGCCTGGTACTGAAGTGGTTAATTATACATATAAAGTAGTTTCCTCAAGTGTTTTGGCTGTTGATGACATGTCTCATGTATTTTCAGATCTGTGCATAAGGTTTTTATTTGAGAACTGATAGCCTGCAAGATAAATGTACCCAAGAATGCATGTGTATGTATACCAGATATTCCCATCGGGCCAATGGAAAAATTGCAGTCAACAATCTACAGTTTTTTATTTTATTTTTTTTGGGAGCAGCTGGTATATCATGAATATTTCTCTTGATTTATCATGAACATTAAAATTTCTTGCATCCCATCAGCATCATTTATATTAAAAAAACAACATGAAAGGATGTAATTGAAAATCCAGGGTGGTCAATAAACACAGTTTTATTATGATAGAAAGTTGGTGCCAGCAGGGCAGAGGAAATCACATTCTACTTGTTAAGCAACTTACATCCAAATGTTGATTGCATGAGAAAAGGGTAATGTAAGTTCATATATATATTTCTGTCCGAGTGCCTGTTTTAATACAGGGTTTTACATTTTTTCCTTCTTTTTTATGTTTTCTATGGCTATCTTGCTTTTTTATTTATTTTAACCCCTTCACGCCAAGGGTAAAACAAAACTTAATGCCTAAGCACAATTTTGTAACTTTGATGTGTGTGAGTAAAACCGTACATTTCATCACAACTACTTTGTGCATCCAGTTGGATGATACCTTGTTTTTTTCCGGACAAACTGGGCTTTCATTTGGTAGTAAATGGTTTTGGATATGTCCTGATTTTTTTTTTTATTATCAAAGGAAAACTGGCCTAAAATAGTAAAAAAAGTTACATTTAAATTTAGCTGAAAATGTCTTGTTACTACCATTACCTACCACCAAAGAACAACCCAAAATAAATTCTCCTGCTCCTTATGATCGCAGCGATACCAAATATGTGTATGTTATTTATTGTTTGTACCCATAGTATGGCCCAGAAGCAATAGTGTGCATTTTGCATATTTTTTTTTTTTTGTCCGACCTAAAACCCACTGACTAGGGATGAGCCGAACACCCCCGGGTTCGGTTCGAACCAGAACCTTCGAACGGACCGAAAGTTCGCGCGAATTTTCGAACCCTATACGTTATAATGGACGCGAACGTTCGAAATCAAAAGTGCTAATTACAACGGCCAATATGCATGTTAATGTCATAAAACAGGTTTGGGGACCCGGGTCCTGCCCCAGGGGACATATATCAATGCAAAAAGAACTTTTAAAAACTAACGTTTTTTCGGGAGCAGTCATTTTAATGATGCATAAAGTGAAAAAAAAAAAAGTGACATTTTCCTTTAAATATGGTACCTGGGGGGTGTCCAAAGTATGCCTGTGAAGTGGCATGTGTTTCCCGTGTTTAGAACTGTCCTTGCACAAAATGACATTTGTAAAGGAAAAAAAGAAGCCATTTAAAACCACTTGCGGCTTTAGGTTTGATCTTAAGTAGAATCTGAACAGGTACATTATGAAGTGTAGCTCCATCCCAAAAAAATCTATTTTTAAGCTTTTGGAGAACATAGGGAGGGGTTATCACCCCTGTAACATTTGCTGTCTTTGCACATCTGTTCAGAACATGTCACCTCACTTTCCGTCCCAATGATAAATGTTTTTGGAAAAGTGGGGTTTTAATTGAAACAAGGATTGGTGATAAAGTATCAGTAGAGAGGAGATACCTTTTTCCCAAATTAAATCTAACAGGATAGAATTTCCCTTCCTAGGGGTAGATTTCCTCTCACTTCCTGTTTTCTCTTTCCATTTGCAAGTAGGAGTCGTTTGTAAGTTGGATGTTTGAAAGTAGGGGCCTGGCGTATATACTCTGCAGAAATTTGCCCTATTAGATGTTGGTGTAGCCACAAGACTGGTGGGCACAGGAATGGGCCCTGCTGTGAGTTAATAGATCAAGATTTGTAATTGCATGCACCTGTTGAACAGGGCAGAAAAATTGGGGGTGGTGGTGGTGGACGGTTTTGCCACAAGACTGTAAGCTCTCAGTTACTCTTGGTGGGCGCAGGAATGGGCCCTGCTGTGAGTTATTAGATCAAGATTTGTAATTGCAAGCACCTGATGAACAGGGCAGAAAAATTGGGCCTTTGGCGGTGGTGGTGGACGGTGTTGCCACAAGACTGTAGGCCCTCATAGTTACTCTTGGTGGGCGCAGGAATGGGCCCTGCTGTGAACTATTAGATCAAGATTTGTAATTACCCGCCCCTGTTAAACAGGGGCTGAAAAATTGTGCCTTAGGCACTGGTGCTGGTGCCACAACACTGCAACCCCTCACAGAGACTGTACTTGGAGCACAGCAGTCACACGTGTTGCGAAGCATTTTTTTAAAAAATTGTAAGTACACGCCCCTGTTAAACAGGGGCTGAAAAATTGTGCCTTAGGCACTGGTGCTGGTGCCACAACACTGCAACACGGCCCTCACAGAGACTGTACTTGGAGCACAGCAGTCACACGTGTTGCGAAGCATTTTTTTAAAAAATTGTAAGTACACGCCCCTGTTAAACAGGGGCTGAAAAATTGTGCCTTAGGCACTGGTGCTGGTGCCACAACACTGCAACACGGCCCTCACAGAGACTGTACTTGGAGCACAGCAGTCACACGTGTTGCGAAGCATTTTTTTTAAAAAATTGTAAGTACACGCCCCTGTTAAACAGGGCTGAAAAATTGTGCCTTAGGCACTGGTGCTGTGGCATGGATCATTGAGGAGGAGGAAGAGGATAGTCAGTGAACATAAGAGGACAGTCACTCAGCATCAGCATAGGCAGTCTTGAAGGGATGTGACATTAAAAATTATTCGGTTATATCCGCCTCAGGTGCCTGGTAGCTGGTGGTGATCCAAGACTGATTCATTTTGATGAATGTCAGTCGATCAACCGAGGCGGTGGACAGGCGCACCCTATGATCAGTCACAAATCCTCCAGCAGCACTGAATGTGCGTTCGGAAAGAACGCTGGAGGCAGGACAGGCCAGTAGCTCAATTGCATACTGTGCAAGCTCTGGCCAGTGATCCATCCTCAGGACCCAGTAAGCCAGAGGATTTTCGGTGGGAAAGGTGTCCAAGTCTGACCTTGCCCCAAGGTATTCCTGCACCATGTATATCAGACGCTGGCGATGGTTGCTGGAACCGATCATACCTTGGGGCTGCGGACTAAAAAATTGTCTGAACGCATCGGTCAGACGTCCACCTTCCCCACCGCTCCTTCTGCCACTGACCGAAGCCTCAGCAACTCGTCGCCCAGGACCAGGAGTTTGTAGCCTCCCAGTTTCTGGGAACGCGTTGCACAGACCTTTCTGCAAGGCCTCCCTGAGATGTCTCATCCTCTGCTCCCTCTGCGACGGCAAGATAAGGTCCGCAACCTTACCCTTGTACCGCGGATCAAGGAGAGTGGCCAGCCAGTAATGGTCCCTCTCCTTGATCCGAAGAACACGAGGATCCTTCCGCAGGCTTTGCAGGATCAGGGAGGCCATGCAGCGTAGGTTAGCTGAGGCATTCGGTCCGGAGTCTTCTGGGTCACTGAGGATGACATGATCGCCAGCCACCTCCTCCCAGCCACGTACAAGTCCACTGGCTTGTTGGGACTGTACATCATCCCTAAAAGACTGCTGCTGCTGATGCTGAGTGCCAGGCTCCACCTCCATGCTCACACAATCCTCCTCCTCCTCCTCCTCCTCCTCCTCATCCTCTTCCTGTGTGATGGGTGGGACAGAAGGAACACTGTCCGGATAAAGGGGGCCTTGAGAGGCAAGGAAGTCCTCCTCTTCCTGCCTCTGTTCTGCCTCAAGTGCCCTGTCCATTATCCCACGCAGCGTATGCTCCAACAGGTGGACAAGAGGGACAGTGTCACTGATGCATGCACTGTCACTGCTCACCATCCTCGTGGCCTCCTCAAATGGTGAGAGGACAGTGCATGCATCCCTGATCATGCTCCACTGACGTGGGGAAAAAAACCCAAGCTCCCCTGACCCTGTCCTGGTGCCGTAGTCGCAAAGGTACTCATTGATGGCCCTCTGCTGCGTGTGCAGTCGCTGCAGCATGGCCAACGTTGAGTTCCACCTGGTGGGCATGTCAGATATTAGGCGGTTCTTGGGCAGGTTCAGCTCCTTTTGCAGCTCAGTCAGCCGAGCACTGGCATTATAAGATCGGCGGAAATGCACACAGACTTTTCCTGGCCTGCCTCAGGACATCCTGTATGCCTGGGAACCTGCCCAAGAACCGCTGCACCACCAGGTTGAGGACGTGAGCCATGCAGGGCACATGGGTGAGCTGCCCCTGTCGCAGGGCGGAGAGGAGGTTGGTGCCATTGTCAGAAACGACCATTCCTGGCTTAAGCTGACGTGGCGTCAACCACCTCTCGGCCTGCCCCTGCAGAGCTGCCAGAACCTCTGGCCCAGTGTGGCTCCTGTCCCCCAAACACACCAGCGCAAGCACGGCATGGCATCTTTTTGCCTGCGTACTTGCGTAGCCCCTTGTACGCCTACGGAGCACCGCTGGTTCCAAGGACAGAGCACTGGAGGAAGAAGAAGAGGAGGGGGTGGAGGAGAGAGGTGTGTCACAACCAGTAGCAGTAGTCGCGTTTTGGAGGCGTGGTGGCGGAACAACCTCCAACACTACTGCACCTTGTCCTGCATCCCTCCCAGCTGCCAATAGAGTGACCCAATGGGCCGTGAAAGAAAGGTACCGTCCCTGTCCATGCCTGCTGGACCATGAGTCAGCGGTAATATGCACCTTACCGCTGACCGCCCTGTCCAGCGAGGCATGGACATTGCCCTCCACATGCCGGTAGAGAGACGGAATCGCCTTCCGCGAGAAAAAGTGGCGTTTGGGAACCTGCCACTGAGGAACCGCACATTGAACAAACTCACGGAAGGGGGCCGAGTCTACCAACTGAAAAGGCAGCAGTTGAAGTGCTAGCAATTTAGCAAGGCTAGCATTCAACCGCTGGGCATGTGGATGGCTGGGAGTGTACTTCTTTCTACGGTCCAGCAGCTGGGGCAGGGAAATTTGCCTGCTGCATTCGGACGTCGGTGTACTGCAAGTACTTGGTTGTGACACACCGAATTCTACACCTTCAGTCCTCTCAGAGCAGCTTTCAGAGAGGACTGAAGGTGTAGTGGGGATGGAGATCCCAGCTGAGGAGGAGCAAGGAGAGGTCCGCTTAGTTCTTTGGTGTGGGTCTTTTATGTGTGCCTGCCAACGAGCTGCATGGCAGGTCGCCATATGTCTGGTCATGCTTGTCGTGCCCAAGCGGCTGATGTTTTGGCCACGCGAGATACGCTTGAGACAAATATTGCAAATAGCAGTGGTGCGATCTGCTGCACTCGTCTCAAAAAAGGCCCACACCAAAGAACTTTTCTGATAACGTGCAGAGGCAGCGCCCTGCACAGGCGGAGCTCTGCGGTGTTGTACAGTTGCTGTGCTGGCCTCTACCTGGCCTCCAGGGGCATCCTGCCTCGTTGGACATGTGACGCCGCATCCTCCTCCTCCTCGTCCTCCTCCTCATCCTCTCTCCCTTGAGGCACCCACGTGGAGTCAGTGACCTCATCATCCCCTCCCTCTTCACCACTAGAGCAAACCTGGCAGTAAGCTGCAGCTGGTGGAACTGTACTGCCAGATTCCTCAAGCTGGGTATCGTCATCCGAGCCTTCGAATCGTTGGGCATCCTCCTGGAGCATGTACCCAACACTGTGCTCAAAGAGTTCGGGGGACTCCTCAGGAGGACATGGTGGGTCTAGGGAAGGGGTGGCTGATGATGCTCTGTCAGTACCCTGAGCCTGGGTGAGAGAGGATGAGGAGGATGAGGAGGGCTTGGTCATCCATTCTACCAAGCCTTCAGCATGATGCGGCTCCACATGTCCAGCTGCCGAAAACAAAGACGCGCGTGTCCCATGGCCACGTGCTGATGACGATGCACGACCACGTCCACGGCCACGTCCACTAGAAACAGAGACTGTCTGCCCTGTGTTCTTGGCTCTGCACGCTCTGCCTCCCCTTGGCGGTCTTCCAGCCATTGTAGTCGGTAGTCCTGTGGGTGCTGCTGAGAAGAAAATATAGGAGCTCTGTGTGATGCCACTAAACACACTAGAAGTCCTAT